>JALGBA010000028.1:870000-1216695 GCA_023970755.1 Azemiops feae
TGGGGAGGCTGCCTTAGCTGGCAGCCAATACTTACTACATTTTTTTTTCTTCCTTACTTTCCTTTCTAGCCAGTAGCTAATTCTTAAAGGGAAATGTGCCTTTTTAAGCTAGTTCACTCAGCAGTTTGTCTTTTCTGTTTCTGGAGGCTTTTCCTTGTTTGATGAATATATGGAAAAGAAAAAAATATGGGGGGGGGTTTCAAATTCTTCCTTCAGAAGGAGGTGGGCATGAGAAAGAGGGAGGCAGGGAAGGAGGGAGGGAGGGAAGTCCTGCCTTAGCACTTGGCCACCAGCAGCCCTGCCATTGACTTTACTTGTCAAAAGGTTGCAAAAGGGGATCACATGGCCCTGGGACACTGTGACCATCAAAAATATGAATCAGTTGCTAAGTATCCAAATATAAATCACATGACCCTGGGCATGCTGCAATGGTCATAAGTGTGAAAATGGTCATAAGTCATTTCAGTGCAATTGCAACTTTGAACAGGTTTTTATTTTTGGTCATCAAGTTTTTGACACCTTGCTAGGTGGTACTCGAATATTGCCATATCCTAAAAGTGGTACAGTCGGTGAAAAGGTTGAAAAGCCCTGATCTACAAGACCTCAACACCTGCCCTCTACCCATTTTCTTTAAAAACCTTTCCTAAAAAGGGAAGATTGACATGGTTGAATAGAGAGATGACTCTTCAAATAGGGGCATACCTTGTAACAAATGCAGCAATCACAACATCCTTGCTGCCTGAAAAAAAACAAGAGTGCAAGGATCCAAGTGGCTGAGATCACAATGGAGAATTCTTCTTCATCAGGTTCCTTGAAACCTGCTCCCCTCACACGATTCTGCCCGAATTACTTACTTGACTTAGAATTATACTAACAATAATAATATGATAATGCTACAACATACCTCATAAAGAATATACATCAAGTAATAGTGTATATCTATTTTTTTAGATTACTCCATAATACTTGACCCAATATTGGCACTATCTCTAGTGTTACTTAATGTTTTTATAAAACCTCTGGGAAAAGTAAACTGTTTATTTGGGGGTGAGGTCCCATGAATATGAAGATATCTATATCTATTTTTAAGCTTAACAAGAGTTGCTAAGGTTATTCTGCCCCAGAGGCTGTAAAGTTCTGGATGGGACAAACCATGCTGCAGTGGAATCCCAATAACAGCACAAACTGCTTGTTTGCCTAGAAAACAGCTGGTTGTAACAAATTGAGAGCAGGAAGTGGTTTTGAAAGTAGGTAGTTTCAGTGCCTTCTCTCTCCCCGGGGAATATGCTTGCTCCTGTATTATGCATTGCGCCTGCAGCCCTATCTTTTCACAGAGCAACCAAAAAAATCTTTGAAAGAACATTTGGAGGTAAAGAGCCATTTTGCGTATTGTTTTTAACTCCAGTGTTGTTTTATTATTATTATTATTATTGATCATCGCATAGTCAGCCAGATGTTCAGACTGGATTTGGCATTTTTGTCTGACGACCTGGGATGATGATGATGATGATGATGATTACTATTATTATTATTATTATTATTATTGTTGTTGTTGTTATTATTATTATTAATTATTATTATTATTAATTATTATTATTATTATTATTGTTGTTGTTGTTATTATTATTATTAATTATTATTATTATTATTATTATTATTATTATTATTATTATTATTATTATTATTATTATTATTATTATTATTATTATATTATATTTATTAGGTTTTGATCTCCTACAGTCTCTGGAGTGAAATGAGATATAAATATTGAAAAATAATATTATTGCCACACTTGGGGTATTACATTTATATATTCTGAAATTCTTAAATTTCAGCTATTTGATGAAGAAAATCCTGTGCACAAATCAGGCAATAAGTACATGTTTACCACAGAAGGACACATAGTATCACTGGATAAGCGCCTTCGTGTGTCAGTAGGGCAGAATACCTCCCCTGAGGAGCAGAAGAAACCTGGAAAGATAAAGTCAAATGAACTAAAAGCAAACAACTCCATCTCTAATGTAAGTATAGGCCAGTATCTTACATACTTTGAATCTAGAAATTTGGTACAGCAGTTGTCTGACAAACTCTTTAATAGGCCTAAATATATTCTCTCTCTGCCATTGATCGTGCCAGAAACAGTGTGAAAGAGTTAGGATTAGAAAGAACAGGATAATAAAATCACAAATTGATGGAATTGTGAGGGTATACTTAAAACCTAGTTCTTCGTAGAATTAAGACAAGACACTAGATCACCTAGTGTTCCATCTTTATCCGTACTATATATGGTGTTCAAGCCAGAGGGGTTTAGTGGTTAGACATCAACCAGAAACTGATTGGTTGACTTGGAGCTAATCATTCTAACCCACTTCACGAGGCAGTTATTGTAGGAAACGATACATATTCTGCCTTGATTTTGTGAATAAAAAGGTGCAACCTCTCCAAGGGGCTTTAAATAAGTTATATGAATTAATATTGCTTACTGGCCTAAGCAGGTTTTCCATTATTTTAGTGTACAAATTCAACATTGTGCATGCTTTGAGATTATTTAAGATTCTGGATGCACAGCAGCCTTTTGCTCTTTTGAAAGTGACCCAATTTTTTTCACACTTGTGGAAATTTGCAAAAAGAGGCTGCTTTAATGAATAGCAAAGAAGAGGAGTATTTGCATGAAGGGGGAAGTACTCCTTTGGAATCATTCTTAAAGCGTGCATAGTTCCAATATTTCCAATATTATTTCCGCTTGAAGTACCTGCAGTATTCATGTTCATGGGGCAATTGATGGGGCAGTCTGAGCTACACAATCCTATCCTAGGACTGTAGTTGCAAATCTCCAGTTTTTGATTGCAAGACTGAAAGGGAGGCACTGTGTATTTTCTCCCTGTCTCTCTTTATTTTCATTAATTAATTTTCAGTTATTATTCTTTTCTTTCACATTTTTTGGGAGTTCGATTCCCAATACAGTGCTCAAAACGCTAAAGCACTTTTTCCCCTGACTAAAGTTAATATCTTAATGTAGGTACAAAAAATGCATTCAGCTATTTTCTAGTTGGTTTTTAAATATAATTTTTGTTTAGCAAAGTGGAGAACACATACACTTTTCAGGAGAGAATATCTGTACAAGGGTAGGTATAAAGCAGATTATTCAGGATGATATTGTATTCCAAATACATCCATGTTTAACTATTTTCTTTCTGTATTGCTATATAATTAATAAGCAGTACAGGTATATAGAATTGATTATTTGCTCTAGATCATTTCAGTTAAATAACATTTATTCCTTGTGAAAGTCAGAATAATTCATTTTGTGTTGTTTCAGAAGTAAACCTTTCAGTATTGTGGACTATTTCCCTGATCTATTTCTAAAGATGCAGGTTTCTAACCTGAAAATGTAAAATATCTGCACTTTTGTAAGTTTTGGACACAAAACCTAATGACAAGCAGTACTTGAGCGTCTTGACTTTTTTAGGTAGATTCTTTTTCGGTAAGATGGTTTTGCCAAAGCGAACTTTAGAAAATGTGAATATCTCCAATTTCAACTTAAAAATATCTATTTACAGTGTAACAGAGTACCAGATGAGAGAAGATACCTGCTGCCTTTGAAGAGCGTTTATATGAGACAGATAGATCAGATGGTGGGTTTGATCTGAATAGCTGTGAAATAATCCTAAGAAGATGCAAGACAACATCTCATTCAAAGATTATGATCCTCTTGAACTACAAGGCTAACAGCAAATGCAGGTGCTTAATTAGTCACTCATTGGAATGAGAGTTTGATCTCATGTTGAAAAGAGCATTCCATGTTTGACTGCAGTTATCGTAACTGAAATGGAGTAAAACATGGCATAATGCAAACTTAAGATCTCATGCATCAAACTTCAGAGCTCATATTGCTGATAGTTAAAGTTAAGGCTGCATTAGTGGCTTGCACCTGAAATGGCACCTTGCGATCACTTATTTGTCTCCCGAAAGAGAACATTGGGAAAGACCTTGCAATTTAAAATATATTTCTTTAAAAAAAAATGGTGGTCAGAGGAAGAAAAGGGAATGTGCAATTGCTTCCACCAAGTTGAAAGGTTTCACAAGCAATAAATAGTACTAATTATTGCTCAGGTAGGAAAATGGCTATAGGTTCTGGTTTACCTAAAATATTTTGCTGACTATATTATAATTGAAGCGCAGCTTGCATACCAGCCAAGCTATTGCAGAACTATGTTCAGGACTAACATCATATTGGTTGATGTTGCAAACAGTGTTCTTAATTTGAATTGCACATCTAAGGGTGTATGGAGTTTACTAGTTTCTGAAACCGGTATTTTTCTTTTTTCTTTTCTTTTAATGTGCCTTCTGGTAGATAAAAAAATGCAAAAAAAAAAGGCATTCAGTTTTGCTCACTGAGTGGCCTTGTGTTACTGATTTGAAGAATCTTGCTATGTTTTTATGTTTTGTATGTATCTATTCTTTCATGCCTTTCCTAGAAATCAATCTGAATTAATGCAAAATTGAAGTATTCACATTCCATGCAGTCCTAATATGCAAGCTATTGGAATTAGTGCCTTGTTACTTTATGACTCAGAACAGAACTGAAGAGTTTAGCTCAGTCTTTCCTAAAGTAATTTTAGATTCATTGTATTCTGAAACTTAATTAGCTTCAGAAAGAACATTTGGGAGTTGTATACTTTTCAGACTCATTTTGAACTGAGTATTTTACATATGGTTGTAACCTTTACTCTGAACAAGTATTTTTAATTTGGAGGACATGAAGAGGAACCAATTCTGGAAGAGGTTCTAACCTTTAATTTCAACTTTAATAATTTTGACAAGTTTTCATTTGTCTGAAGGTGATTGTATTGGTGAGTCATTTTTAAGAAGGTTGGGCCGAAAGAACCAAAATATCTGTAGCCACAGGCTTTATGTATTTCTGAGGAGTAAAATATCTCATGTTTTCCACCAACATCCCCAAATTATTCTCAGTGGCTAGGAGAGTTAAAAGTATCTACTTTCCTACAATTATAGAACACAGCTTTAACATTCTTGAGGATTATCTCTCGGTAGACTGAAGCATGATTACTATTATTTCTCATCAAAGGATAAAGTTGGCTTAAATTCTTAATCAGAAGCGAGATCACTTAGATCACAACTTAAATATTCTGCAACATGTAAATATTCTTTTTACTACATAATGCAATTTTATTCCCTATAAAGTATGTTTTGTGTTATAAATCACATTTTAAGTTAATCAGATAACATTGCAAATAATTAGGCTTTGCTAAATCTCTTCGGCAAACAATAAATCTCAGGGATCTCAAAGTAGGGTTCTGTTTGCCTAATAGATTTTGTTTGTCCCTAAAAGTTCTTTTCCTGTTTCACAGTTGCTATTTCTTTTTAAAGTAGGCAGATCAGAATCCACAGAACAGTCTCTGTGACTGAGCCTAGATTTAAATTGTTTCCCTCCTTCCAAAATTATCCCTAGAAGTTTGACTTAAGTACTGATTTAGAAGCCAAACAACATTTTTGTGGTATGTCCAAAATGTATTAGGACAATGTAGTTGGTAAAAGTGGCAGGTCTGCTAATCATACAGAATTGAACATCCTAACAATAACTGCATTGGTAGAAGGAGTATCCAGTCCTCAGAAGGTTAGATTCCTTTAGAATCATGGCCTTTTAAAGTAGGAAAATTCAAGCCAGTTTAGAGGCATCTCATTCTTTATATTTACTTAGTAGATTTCTCAGCTTTATCAAAGTGGACTCCATCCCTATTATCTGTCTGCTTTTGACTTGAGCAGTTGAATATGTAGGAAATAAGGTCTTAATGCTTCCTTGGTTTGAGGAATGGATTTGATGGACCATAATAAGCACTTGGTATGAAGGGGGAAAATGCAAGCCAAAGCAATTTGGTTTACTGCTGTAATCATGTTGTCTAGCCATGTAACTTCTTGTAACAAAACCGCATTAACGTGTATGAGGATAAACCTCTTCTGTTCAAGTTGTTTTGCTAAACCACTTTTCAAAGTTTGTGCCTACTAAAATGTTAAGTATCCAAATTTAAATTATTTATTTTTTAAAAGTAAAGTAATAATTTGAGGTGTAGGTTTTTTTTTTTAAAAAAAAACAACAACAAAAAAACCAAGAGCTTAAGGTTTGTTTTAGTCAGGTTACTAAAGTTCAAAGTTCTGAAGTTTATGGCACTAACACAACCAAGTGTACCTCAGGAAAAGTGCTACAAGTGATTGAATCAACATAATTCTGTTTGATAAGGATGAACGTAGAAATTGATGAAGTTGTATCTGTAGAGTAGCAGTGGGAATTTGTTGGATTTGTTGACTTTAATTCCCATCAGTCTAGGCGGCATATCCAATAGTGAAGAGTGATGGGAACTGCAATCCAGTTATTTCTGGAGAGCTACATACTACACTATTTTTGAAGTTGATTTCTGACTCTACCCCTGTGTTGTAATAATTTCAGATGGACACATGACAAATTGATCTAAAGTCCTTAAAACTGAAGAGATTATAGAGAGCCAAACTCAAATTTTCAAGTGAAAAATTTGAAACTCTTCAGTTCTATTTTGTAAAATCCATGTTTAGTTCATGAAAAATAAGTTTACCATTCTATTGCAAAATTAGTGTTAAGGCCAAATCTAAAATATTGTTCGGGTAATTTGCCAAGTCATAATTTCAGGCTGAATTTTTCACTATAATGTGCAATATGAATTTTTCTAGCCTAATATGGCATTGTTATAACATGTATGTAATAGTGTGGGAGTTAAGATTGATATTTTTTTTTAAAAAAAAAGACTGTTCTGGAAATTGTGAAGATTTAAAAATGAATAAATTTTACATATAATTTGTATTAAAGGATTATTTGTTAACTTGCTGGTGTCTGTCATTTCTGAATAGTTATAGACACTAAAATGTTCTAAATTATATTGCAGGGAATAGGAACTTATTTTTCATATCATTAGATAAACATGAAGCCCACATAAAAGAACTACTTGAGTCTGCATACAGTTTTGTCCTGGGCAGGCTTTTTCCTTTAAACAAGAATTCCCCATAGGCTTTGATTTCACATCATAGTTTAAGAATAGTATAAAATATAAACAAAGTTCTTGTAAAGGGAAAATATGCCAACTGTGTTCTCATTTGTCTGCATACAGTTTTAAGCTTGCTAATACTCAGGTGCTGCAAGATTGATAGGGAAATGTATTAACCCTAGAACTTAAGAGCCAAGAGCTACTCTATGTTCATGGATTGTGATTTTCTTATATTAAAATTAAAGCATATTTTAAGGATGGAGAACTGTGAGGGTCATAAGTACCACAAAAGAACAAAGCTCTTCAGCTGTGTCACATATGCTAATTGTGACTTAAATATTAACGGACAGTATGAAAGCTGTTGTTAAGGGGAATTCATACATTCTACTACAGAAAACTGGGTAATATGCATTCAGTGGGTCGGATCTCATTTGCCTCTGAAATAGTTGAGAGGAAGGCCAAAGGGAGGAGAAATCCAGTATTTTTAAAATCTAACATGTGGCATTGGATTTGGTTTATTATTTACATACTTAACTTCTATAGAAAGTATGAAGTAGTCAAATATTGTGTTTACTACTATTGTTCCTTGTATGTATGATTCCTAACCACTAGAGGTCATCCTGGCTGCACTGAATTTTTGGAAAGTCAAATACTGAAACACTTTAATCAGTACGCAAGAGAACCAATTGACCGGTCTTTGATGGAACAACGATGATAGAGAAAACAGTTTACATCTGTGCACAAATTATCCATAGTGTAGTTTGATATATGTATGAAAATTAGGGGACAAACTTATCAAATTTCATGGGAGGGAAGGGTAGTAATTAGAGCATTTCATTAAATTCTACCAGAAAAGAGACAAATTCAACATTTCCTGAGAATGAGGCATACTGTTACCAATGTTGCTATCACAAGCTTGTTTTTTTCCTGTTCGAGCAAATGACATTTGGAGCAGTGGGGCTGGTAGGCTGAGAGGTATTCTTCATACTGACGGATTTTCTCCCTCTCTTTCAAACATTAGAACTGGGAGACAACTAATGAAGCTGTTTGAAAGGTCTCAAAGATAAATGATAAAAGGGCAGAGAGATAAGAGATTTTATAACATGTACCTGTTGCATTCAAGAATGGTGGCCACTAATGTGGATGGCACAAAGGAATAATTTCAAGGACAAGTCTGAAAAGCCATTAGTCTTAAGAGAAAATATTGCAATATTTGAGGTTGAAGTGGGCAAAAGAACTTCAGATCAAGCCTCTTTGCTCTACCTTCTGTTAGATCCTTGAGGGAATAATCTTTTCCTGGTATTGCAGAATAGTATCGCTGGCATGCCTTTGAGTTAAGGAGGAGCTTACAATGCTTGTTAACAAGCAGAGTGGTGAAGTAGTGAAGGTGTTGGACTAGGAGTGAGGAAAGAATGAATAAATTGCTAAAATTGCTTAGTCCTGACAAAGAATAAGTGCAAAAAAACCCCCCACCTTGGTCTTGTTTGGTATGAGATGAATTAGAGAAAAGCTCTGATAAGCTTTCAAGATTCTGTTAATTCTACTCTATAGCAGTAAAGAATGTTTCTGAAATCTCTGCCATGGCTCTACCTTGCCCTTATCTACCTTGAAGGGCTGACCATGGAAGATCAGAATAAGCTGCAGGAACTGACAACCGGTATAGCAAATAAATCCATGCTGGATCTGAAGCATCGTTGTACATTTTCCGATCTGAGGACTTGACAACTCTAATCTCAAAGTCAGTGTACCTCGGAGACAGCAAATTCCAAGTATCACTGGCAGTGGAACAGTGGTGGATGATGGTCTGTCTCCAACTCTTGCTTTTGAGAACCCAAGACATTTCTGGCTGCCCACTTTGAGCAATGGAATTGTAGGCTGTGGTAGCCCTTGGGCTCCTCCAGCAGACTTTTTGTTCAGTTGAACTTAACTTTAAGTTCAGTTTATTTCAAAACAGCTGTTAAGCACACACATTTTGAAATCACGCATCTGGGGCATTCTGTACTGCTAAATAGTCTGTTCACACATGTATAGCCATCCCTCCAAGGTGAAGTAAAGATCTTAAAAATCCTCTAACCATATACCAATGTACTCCTCAGAGATGACCTTGAATTTGATAACTCCTTCAAAGAAGTTGCAGAGAAAAAAGGATACATTAACAGAGAGAAACCTGTGCAAAATCCAGCTTCTAGAACTTGCCAACCTAACATTGCCATATCCTGCTGAAAACTTCTGCAGTCAGTTGTTTTGTGAGATAGGAAGCTGTGTAAATTTGAAAAAGAAAAGAAAGAAAAAGAGAGAGAGAGAGAGAGAAAAAAGAAAGCTGTTATCCAGTAACAGCTGGATGCATAAATAATCCTATATATGTAACACTTGCAAATGTTTGTATATCTGTCTCCAAATGCCGCCCCCCAACCCGCCCCAAAAGAAAGAAAAGGCAGGACTAGAACAAAAATAATTGAATTAATAACTTCTAATGATAATTAATGACCTGAAAAATAAGGTACCCCATTTATATCAGTAATTGATCTCCCTCTGTTTATGCCATGGTGGTTCAATCTTTTGGCTTGTTTGGCTGCACGAGTGAAGAGGAATTGTCTTGGGCTGCATATAAAATACATAACATAGTTAATGTAAATAAATAATTTCCCTTTTTTAGAATATATTTTTATTATCGTTGTGGGGCCACATTACTAGCTGTCAAGGGCCACATTTGGCCCATGGGCTGCAGGTTGGACATGCCTAGTTTATACCAACCATTTTCACCCAACCCACAAATCACTCTTAATCACAGAAACAAGTATGGATACACGTTCTCTTTTCTGTAGAAACAGCAAAAAAAAGAAAAGAAAAAAAAGTAAAATAACCTACCAGATGAGATAGTATCAGAGGAATCGGTAACTGCTGGAAAGGGAAAGTGAGGAAAGGCAAGGAAAGTTATCCAGGCAAGGAGACTGATCTACCACTCTTAAAAATCCTGTTTTTATCAAGGAATGGAATCTCTCTCTCTCTCTCTCTCTCTCTCCTCTCCTCTCCTCTCCTCTCCTCTCCTCTCCTCTCCTCTCCTCTCCTATCCTATCCTATCCTATCCTATCCTATCCTATCCTATCCTATCCTATCCTATCCTATCACATTTTGGAACGGCCCATCTCTTGTCATAGAAGATTCCCTGTTCTCCATTTCACCAATCATCATTTGGGGAAATTCCTATACATTTCCTATTAAAGCAGACAGAGATAGCTGTATGTGAAGGCTGTGAGCTCCATTCCCCCCCACCCCAAAACCACTCTTGCATTTCTACCGAGAGCCATCGTTCCTTCCCTGTGCAAGAAGGGAATGGCAGACACTTTCCATTTTTTTCTGCTTTTTAAAAAAATCCTCCTTTTTATCTGCTTTTACACACACACCAGTAGTTTGTATTTTGTTTTAATTCAAGAATAATAAAAAGGAATATTCCAAGGAAAGAGAAAGCCACATTGGAACAAGAGTTGAGAGGCCTGCTTCTACTGACCTACAGACTATGTCTTCAGGCATTATCAGTCATTCATAAAAACAATTTGATAAAGACAATAGTAAAATGAACTCCTATTGAACAAATGTCAAAACCATGAAAACAGAACAATCAAAAGATAATTCATTTTACTTCTTTGTTTTTCTAAAAAACAAGGTATCAAGGAAATAAAACAAAAATGATAAAAAGGAAAAGAAGCTACCTATGTAATTTTAAAGAGAAATATAAACATTTTAAAACATTCTTAATATGTGGCCAATATTTTTTACACAGGATTCCACGCTTTAAAAATGTTTCTTCTGATTAGTCTCAGTGTTTTTCAGTTTGTTGTTTTGTTTCATTTTCTGCCTAAAATTGTCCTTTGTCGCCAATTTTGAAAATGTAATATTTGGCCTATCTGGAAGTAACAAAAAAGTATTTCAATGGTTTCTACCTTGATCTTCCAAAAAGAGGCAATCCTTCTGTGTTGACGCTCCATACGCTATATATCTAGGAGAAAGAAATACAATTTTGTCAAAACAGAATTTAAACTGCAGAAAAGTTCAGTCCACTTTAAAGACAGAGATGTGCATAGCTTCACTTTCCTCATGGCCGATAGCTGCAGAAATGACAGATCCACTGCCTGACAGGCAGCATAGAGAAGACAAATGAGGAATATTGGCTAGGAAGCACTACTTCAAGAGATAACGTCTATAATATTCCTGTCAGCCTGATTTATTGTTATGTTTCAGTTCAAGAATTTTTAGCCTTGCCCAAAACAAGATGGATCATCAGAACAGTTTTATTGCTGCCTATAACAGATGCCACTCTCTCTCTCCCCGTCCCTCCCTCCCTCCCCCCCTCCCTCTCCCCCTCCCTCTCATAATGACCAAGTTATCCTAAATCAGGCAAGAGACAAGGCAATGTTTCTCAACCTTGGCACTTTAAGATGTAAATTTCAGTTCCCAGCTCCCATAACTGGCTGGGGAGTTCTGGGAGTTGAAATCCACACATCTTAAAAGTTTCCAAGGTTGAGAAACACTGACTCAGAGGCTTATTTTTAATATATATATATATATAAAGGAAATAATATTTCTGACTGTTTTGACAATAATCTACGGTAAGTGCTTAAAGTTATGAATGAAGGTGCCTTTCTAAAACTGACCAGATGTTTTCATGCCAAGATTTTTCTTGAATAATGGCACGCATCCCTTAAAAACTCACAAGGGCTTTCCCCCCCAAAAAAAGGGGGGGGGGGATGGAAATGAAGTCAGCATGGGCTGATTTGCACAGACAGAAACAGAGCAAGATGAGACAACTGAATGAAGAGAGTCTCCTTAACAGAAATGCAAATGGCATACCACAAACATTTATTAAAATGGAACATGTTGCTTCAATTTAGGTAAGACGGTTGTTATGTAACACAGATAAAACCAAGAGCCTTCAGATACCTCAAAGGCAAGCTCATTTATTGTGGCGTTTGTTTTCCTGAGCAAGATGCATGCTAGTTATCTGTAACTGGAAAAGAGTTGGAGGACAACTGAGTTATATTATACAAGCAATTTAGATTGTATTATACAAGCAATCTAAATCATGTATTTCAGCCAGCAATATAGCAACTAGCTCAGGGCTTTTCAACCTTTTCACCCATTGTACCACTTTTCAGATAAGGCAATATCCGAGTACCACCACTCGCCCAGCAAGGTATCAAAAACTTGACCACAAAAAAAAAAAAAAGGAAAAAATGAGGAAGTACAGATAGTCCTCGACTTACAACAATTCGCTTAGTGACTGAAGTTACAACAGCACTGAAAAAAGCGAATTATGACCATTTTTCACACTTATGACTGTTGCAGCATCCCCAGGGTCATGTGATTTACATTCGGATGCTTGGCAACTGATTCAAACATGACGTTCACAGTCCCAGGGTCATGTGATCAATGGTCCGGGGCCTGGCCAGCTGATTACCCAGGTTGCAGGGTGCCTGTGGGGGGGAATCCGTGGGTCTCTGGTGGAGGGGGATGGGACTGGGGTGGGTACCTGGCTTCCTTCCCTCCCTTCTCTCCGATTGTCCCTTCCTTCCCTCCCTCTTTGTCCCTTCCTTCTTCCCTCCCTCTCACTGTCCTTCCCCTCCTTCTTTCCTTCCCTTTGTCCCTTCCTTCCTTCCCTCCCTCTCATTGTCCTTTCCTTCCTTCCTTCCTTCCTTCCTTCCTTCCTTCCTTCCTTCCTTCCTTCCTTCCTTCCTTCCTTCCTTCCTTCCCTCCCTCCCTCTCATGGTCCTTTCCTTCCTTCCTTCCTTCCTTCCTTCCTCCCTTCCTTCCTTCTTCCTTTCCTTTCCTTCCTTCCTTCCTCCTTCCTTCCCCCTCCCTTCCTTCCTTCCTTCCTTCCCTTCCCTCCCTCTCATTGTCCTTCCCCTCCCTCCCTCCCTCCCTCCCTCCCTCCCTTCCATTGTCCTTCGATACACCGTCCAGATCCCAGCCTGGTTTTGGCAGGCAGCGGTGCATTCTCACCACATGGAGCGGCCGGTGAGGTGAACCGGCAACATCACGGCCCTGCCTGTGCGTGCGCAGAGGCAGAGGAGAGCGCATGGGCCTCAGCCTCTGCACGTGCGCAGGCAGGGCCTGCATGTCGCTGGTTCACCTTGCCAGCCGCTCCATGTGGTGAGAATATGCCAGGCTCGGTGTGTGCAACTACAGCTGAGCCACCCGCGCTCAGCAGCTGCTGGGAAGCCCTGCGTGGCGCGGTCGCCGCTGGGAAGCCCCGCGTGGCGCGGTCGCCGCTGGGAAGCCCCGTGTAGCGCAGTCGCCGCTGGGAAGCCCCGCGCGGCGTGTCCCGCCGCTGGGAAGCCCCGCACGGCGCGGCTGCCGTTGGGAAGCCCCGTGCGGCCCGGCCACCCTCGGAAGCCCCGCGCGGCCCGGCCGCCGCTCGGAAGTGGCCACCGCACAGAAGCTTCCCCTTCACTCCAGCCAGCGAGCCAGATGGGCAGGGGCGCGAATTGGCGTGTGCTCAGGAACGCCGATTCCGCGCCCCTGCCCAGCTTGCTCGCTTGCCGGCGCCCACAATCTGCCCGGCCTCCCCTCTGCCTGCTTTGCACAGCTCCTCCTGGGCCCCCCGTGCCCACCGTTAACCCTCCCGCCACCATGCAGTGTAAGGTTGGCGCCCCTGCCCAGATGCCCTCGCCTCCCCCAAGCATTTTTTTACTCACCTGCTTTCAGCTGCACTCGCTTTCTCTTTTTGCTTCTCTGCCTTCGCCACGTGCTTGTGGGTAAAAAAAAAAAGTTCCATGAGACTTTCTAACTTCTCGCGAGAAGTTAGAAAGTCTCATGGAACTTTTTTTTTTTGTCTCACATACACATGGCGAAGGCCGAAAAGGACAGGAGAAAGGGAATGCTGCTGAAAGCAGGTGAGTAAAAAAAAATGCTTGGGGGAGGTGAGGGCATCTGGGTGGGGGCGGGGGCGGGGGGGGGCAGGCAATGCGTCACGCAGCTCCGGCGGAATCTCCCCTGAAGACTGCGTGAGGCTGCCTGCCACCCCCAAGGCCGCCGCCAATCAGCTGGAGCTGCGCGCTTTGATCCTGGGCTCTCAGTAGGACCCAGGCAACGTGCAGTTCCAGCTGACTTTGCCACAAGCCTCTGCGGCGCTGCTGCCGCTTCACCTCATCCACTTTTACACTTTTTTAAAAAAAAAATAATTTCAAAAATATTTTTTTTAATATTTTTTTTACATTTTTTTTTACATGTTTTTTCAACCCGTCCTATGCGTACCACCAGCCATGTGCTCGCGTACCACTGGTGGTACACGTACCACCGGTTGAAAAGCCCTGAACTAGCTCATCCTCAAAACTTCTAGAATATAGAGTCAGTTTGGTGT
The DNA here is from genome assembly GCA_023970755.1 of Azemiops feae. Classification (NCBI taxonomy): domain Eukaryota; kingdom Metazoa; phylum Chordata; class Lepidosauria; order Squamata; family Viperidae; genus Azemiops; species Azemiops feae. Next base: position 884,392 of record JALGBA010000028.1, read on the forward strand.
AGTGATTAAGGCACCAAGCTAGAAACCAGAAGGCTGTGAATTCTAGTCCTGTCTTAGGCACAAAGCCAGTAGGAGCCAGCCTTTTTTTTTCCAGTCTAGGAAGGAGGCATTGCCAAACCACTTCCAAAATCCTGCCCAAAAACTGCAGGGACTAATACTGACCCAAAGGCTAAAAAAAAAAAAAAAAGGGTAAGAAAACTTCCACTGTAAAAGGTGACAGAGTCTTGGCTAAGGAGTATCACATATCAGAAAAAACAATTGAGTTATTATTTATTTATTCCATTTATACAGCCACCTATTCAACTTGGTTTTGTCAGCAGGCTTGGGAATTGCCTGGAAATAGGATGCCTGTGAAATGACTATATTTCACGTAAGATCTTGAAAGCACTCTCCCATGGTTGTAGTTATATTGATATTTTAATTGTTTAATCAATTCTAAAGTTTTATTTTAGTTGTTCAATTTTTATTGTATACTGCCCAGAGTCAGACTTTTCAGATGGGTAACTATATAAATTTTACAAATATATAAAGATAAATAAACAAGCAAGTGATAAAAAATCAACAGACCTCATTCACGTGTGAACTTACCCTTTGTGACCATGCTTTCTTCAATGATGTTTGATTCTATTGCGGTGCTGAGATATAGAGGGTTGCCATAATATAAAATTGAATGCAGTTAATATTTCATAAACATGGTAACTTACGTGCTTCATATTAATAATTCATGAAAAATGTCATGTTGGAATGCATTTTCTCTAGAAATTAACAATAGTAGGGTAAATTTGATCTTAAACCAGTGGTAAACAACCTGTGGCATTCCAGATGTCACAAACTTACAGTTCTAACAGGAACTAGGAAATATGTCTAATGCTGTGTCCTGTGGTAATTGTTTGTGTTCAAAGCTAAAAGAGCTTGAAATAGTTGCAGGGGATCAAAGCAAATGGTCACCTATCCCAGCAGCAATTTCTCTCTTCCAGAGCCTTAAGGGGAGACTTGAATAGGCTCAGATGAATCATAGTTTGATTTCAACCCAACTCTTCTTTGAGATATTTGACTAGTGCAGTAGTGGGATTCAAATACCTAAAAACCCGGTTCTCTTATTGGATGCAGGCCTGGGCCTCTGAGGCCTAGAACGGACTTCTGGAAGTGGCATCCACACACTTCCGGCGGGCTGTTCTAGGCCTGGGAGGCCTCCTCCAGATCTCCGAGGCCTAGACTGGATTTCCGGAAGCACTGTGCATTAAGCTGGTTCTCCAAACTCAGCAAAATTTAGCTACTGGTTCTGCCGAATCGGTGCGAACTGGTTGAATCCCACCACTGGACTAGTGTGATTAAGGTATACTGATTATGGTGTTAGACTGGGATTGGAGTGGAATAGACACTATTCTTTCCTTGCAAATTATAACTCGGATTCAAAGAGCAAATATAAATTGTATGTGAATATCTAGTATGAAAACATATCTACATATCTAGTATGAAAACCCATTTGTACTTGCTAATTAGAGGTCAGTCCTCAGTTAAAACAATATCATACAGCAGCATTTCACTTTCAATGTGCAAGAAGCTCATTTTCTTATCATAGTTGATAGCAAATATTAGTGATTTCATCAGTTATCTATATGTCCTTACTGTGCATTCATTTTATTCAAGAAACACTCAAAATGATAGACAGGGTTGTTTGGCATTCTGGATAGCAGAGAAAACCTTCAAACTGTATAACACTTGTAAAAGTGTTTCAGAAAGTAAGGAGAAATTTCAGATCAACAACTTGAGAGAAAAACCACCCGTTTACAGAACTATTTAGTTTAAGTGCCTGGTTTCCAACGCCCAGGTGTCCATCAAAGGATTTGTGTTAGAACCAACAATGCTATCTACACGATAATCATTACAGCGGTTGAGTAATATCTATGGTTTTTCTCAAAAGGGCAGATACCAAGGATTACCCAATGCAGATGTTTTGCTGGTCGAAACCAGAACACTAGTCTAAAGCAGCTATGAAACTTCAGCATTTTAATTATAAATACCGAAACTGAAACTATTAAATTGTCCTTTAGATTTCTCAAAGGTAGTTTAAGAGTTTCCCACCCCCCCTATTTTTAAAAGGCTAAGATTATCAAAAGAATAAAGAAAATCTATTATTGGGAAATGCTATGATTACTTGCGAGATCCTAATCACTGTGGGTTCTTTGGTGCTCTCTGAGCTTGGTGGTTTACCTGCAGATGTTTCTAGTTGCTAGCACTGTTGCTAGCACTGATGATATCGCCTAGTTTGGTAATGAAACATCTGCAAGAAAACCACCAAGCTCAGAGAGCACCAAGGACCCCACAGCTGAACTATAAATAATCTCTTCTATTGGTATCCTAATCACTGCACTGCAAGCTACATACTATAATTATGGGCAAGTGGTTACATTGGATGACTAGATACATCCAATATGGCAATCATTTTGTGAATTGTCAGGCTTCTTTCCAAAGCAGCCAATTTTGTGGGCATGGCTGTGACATCTCCAAATTTCATAAGCATGCCCAATCCCCAAAAGTTTACTATCTATGCTTTTCTATAGTCCATTATTTACTTTATTTTATTTTAATAAGATTGCTTCCTATTGTGAAAAAGCCCTATATTCTTATGAAGTTCAATAGTTCTCCTTCAAATATTTTTACTACCTTAATACAGGCAAAATCTCTTTTTAGTTGGATACACACAAACAAAAAATAATATAGCGAACAAATAATCTAATAAAATATTCAGTTATAATACAAAAGACACAAAAGAAAACCAGCATCCCCAAAATCTTCCCAAGAATTGAGAGTAAATAGCTCAAGGTCAGCCAGCTGGCTCAGTGCTGGGTAACCTTGAGCCATTTATTCTCAATTCTTGGAAAGATTTTGGGGATGCTGGTTTTCTTTTGTGTCTTTTGTATTAAAACTGAATATTTTATTAGATTATCTGTGGCACTAGAAATCATTCCTGGTTTCTAGCCTGGTACCTTAACCACTAACCAAACCAGCTCTTATTACATATATATTTAACAACAATATATCAAATTACACCAAAGATCTATCTAGGTTTTCTCCCCTGCAAACAGCATGTAGTCCCTTTTGATTTCACAAATGGTATGAATCTTTCTCTTGAAATGATTGTAACCCACAAAGGCTACACAAAGACAAACTGACCTAAGCCAAGGCTTGGAACTTGAAGACCATACAGAATCCTCATTTTGTAATATTTTGTGGTGATGTTACCTTTTAATCTGGTTTGCAGTTTCCTAGGCAACAGTTTGAGAAGTGGTCTACCATTGCCTTCTTCCTAGGGCTGAAAGGAGTGACTGCCTCACAATCCTCTAGTAGGGCTTTCCTGTTCCTAGTCCAACAGCTTAACAACAAACCATTGCTTTAAAGAAGATTTTAGGCATATTTCTGTTTAAAGACCAACTAGGCAATATTCACAATGATGGTTTTGAATGTCACACTCATCCTTTACATTTGTTTCTTCCTGGTTCTCAAGACTGACAGTGAGTGATAATGCCATTACTGTCATCTTAAAAATAAGGTGACAGTTTTATTGCAGTAGTGAGCATGGACCATTACTAGATTTGTCAGAATCATATTTTACATTCCCTCATCCAGTGTAACCCTGGATTTAAATCAGGAAAAAGGCCCACATTTATAACTGCCCTCTTCTTCATCATTCTTTGTGAATCACTACTAATTTATCGGAGCTAAAAGTCTCTAGAAAATGCTTTGTGGGAAGGAGATCAAAGCCTATCCCCCTCCCAATGTCACCTTTCCTCTGTTTCCTACCTGACCTTCCGATGAACTCGACCATAAGACAAAAGATTACTTAAGCCAATTTAAAGCTTGGCTGAAACTGACAATGCACTTTTAACATAAACGAAATTGGCAAAATGCATCAACTTAACCAAATAAGAAAATCCTCTCAAGTTATTAAAAGTTCCCCCTTCCAATAATCAATACCCTCACAAAAGCCCTTTACTCTTGAGGTCATCACCTTGAGTACAAAAGATAAAGATCATAAACTCTGCAGGACATCAAGTCGCAGCAGACCTAGTGCACTTTTCAGGAATCCCTAGAACAGGGCTTTTCAACCTTTTCACCCATTGTACCACTTTTAGGATATGGCAATATCCGAGTACCACCAGTCGCCTAGCAAGGTGTCAAAAACTTGATGACCCCCCCAAAAAAGAAGGAAAAAAGTGATAAAGTACAGGTAGTCCTTGGCTTACAACAGTTCGCTTAGTGACTGTTCGAAGTTACAATGGCACTGGAAAAAGTGCGCCCCAAGCCACAGCCGAGCAAGACACCTGCCTGCCCGCCCGGCGGCGCTCTTCCTCCTGTCCGAGGTTTCCATTGTTGTGAGCATTTCTGTTGAGGATTGGCAGCAGGGGTGGGGTGGGAGGGTGTTTGGTTTTTATTCCCTCTGTCTGCTGGGTGGTTGCAGCAGGCTTTGGTCACTGGCACACTGTGACCGTCATAAATATGAATCAGTTGCCAAGCATCTGAATGTAAATCACAAGACCCTGGAGATGCTGCAACATTCCAGCTGATCGGCGCTTCTTCTGGGCTCAGCAGAAGGGCCAGGATCAGCGCTGAGCTCCAGCTGGAGCCTGGCGCTGATCCTGGCGCTTCCACTGAGCCCTGACAGCCCTGCAGCTCCAGCCATCTCTCGCTCAGGCTTGTGCAGTGCTGCCACCGGTTCAGCTCATCCCCCTCCCCCGCTACCACTTTTCTAGGATGGCCGCATACCACCTGCCAGGTGCCAATGTACCACAGGTGGTACCCGTACCACTGGTTGAAAAGCCCCACCCTAGAAGATAAGCTGAGTTCTCCAGCTTTCTAGAAACCATAGACTAACTTCTTCTGTCAAAGAAATCACCTCAAAACCATAATTTATGGCCGCCTTCAACAGCTAGATGTTAGCACTCTCCCTGTGTCTTGCCTTTGAGTAAACATCTTCTCTGCTTCAAGTAACTGTCCTGTTTTTGTTTTTCTTTCAAAGCCAGTTTGGAACGGATCAATATTTTCTTCTAACAGTCCCTTTCCTTGACCTCTGTTCTAACACATTAATGTAAACGTCCCTTACTTCTGCCTCTATTTTCACTCTGATCTAGTTTACAATCTATCTTCTACCACCATATATCTATATGTGTGTGTGATTCCCACCTACAATTGTATCTGTTACTAGAGATTGCCGTCTACACAGACTTGTGACACAAAATGGTTAGTTTGTTTTTCCTGCAACAGCTTAATATGGCTTCTGGTTGGAAAAAGCCTTCCTGTGCTTGATTGGGCAGGATTAGGTTCTCTGCATATAGTACTGGCAACTGACCTGAATCTGAATGTATGATCTCAACCCAGCAGGGAGCCTCTTATTGTGCCCGGCACTCCAATCTTTTGCTCTCTACAACCCTGTTATTTATACCTTGTCTGCGGCTGTCCCTCGGTCATGTGCCAGGCAAGGATACTAAAGCCAAATGGAAACAGTCTGATTAAAGATTATGAGATATTGCTGGGTTTCAGGACTTGAGAAATGAAAGTGATATTAAAAATGTTTTATTCATAACAAGGAAACTACTGCTTTCCTCTTGAGTTGACACATGGCTATTATTTCCTGAGGCTTGCTCTACCTATGTCTATTTTGTTAGTGACACAACACGTACTAGAGCTTCTCTAACCTCAGATATAATTTCGAAATTCAGATCCAGCCATGAAGAAAAAGAGACTTTGTTAGCACAGAATGATCCAAAATAAATACAACTTCAATTTCATGGCTGACCTGAGTCGTAATTTGATACTGGTGCTTTCTCTAACCGAATGCACATTTATTACTCTGAATTCCTAGCTGTTAGCAAAATTAGTTCAAGCACTCATCTGTTGGTTAGATGGATTGATGTAAAATAAAAAAGGTTAAGCTAAATCCTTAAGAGACTTCTCTTTGTGGCCATAACAGTAAAAATTAATGAAAGGCCCCCCAGGATTTAAAAAGCTGTGATAATTTTTGCTTTAGATCTTCACCAGCTATCTTTATAGATTAGAAAAATATTTTATGTAATCTCAAGTTTTAGGAGAAATACGATCCTGATTCTTGCATTTTATATAGATAGCATAGATAATAATAAAAAAATCACACTCTCTGGGTTATATTTTCAATTAGTTTTAGCATAGTTCACTTTAAGGTAGTTTGGTTTTCTGGCAGTGACAGTTTTTTCTCTACAAAAACTTCAAAGTTGGCCGATGGGCAAATAATACATTTGCATATGTCTAAATGAATTAATGTACATTTCAGATTTATCTGGATGGTTTTTAACTCCTCAGGTCTTTAAGGCTTCTGAATAGGTTTTTCTCCCATCCTTTATATAAAAATAATTTAGCTTATTTTAGTGGGAATTAAGTAGTATAAGAGAACCAGTTTGGTGCAGTGGTTAAGGCATCAGGTTAGAAATCAGGAGGTTGTGAGTTCTATTCCCACGTTAGGCATTAAGGCATTAAAGCCAGCAGGCTACCCATGGGCCAGTCCTTCTCTCGCAGCCCACCTCACTCACAGGATTGTTGTGAGGAGTATTAGGTATGTTTGCTCCCTGAGTTATTTATTTAAAAAATAACAAAGGCGAGATTTAAAAAAAAACTAAAAAGAAAGGTTACATTATACAATGGAGTCAAGCAAAGAATTGTAGAATCATTAATTGAACTGTAGAGTTGAAAATTGACACGTTGGGAGAACTTAAAGAAAAGCTAATCAGGTTTGGATCGGGATAATATTTCAATAGGAAACCACTAAGAAACTCTATAGTTGTGAACTAGATGGGAAAGTAAAAAAAAAAAAAATCTGAAGAAAGCAGTAGCAAATTAATTTTGTACAATTGCCAAGAAAACTATTTGGACCAATCAACTGTCCACCAGGAATTGAATTTGGAAGATTTGAAAGGGGCTCCTTATGACATGAAGTTCATTCCTCTTCTGAGTGTAGGAAATTTATAGAATCCCATTGACTATATCTAGTTGGATATTGCCTCCTTCTGGTATGGTTCTATTGGTGAAGTTCTCTTTATTTTCAAATGTTTTCTGTAGCATTCAACCAGAATCTGTCTTCCTCTATATAACTCCAAAATGACTAGATATCTTGCATCTAATGTATTATTCAGTTATACCAATAATTCAAATAGGTAAAAGTCCTTAGAGCAAGTTATCCTAGCCATGATTTCGTCTTGGTTTGACACCCTGCTTTGAAGAATTGATATTTAAAAATATTATAGTATCAAGAAATAGATGCAAGCTATGGAAGTCATTTGAGTAGATACCATACAAATAATTGTAAGATAGAAAGAAAGAAAGATAGCTGCAGGAAGGGAAAAAAAGTGAAGCGGTTCACCGATTCCCAATCATCTAGCAACTGCCTTGGTGAATTGTCTGAATGCAACTTTTTCTTGTTCCTGCTAAGACCTTTTGTTAAGGCAATAAATTCAATGATGAGTGTTCTAATAACATTTTCAAACCTCTTTCCTCTGCTCTCCCACTCCATTTCCCTTGTCAGTCAAATGTAGATTTCAAATGCTTTGGTATTTGTAACAGAGAAGAAACTGCCTTGTTTATGGATTAATAAAGCATATTATAACAGTACAATATAATGGTAGCAACGAAGATTTGAGTTGCCCTGTTGAACACATTTTCCTTTCCAATTAATGTTCAAACTTCTGTGGTTCAGGAACAGGCAATTTGATGGCCTCCAGAGATTTTGAATGACTAAGCCCAGAATTCCTTGCCGCTAGCCACATTGGCTATGTATCATGGGAGTAATGATAAAGGTAAAGATTTCCCCTATCCAGTCGTGCTTGACTCTAGGGGTAAATGCTCATTTCCGTTTCTTAGCCAAGGGAGCCAGTGCTGTCTGAAGACATTTCCATGGTCATGTGGTTAGCATGACATCATGCTGCAGCGCAGAGCATGCGGTGAAACATGGAACGCTATTACCTTCCCACCTAAGTGGTACCTATTTATCTACTCACATGTTCATGCTAGGTGGGCAGGAGCTGGGGCAAGAATAGGAGCTCGCCCTGATGCCCAGCACTCTGGTCTTGAACCCGGGCTGTCAGTTTTCAACTGACAAGCTCAGCTTCTTAACCACTGAGCCATTGCACTCCCCCCCCAACTTTATGGGAGTAGAAATTCAAAATGTGTGAAGGGTTCTTGGTTGCTTACCCTGCTTTATGGTACCGCTCAGGAAATTTCAACTGCTTTCCAAAATAATAGCTATGTTTGACTCCTGTCATTGTGTGTCAATCATAGGAAGGCAGAAAATACTTTGTACCTATTGGTATTGGTCTTATTTTGAAAGAAAGAAGCAATATGGTATGCAAAGGTGGGATTGATCTGGGTGATGTAACTATCAATATCTTGCTCTCTCTCTATAAGCTTGTGTGTCTCCAGTAATACAGGTAGTCCTCGATTTACAACAGTTCATTTAGTGACCGTTCAAAGTTACAAAGGCACTGAAAAAAGGTACTTATGACCGTTTTTCACAGTTACGACCTTTGCAACATTCCCATCATCATGGGATCAAAATTCAGGTGCTTGGCAACTGGCTCATATTTATGACCGTTGCCGTGTCCCAAAGTCATGTTGATCACCTTTTGCGACTTTCTGACCAGCAAAGTCAAGGGGGAAACCAGATTCACTTAACAACTGCAGTTATTCACTTAACAACTGTGGCAAGAAAGGTCATAAAATGGGGCAAAACTCACTTAAAAATGTCTCAGCTAACAACAGAAATGTTGGGCTCCTTTGTGGTCATAATTCGAGGGTTACCTGTATAAAGGTTCATAGTTGTATTTAAGTCACCATGAAGTTGGCTTTTTTAAAAAAAATATGGCTTTATAGCTGTGGTTATAATGAGAAAACTGAGACTGACATTGTCCTCTTTTTGATCATGGCTTATTGTTTATGCTCAAAAATTGAATTGTATGTACCGCTGCTCTCGCTAAACATAGAATAATATTACACTCTTAGGTGATAGAAAGCATACAGTTCAGTAGGAAGAAATACATGGTGGGGCAGAGCAGTATCTATAAGTAGGTGGCTGCCACTCTAATGCATTTAAAATAATTCCAGTAATTATCGTGACTCATTCATTTTTGCTTTACCTTCTCTTATTACTCAACTTAGTGATGCCAAGATAGCTGTGTGAGGTCTCTTTCTCTTTTCATTGAGTGAGAAATGTCTCAATTAGAGGGTTAATTAGCACTGTCGTTTAAACCAAGAGCACAGTCTCATTAAATTAATGCATCTTGTTGGAAATGTTTTAATTAATGAGGTAATAAAGCCACTGCACCAATACATACACAGAGAGACAAGTTTTGCAGGTTAATGAAGCTCATGGATCTATTCATTAAGCTTTAAAAGGTTTCTCCTCTTGGTAGTCTCTCTTTCTGCTCTCTTAGGCCTCTTCAAATAATCTTTTCCCCTTCAAATCCAAAATGCTGCAAAACATAATGAAAGAATTTGTTTCCACAGATTTTAAATTTGCGTCTATTTTATTAAGGATAGGCATTAGTAACCTGAATAGAAAAGGGCTGACAAATGTGAAACCCTTAAACTATATTGTATGTTTCATGACAGCTATTAACCATACATCTACAAGATTTAGTGCCTTGTTCAACATAATCCTAATTATTTTACAAACCTCAGCGACTGTACACACTAATAAAGCCAACATGAAACAATATATTAGAGGGAGCTCAACATGTTCCCCTAATGTCAAATATAGACCATAGCCCCTTGGTTACCGTATGAAATATCTAGCTTCTACTAGGAGCCCAGCCTTATTTACACATAACTTGAAGTAGCTCCCATACGTTTACCTTAAACTTTGGGGAAGTCGGAAGAAAGCTGTTCCTGGACATCCGTTTAGTTTTTAGATTTTTATCCTGTCTTTATTTTTTGGTCCAATCAAGATGGCATACATAATTAATGCACCAGCCTCCTATTTCCCCCACAACAACAATCCTGTGTGGTGGGTTGAACTGAGAGAGTGTAAGTAACCCAAAAGCCAGCCAGCTGGCTTTCCTACTATCGGGAGGACTACAGCTCATTACCTGCTTGTTTCTAGCTCAGATTTAGCCACTGCACTACATTGATTCTAATGGTTTTTGGTGTGTGATGGTATTACTAGTTTTTCCATGGTGCCCCCGTGGTGGCGCAGTGGTTAGAATGCAGTATTGCAGACTAATTCTGCTAACTGCCAGCAGTTCAATTCTCACTGGCTGAAGGTTGACTCAGCCTTTCATCCTTCCACGGTCGGTAAAATGAGGACCCAGATTGTTGGGGGCAGATATGCTGACTCTGTAACCCACTTAGAGAGGGCTGTAAAGCACTGTGAACTGGTATATGAGTCTAAGTGCTATTGCTATATTTAATGTAGTGCAATATAAATACAATAATTATGCATATTGAAATAGCAGTTCAAGTAGCTTGGATATGTAGCTGAGGATGGGAAGAACATGCCTTTTAAATTAATTCAGAGTTAAATATTTATTCAAGACTAACATTTGAATAAACATGGTCCTTTTTGTGACATGTTTTTCAAAATGGGGTCCCCAGTTGGTGCTCATGGATATCTCTACTTGACCCTATTAGGCCCACCTCCTCTCTGCTTTTAATATTTTTTAAAATACTGATTTAATTTTAAAGAGAATTAAAAAGGAGGTAGTAATAAAATCAGCTTCAGCTTGGTGATAATATCAGGTTAACAACAGTAACAACAAACCTTTGTATATAGTGAGAGAAAAAGGAATTGGCTTCACTCTCCCTGATGTATTTCTTCCTCAGTAGATCATCCTTTGAGAGATGGAGAAGATATTCAGTGTAAGTAATAACCATGAAATCATATTGCAAGCAAGTATTTGTCTGAAAGATCTAAGAGAGCTATAACCACACCACCAATAAAGCAGTTAGTAATATACTCAGAAGGCTCAGACCCCCAATGTCCTCTGGGGCATCAATGCTGTAGCTATTGCTACTTATCCCAATTTATACATCTCCATTTTCCCATGGGCCATTTTTTAGATCTAGAAGCAAATATGTATTATTGAATTTTGTTTTCTCAGGAGGCAGATTCATTGGCTTGCTTGGGGGATGTATGAAGACCAAGCTTTTGTTTCCTGATTAATTTGTTTAATTATTTTCTGTGGCTTTCTGTTCTGTGGATTTTCCTAACAATCCTTCACAGTGCTTTTTTAAAGAAAACACTCCACCAACTTTACAACTAAGTTTTCCCTTTTTTCTTTATCTGAAAGGACTTCATCCTCCAAAGATTTTCTGAAATTGACCACAGTTAATCTTTTCTCCTTAGCTATCTGAAGCATGATGATTTATTTCCCAAGACCCACTGTTGAACTCTTCCAGATAAGGATTTATTTCTTTGGCTTGTTCATTCACATTTAATGGGAGGTTGAAATATGCCAGTCTGGCACAGTGATCAGAGCTGTGGTGGCACAGTGCTTAGAATGCAGTATTGCAGGCTAAACTTGCCGACTGCCAGGAGTTCAGTCTTGACTGGCTCAAGGTTGAGTCAGCCTTCTGTCTTTTCAAGGTCAGTAAAATGAGGACCCAGATTGTTGGGGGCAATATGCTGACTCTGTAAACAGCATAGAGAGGGTTGTAAAGCACTTTGAGGCAGTATATAAGTCTAAGTTCTATTGCTATTTGGAATAGGAGTTGAGAAAAACATTTTCAAGTCCCACCTTCAGTCATGCAAGTCAATGTCTTTAGTACAGTAGCACTGACTTGGTTACTATATCCTACCAAGCCATAATGTGATCCGTATGGGCTTGGTTTAAAGTGATATCTTATCTCCCATTATGTACTACAGAAAGAAGTGGAGAGGGACATGACATCCCAATATGTTCTCAGTGGCAGAGAATAGGGCTACAAATCTGAGAAGCAAAGATCCAAATGACCATTAGATGGAAACAATTAAAGAATATGAACTCCCTGCTGACTTTTAAGTGGTTGTCCTGATGTTTGCAACCCACATCTGGTAACCCTAATAGAAATCTAAGCAATAAATAATAAGAACCAATATATTCATTTATAATCTTCCTGTATTTCCATAGACTGCTTTTTCTAGACACCAAATTTTTATTCCAGAAAGATGAAAGAGTAATGCAATTTGCAGGCATTTAGAGGTGATTCAGTGCAGCGTTATTTTTTTTTAAAATCAGGGGAAAACTTTATTCCACATTAAGTAGCTTGTTAAAAGTAGAGAGCTTTCATGATTACAAAAAAAGCCTCACAAAAGAATAAAATGCTACATTGCTGTATGCCAATACTGATTGTGTACTGAGGCTATCTGAAGGTTTGGCTACCTAATAAATCACAAATCCACATTTTTTGCTGGTCACCTAGTGTTTTTTCTTTCTTTCAGTGGCTAGGCAACACTCAGTCCTACTCTTTAGAACCCAAAGTGATTAACTCTTTAAATGCTAAATTTATGCATCAATATGTAGGACACTTCTGAAATTCTAGGTATCTTACATCCACATATAACACAGAAATAATTTGCGTGCTGTCATTTTTCCAGCTCTCTCCTGGCCATTTGATTATTATTAGAATTTTTTCTTCTGGTAGTGGGTAGCTGGAACAGGCACCTCAAACAATGTAATCTTCTAGGGATCTCCATGAAGTCATTTGATCTATAGATCAAACCCATCTATTTCTAGTAGAGAGACTAACTCCCTTGAGGGAGGAAGAAAAGGAGGCAGAAGTTTTCTGAGAGCTTTTGTTCTTTTTTTGTTCTTTTCAGTGGAAAGAGGCACGTTATTCAGGGAAATAACATGCAACCTTCCCCTCACTTGCAATGAAGTCTTCTAGGATGTAGGAATCAAACTCATAGATGTTTGTAGTTACTGGGTTAGAGTTTGCGTTCTCTTTTTTTGTTTGTGCACACAAGACACTTTCCTTGAAAGTTCACTGTTTTCCTGAATCCTAGTCCCCCTCTTGGATGAACCCACCTGTTGTTCCTTTGATCCTCATGACTCTTTTGAAATCTAATCCTTTTCTCTATGCATATCTTCCTATGTTTTCTTTACCACTGTGTGTTCTTAGTTTACTTGGGATGCCTTTAAGCAGACATTTTTAGTGCCAATTTGAGGTTTTGGGGATGGATGGGGGTGTAATTTAGTTTTAGTAAACTGCTTCTCTATGTATTAGAGCCTGAGTGCCCTGTGTAGTAACTACAGAATCCCTTACAATGCAAGATACTTTTTTGCTGCTGTCACTATTATTATTTTTAAATCCTTAATTTCCATAATATAATATTTTCACAGCCTCTGTAGCTAATAAAGGAGGACCCTGTCATTCTACGGATTTGGTCAGACATGTATTGCATCTTTTGTCCATAGGAGGAAGACTAGAAACATTGGTTTAGTTTGCACCTGAACTATTAAAAAAATAGTAGTTGGGTTCACACAATACACTAAGCAAAAGCTGAACAAACCATGACATAACTTAGCACAAAGCTAAGCTGTATGAATAGAGCCAACATCCAGCAATTCCATTCCTTTTAATAGGAAGGGATGACCAGTTTTTCTAGCTGCAGGCTGCATTTCCCATTCTTGTGATCAACTCTGGACAAGAGTATTACTTCTTTGGCTTACTTTAACTTACCCTTTATATATTTCTAAAACATTGAATGTGGACTTTCTCAGACCCCAAATCTAGGGGTCTTCCTGAAGAAGGTGTAAATTCATTAGTGGACCCAGATGACATTCCTAGATTTTCATGTCTCTGCCACTAATATTGTTGATAGTCGTAGTTTTCAGATGGGACTATTGCAGTTGTGTCACTTTGGGAAGTTCCCAGTTTGTCCAAAATCACTGAAATGAGGCAAAAAGAAGTCAGGGTCTGACAAAAATCCTATGACCACAATGTGCCAGTGTGGTATAAATATGAGAGTAGGGAAATCTTCATGTTGATGGATCTACATTCCTGTTTGGAAGAGACTGCCAGACTCCAGATAGAGATAAGGTAGGTGATTTTCTCATATTCAAATTTAGTGTTACTTCTAGTTTACATGATAACAGTAATTGTACTTCAGTGATAACTGTCGTTTGCTTTGCATGACTTATTTTTGTACATGGATGTACAGTATTAAGTGAAGATGCAGGGCACCTTTACACCACAATGTTTCCATTCCTATTACTATTTCCATTCTCTAATTTCTCAAAAGTATTATGAAATTTATCCGTAATCTTCTCAATCCCACCAGCCTTGAATCTATAGTAAGAGAATGGGGTAGGGTAAGACAAGATACCCTGCTAATTGGGAACAAAGGTGGGATGAACCAAGAGTTCCCAACAATGGGAAAATCAGCCACTCAACTACAATAGTTTCTAGGACAAAGATCAGCTTTGCTACAATTTCACTGCAAACCGTCAGTTGATCAATGATACAACTGATTTTGAAGAAATGGCTGATCTGGAGATGATTTTGATTGCTGCAAAAGTCCTATATGGAAATTCACCCAGATATATGTAGAACAAACTACAGCTTTAAGAAAAGCCATTATAGAAAAATGCAAAGTTCTAACAACTCTACTTCCTTCTATGACCTGCAGTTGAAATTACAATAAAGATGTTTATGCAATTAGGTATTCCAGCTCAATTATCTGATCTTTGTTTAGGATGCCCACGTTACTTGCCTGAAGGAGAAAAATGTGACCCAGCCAAAATCAAAGAGAGCCATCCTTGTAGACACCTCTGCACGCTCTTTCCTAGAAGAGCAAAGGTGCCAAGCTAAAAAAATAAATAAATATCAAAATATCAAAATGATTGATAGAAAGCAAGCCAAGCGTGACAAGCTGAGCTGTACTGATGATCTTTTGCCCTGCAGAAATGATATCCTTTTTCTAATTAATTTCATTCTCACTGAAGGACTCCAAGTTTAGGTATGCAAAGCTATCATTTATTACAGAGCAAAAGCAAAAATCCAAGTCTCAGCAAGAAGGAAAGGTAGAGAGATTACCAAGTTATTTTAAAAGTAATTTTATTAAAAATTATAATGGCAAAAATAGAAAACTAATAGAAACTAAACAAATAACAGAATTAAAAGAAAAATAAAAGGTACAGAAAAGAAAAAATAGAAAAGAAAGAATAAGAATATAGTGAAGAAAAATAATATATATATATATATATGACTTCTTCCTTCATCACAAGTATAAACAATTTTACTAACTTATCACTTTCTCTTAAAATATAACAAATGATATCTTTTTCCTATATTCCTTCTCTTGTCTATAAACAAACTCTTAAATCCTCCTCGTTACAGTCCTCATCAGCAAAAGTCTATTAAGATTTACCAGAGATAACAACATATAATATTTTAACCTTGATCAAATAAACCAACTATATTCCTTCTTTTTGCTTTTAACAATCTTTATCTTTAGTCCCTTCAAATACTGTAATGTTCTAGAACTTGATTTACTTTCCTTTTTTTCTTTGTCCCTTCTCACAAAATTCTTCAAAATTTTTAAAAGCTTCTTTTGTAATTCTAATATAGGAGAACTATCTAGGTGAGTCTCTTGGTTCTTATTTGTATATCCCACTTAATTATTAAGACATCAGCCATTTTTTATATGTCCAGTGTAGTATCTTTTTCCATATCCTTCTTGTAGCCTGTCATTTTAAAATCCACTCTCAGATCACTATCAGTCTTGTCAGGTAAAACTTATTTCTTTTGCACATCATCTTTTAAACACAATCTATCTACAGGCTCCCAATTTATGCTGCTTGTTCAGTGTCTGTTTGAAACTGCAGTGCTGAACAAAGGTACTTATGACCTGTGCTCAAAGTTATAGCTGTTGGAGTGCCCCCAAAGTCACATGAACAAAATTTGGGCACTTGGGTGCCTGCCCACACTTATAACTTCAGGGGCGTTGCAATTCCCCTCACCTGCCTATCTCAACCAACCATCCTTTTCAACCTCCCAACTGGCCCACTTGGGCATGAAAACCTACCACAGCCTAGGAGTTCTCATCCAGCCATCCCAGCCACCTGCATGCAGCATCCCAGCCACCCTTCACTTACCTTCTTCATTTTTCTTCAGCTGCTGAAAGTCATACCTGGACTTCATGAGGCCCAGCCTTCCTACTGAAGCCATTTCATGCCATTCTCCAAGCAGGCTCCATATTGCCCAGTTTGGGCTGGCTTCCAAAGGTCCATGAAGAACCAGCTCCATTCTTGCAATTCTTCAGAAGCCTCATTCTATTTCCGTGCTACTCTTTTCTTTTCTTTTTTATTGGGGAAGAAGCCTTCTGAAAAAAAAAATAGTAATCCTGGACAACAAAAATCCAGTATGAAAAGAAAGTTCATTTAAAATTCAAAGCAAAGCAAAACTCCCAAGCTAAAAGGCAATCCGGGCGAAGAACAAAATTTACCCTATGAAAGTCTTCCTTTTGAAAAGTTAGAAAAGACTTTTTGGACACAGAAAAGGCAGGCAATTCAGACTTCACTGCTTGCCTTACAGGCATTTTGCCATTCCCTTCTTATGCATAATTAAAAGCAGCAGCTTTTAGGGTTGAGGTCATTTTTCTAAGCATTAAATTGATTATGCTTGAGCAACACAATATCCCTGGTGGAATTATGTGTGAAGCCACAGGGCTCAATAAAAGCCTATTAACTCTAACACAAAAAGTGCCTTTCCATGCTGTTAGATTCTGGGGTTAGATTCTTACTGGACTTGAGCAAATAAGCTTTAAATACTAGTTAAGTTATTAGCATGTGTTGCTGTCTAAGCAAGCCCATGCCACGTGAATAATGGAAAACAACTTGTTCCTCCTATGCAGCTAAAGCTCAGTGTTGCATTAATTCATCTTCCAAAGTGTTCCATTGACAAAGGCAACATAGAAGCTGGATTTTAATTGGAAATGCAATGAAAATGTTTTCAGTTCCACCTATAGTCTCAATTTCCTTCTATCATGCTACACAGAATACAGACAGATTCCTTTTATGAAATCTAATCCCTCATGCATACACAGCAAAGAAAAAGTCTAGTGTAGCACCACGCCAGGTCGGCTAACGTTTTTTATAAACCTCTCACCATCAGATTGCTGTTGGATCTTTTAATTAATTAGCCCAAAGTACTGTAGCATTGGGGTAGCAATATCTGGGCATTTTTTTTTTTTGTGTTCTTGATTATGTATTTTGATATGTAAAACTGTATAAAATTGTATAAGTAAAACAATATTGGGGCAAACTAGAGTTTGACAAAGGCAAGTAGTCGTGGAAAATTTTTTGGCTTGGCTGTCAGTAAAAAAAAATTGGGTTGGTTCCAAATGTATTACCAGATGTATTGTTCAGATAATGATTACATACATAAGGCAATTATAAACATATCTAAGAACAGTTACAAAGGAGGCAGAAGCTGGAGATAGCATATTGCTTGTGGAGAGAATGCCTTCCTGTCAGCTTTTTGAAGTAGGAAGTTCAATCTAGGAAGCAGACTCTACAAGCAATCCTAGGACTCTACTTTATTGATATAAGCTGTCATAACAGAATCTTGAAAGTCTTCATTTTCTCTCACTTCCCTCTCTCCCTAGGGAGTTAAGGCAAAACCAATTTGAATGCCTTTCTAATGTTTTCTTCATTTCTTTGGCTTAACACATATTGTCAAAATTGATAGAACGTAGAATAATAATAATCTGGCTGGAAGGGACTTTGGAGGTCTTCTAGTCCAACTCAGTTTCTCCAAGGTCATCTCTCTGCCCTTCCCCATTTGTGTGTGTGTGTGTGTGTGTGTGTGTGTGTGAGAGAGAGAGAGAGAGAGAGAGGAGAAGGGACTGGATTAAGAAATTGCAGTCTTAGCTGGATGGGAGAGGAGAGAGGTTCAGGGTAGCCACACCCTAAAGTCCCTCAGGATTTATATCTTCAATTTGGCAACATTCTTTCCATTAGGTGTAAACAAATAAAGGATTGAACTCAATTGGATTTCTTTGTGTCATCTCTGGACTTGGGCCTGACAATAGTTCCTTAAAAGAAAAAAAGGTGGTCGTGACCCTGGTTGGTAGAATACCAGAGAGCCATGACCACGTAGGAAGTTCTAGAGCTAAGAGGTAGCCTCTGAGAGGCTCTTTCTCGTGTCTCAAACAATTAGACCTCTCCCACTGTTAGGACGCTGGCTGAGGAATTCTGGGAGTTGAAGTCCACAAGTCATAAAAGGGCCAAGTTTGAAGACCCCTAACTTAGAGAAAGATTTTGCTGTCATATCTCAGGGAATGGGCAGGCCAATGTGGGAGGAGGCAACTCATGAGGTATCCTAAATTTGGATGTGTAGGACTTTAAAAGTTATCATCCACATTTTTAATGTGTCCAGATATGACCAGTGCAGCCCTTTCAGGGTGGGCAGAAAATAACTCTGCCTGCAAGTATCCATGGATATTCTTGCAGCTGCATTCTAGATTGATTGCAGTTTCATGAAATTCTTCATAAGTGCTCCCAAGCCTAGTGTAAAAAATTAATCTGGATATAGTAGTAACTGTGAGAGGCATCTTGAAGTCCTAGTGGACCAATCATTTACATATGAGCCAGCAGTGTGCTGCAGCTGACAAAAAAGCCAATGCAGTCCTAGGCTGCATTAACAGAGGGATAGAATCAAGATCATGTGACGTGTTAATAACATTTTATAATGCCTTGGTAAGGCCACACTTGGAATATTGGATCCAGGTTTGGTCACCACAATATAAAAAAGAGATGTTGAGACTTTGGAAAAAGTTCAGAGAAGAGCAACTAAGATGATCAAAGGCCTGGAGACTAAAGCATATGAAGAACGGTTGCAGGACTTGGGTTTGGCTAATCTAAAGAAAAGAAGAAATAGGGGAGACATGATAGCAGTATTCCAGTATCTGAGGGGCTGCCACAAAGAAGAGGGGGTCAAATTATTCTCCAAAGCACCAGAGGGAAGAACAAGAAACAATGGTTGGAAACTAATCAAAGAGAGAAGCAACCTGGAATTAAGGAGAAACTTCCTAACAGTGAGGACAATTAACCAGCAGAACAGCTTGCCTTCAGAAATCATGGGTGTTCCATCACTGGAGGTTTTTAAGAAGAGACTAGACAGTCACTTGTCTGAAATGATATAGGTTCTCCTGCTTGAGCAGGGGGCAGGACTAGAAGAACTCCAAGGTCCCATTCTATTCTATTCTATTCTATTCTATTCTATTCTATTCTATTCTATTCTATTCT
The DNA here is from genome assembly GCA_023970755.1 of Azemiops feae. Classification (NCBI taxonomy): domain Eukaryota; kingdom Metazoa; phylum Chordata; class Lepidosauria; order Squamata; family Viperidae; genus Azemiops; species Azemiops feae. The sequence goes on from JALGBA010000028.1 coordinate 903,642, forward strand.
ATTCTATTCTATTCTATTCTATTCTATTCTATTCTATTCTATTCTATTCTATTCTATTCTATTCTTCTAGTTTAATAAAAAGAAGGACTAAGGGTGACATGATTGCAATGTTCCAGTATCTCAGGGGTTGCCACAAAGAGGGGGTTAACCAATTCTCCAAAGCACCTGAAGGCAGGACAAGAAGCAATGGATGGAAACTAATCAAGGAAAGAACCAACTTAGAACTAAGGAGAAATGTCCTGACTGTTAGAACAATGAATCAGTGAAATGACTTGACTCCAGAAGTTATAGATGCTCCAATACTGGAAGTTTTTAAGAAGAGCTTAGACAACCATTTGTCTGAAATGATATAGGGTTTTCTGCTTGAGCAGGGGGTTGGACTAGAAGACCTTCAAGGTCCTTTCCAACTTCATTATTCTGTTATATAGCTAGCAGAGCTCCAGGGAAGAGATCAAATCCACTTGCAGCCAACCCTAACACATGGTTTAAAATTAAATCAGTTCATAGCACCCTTTGCCCCCAATTTTGAGGGGTGAGATGGGTTCGAATGGCAACAAATCACCTCCAACCTGGCCAGAAATGGAAAGGGAGCTCCTGGGAGATATAAGGGTTGAATGGAAAAGGTGCTTCTAGGGGTACAGAGAGATTTGTTGGACAAACACAGGACCATCTACAAGATGATTAAAATAGTGCAGAGAGTATATCAGTCTTGCAGTCCAGGAGGCCCAGATGAAATGGCTGTGCAATGGAAGGATCAGCCCTGCAGCCAATCACATCTGTGGCAGTAATTATATTTAAAATGAAGCACTGGAGACCATCTGCTCTGAAGGAATTAAGAAGCTTGGTTTGGAAAACAGCTTTGAAAGTATCTCCAAAGATGTATTTGCAGTTGGTTGTAAGTGGATGTAAGTGGAGGAAGACATTATTTGTTCCTAGATTTAGTAAATGGTGAGTGGCCTTTACTAATAATGGGCAAGCAGAAGGTAAAGATTTGCTCAAAATATGTTTATCTTTTTCATACTATATGTTAGCCAGGCATTGGAGGAAGTTGGCATCCTTCAAAAAATCTTGAATTATATAGCATTTTTAAAAGTTCATTCAGACAATCAAAGTGTTGTTGATCACACAGTATTTGTATCAACAGTATGTTTATTTTTGTAAAGCTACTTCTGCAAGACAGTGTCAGAAGCTGAGAATGGAGAGAAACAAAGCTAGACACATATACACACATAACTAGCAAGTGTATACAGAGCTGTTTATTGCTATACAAGCTTAGTGCAAAGTGCATTTTTCAGAATTCCAGTGAGCAATTGTATATATTTGTGTGTGTGTGTGTGTGTGTGTATAGTGTTAATGTAAATAGAATAGAATTCTCATAAATATGGACATTAATAAAATATAACTATAAGATATGAGAATTTAAATGACTAAACAAGAATACTTCTCTTTGTTCTGGCATCAACACTTTACCTTCATTTTCATCACCATTATCATGAAGATCATCATTATTAACATCATTATTACTAAATTCTTCCCCAAAGGGATCAATATCACATTGATATATGTTTTCTTTCACCAAAATCTTTGATAAACATTATGTTAGACTTTAGATCTGATAACCTTAACAGGGATAGATGAAGTGAGTGGGTTCCAATTTTGTAATTAGAAAGCTGATGCAAAAGCAAATGTAATTTGTTTCTGAGTAGGAGCCCATGAAGGCACAGTAATGAGATTTTAATAGATAGTGCGAAGGATTTTGAAGTGCCTTTACCACATTTATTAAAGGTGTTTTAATCCACAGCTAAAAAGTTTTATGTGATTTTGGAATACATAAAATATATTCCATAGAAGGTGAGTCTTAACAATAAACATGGAAATACTAAACAATATTAGACTTTGCATTCTACCATTATGTGTTCACAGCTATAAATGTACATACATGTAGTCACCATGAAACATTGATTAAGAAGTTGGAAACTCAATTTCAAGTACACTCAAGTTGTGGGTAAAATTGAGGGTGGGAGTGCTGTATATGCTGCCTTCAGGATCACCATCTTACATACATTTACATGGGGGAAAAGTTTTATTCAAGATTGTGTCCCATGTTTCTGAATAGACCTCTGTTGGATCATGTAGACCTAAGCGTAGTTATTTATAAACAAATCCCATTTTATCAGGAGTGTTATTAGAAGAACAATACTCCCCTATATTTTAGACTGCATAGGGAAATCATATAGAATCAGAGCAAATGCGCTTAAAATCCATTTTATAGCTTAATTATTAATCTTGGATTGAATTCAACGTTATTTTAATTGAATCCGTTGTGAAATATCAGCCATAAGAGCAGATCTGTGTTAAAGTTGCTGTCATGTCAACATACATATGTAAACCCCATATGGACATTAATAATACATAGACCGCATTTGCTTCCAGATCCATAACACTCAGAAATCTAAAACTGTTAAATCTGCAAAGGAAAGTTGTGTGCTGTTATTTAGTTACTTATGCAATTTACCAGCTTCCTAAATCTACCTCTAGACAATTTACACATATCACTTTACACTTTATTTTGTTTGGGAGAATTCATGGGTAAATAATTTTTGTTTCTTCCAAAACGCATTCTGAATATTAGTTCTGCAAACAATAATGCAAATATTCAGTGTCAGAAAAGTATCTGTAGGGGGTGCTAGTAGAACAATAAAACTTACTACTATATTGTTTGGAATAGGTATTCCAAAAGGAATGATTATAGTATGAATTGCAACAGTAGATTTATGGAAAAGAATAGGTAAATGAATTAAGTTTGTCAATTGGCACCTATATATGCGAGGACCATCTTACCGTCTTCCAACAGAAGAGAATGTGCAGCTCAGGGCTGAACTGTGGAGTCCTTGGTGCTCTCTAAACTGGTTGTTTGCTTGCAGATGTTTAATGATAATGATAATGATAATGATGACAACAACAACAACAACAACAATAAAAGTTGGAAGGGACCTTGGAGGTCATCTAGTCCAACCCCCTGCTCAGGCAGGAAACCCTATACCATTTCAGACAAATGGCTGTCCAGTCTCTTCTTAAAAACTTCCAGTGTTGGAGCATTCACCGCTTCTGGAGGCAGGTTGTTCCACTGATTAATTGTTCTAACTGTCAGGAAGTTTCTCCTTAGTTCTAGGTTGCTTCTTTCCTTGATTAGTTTCCACCCGTTGCTTCTTGTCCTGCCTCAGGTGCTTCGGAGAATAGCTTGACTCCCTCTTCTTTGTGGCAGCCCCTGAGATATTGGAACACTGCTATCATGTCACCCCTCGTACTTCTCTTCATTAAACTAGACATACCCAATTCCAGCAAACGTTTCATTACCCAACTAGGTTAACATCATTAGTGTGATTGAAACTTGGATTTGCTCCTTATTTATGTACAGTAGCTCGCTCTGCTAGTGTTGATGGGGATGTGGTTTCCCACATAAAACTCTATACTTACAGTCTTGCACATCGTTTCATATTGGGATTGAAATGTAAGTTAAAAATCAACAATATGTTATCGCACATATTAGATAATAAAGTCACGGAGCTCATGAAAAGGTCTAAGAAAGGGGGGGGGAAACCCCATCCCTTCCTTTCTCAGTTCAGTACAGTCTGTTTTCTTGGGTATCACAACATAAAATGAAGGCAGGATATACATCTAATAAATAATAAGTATATATATTTGTGTGGCAAGGGGAAAAAAAATCCCTCGAGTTAACTGTAAGGAGTTACAAAATGCAAAAAAGAAAGAGAAGAATTGGGTTTACCTGATTTGAAACTGTATTTTGCAGCTTGGTGTTTGGTTTGGGTGAAAGAAGGGATGTTGCTGAGAAATAGAAGGATTTTGGAGTTAGAAGAACACAATCTAAGATTTGGGTGGCTTGGATATTTGTGATACAACAAAGTCATAGTCAAAGTGGATTTTAAAAATCATTATGTTTGACTTGCCATACTGAGAATATGGAATAGATAAAAATTCAAATTGTGCCCCAAAATACCTTTGAGGTTTTCAGCACAATAATCATTTTATAGACAAAAAAACAAACAAACAACTTGAGTACAAATGGCTAATTTATCCTGAGGTATTAGAATTTTGTCAAGGAGAATGCAAAATAAAATCAAGGGAAGAACTGGTGGCAGAGGGATATAATTGTCAATGGTTCTCTTATTTACCATTGTTATTTGATAGATTTAAAATAGACAAAAGAATTTAGGAACACTGTAAGTAGAAGTAGAATTGAAGTAGAGTTGTATATTAAATTTTTAAAATCCTCTGAATCAGTGTATGGATTTGAATCCAAAATTTTCTAGCTTTTTTATAAGTCCGCCCAACATGAGAAAACATCTCTTCTTGTTACTTGAATAAAGTACTAGACAACTTATGATCCATTGGGTCTTCTTTTGTCAATATTTGCTTACCTAAAGAGATAAACAGAATGGCCACAGGTGGCCACAAAATGGTGCCTCTGCCTAGAAAATTTTAAAAACTCCACAGAAATGTTTTAGGTACTATAGTGATTTTAATGTAATGCCTGCTCAAAAGCAAAGAAACACGCCTCAACAGCCTATTCTACCAGCACAGTTCATTACAGCAAACAGTAGATAATAGCAACTTTCTGAGCTTCGTTGTAATGTGAATGAGTGTGGGGTTTGCTCCCTGTTTATATACAGTAGCTTGTCCTGCCAGTTGGTTTAGTTTTCTTCTTGGAGTTCCTTGATTAGGGTATTGTTTTCTGCTTGACATTTGCCTGGCATTAATCCCTGCTTATCTGAGGATGTGTCTTTTTGTTTTCTTGTTAGCTTTTTATTGTCTCATGAATGGTGTCTAAATACAGTTTATTTCTATGTGCCTGTTGATGGGTGATTTGTCTGAATGTGAACTTTCCAGGAATTCCCTAGTGCTTTTAAATTTAGATTGGTCTAGGACAGGGGTAGGCAACCTTGGCTCTTTTATGACTCGTGGACTTCAACTCCCAGAATTCCTGAGCCAGCCATGCTGGCTCAGGAATTCTGGGAGTTGAAGTCCACGAGTCATAAAAGAGCCAAGGTTGCCTATCCCTGGTCTAGGATGCTCAAAGTTTCCCAGTTGAAACAAGGTTGAGTCATGTGTTGTGAGATTAAAGAGTTTTCCTTTTGTCTCCTGAGTTTTAGTTGGTGCTCATGGATGCGCTCGTTTAATCTTATATTACTGATATAACTAAATTATATTTATATCTTTTGGCAATCCAAGATGACATACATGGCTGGTTTCCCTTCATTTCCCCCCAAACTCATATAGTAATTTGGACTAAAAGAAAGAATGATTGATTGAAAATTACCCAGGCAGCTCTATTGGTTATATAAGGAATTAAATCTGGATGTCCTTAGGCACAATGAACAATTTAATCACTAGGTTCAACTAGGACAGAACCACTGCTAAGATATATATAGAAATTCTTTGGCTGCATATTACTTTCCTGAAGACTTATTTTAGTATAGTTATTATTTTAAAGAAAGCATTTTCATTTTATCAATTCTGAAGTGGTACAGAAAAAAGGTCTAATAGGCATCTTTTTGGAGCACACAATTTTCTCTAGGGAAGAATCTGGGAGTTTCAACTTTTCATGTAACCAGAGAAGCTGGGCAATTCATGGAGAGGTCTTCAAATCACTTCAATTTAGAACTAATTCATATATATGTTGGATTTCAATCCTTGAAATGTTTCTAGTTCCTGAACCATTTTTCAAAGCTTTGAAATATCTGCAGATCTAGCATTCTTGTAAGTATCTTGTGTAATTGGGGTGATGATTTATTGCTACTTGACATGTAAGTGTATTTTTTAATGGAATACTTTGACCATTCAACTGTATCTTCTTCCCACAGTTAATCTGAACATTTTGCTCCTGGTAATAACACAACTGCTGCTGAATACTTATACTGAACAGAGCTGAGTATGTTAGTCCTAAAGCATTATTTTAAGTTTTACTTTCTGAAAGTTATTTTTCTAGGGGGGTTTAGTAGCTGATAAATGACATATTTTCCTTTTCGGAGGCAATTTGAAACCACAAAATACTTAAACTCTGATTTTAATCATACTGTAAAGGCTACCTTTTGGCCACAAAAACACTTCCCTCTGCCATGGCTATTTTATCACTGCAGTGAAGGAAAACTGAAGTTGCCATACTAAAAATAAAGCCAATGAGCTCTCAAATTAAGTTACCATTAAAAAAAGGAGTTTAGGAGAAAATCTATTTATGTGATCACTAAGTTGATACTAACTTGATGATTCATAATCAATCAATCAAGCCAACAAAAGGGTGACTTTTTAGCGTGATTTCAGTTTATGCAAAAGGATGATTGTTTATGAATAATTTGCATGTGTAATCAAGGGATGCAATTATAAACAGAAGGCACTTAAAGGTACCAACAGCAACAGTATTAATAAACACCTGGCACGCTAAAAGTTTCTGGGTCAGAGTAACCTCATATTCAAGTAACTTCTAAAACAGAAATATATCCCACTAATGTGTGCTATAGAAATATTTTCAAACATAATATTATTGAAACAAAATATTTTAGAACAATGACCCTTCTGTACTTGATGAGATAAAGAGAAGAATACACACAGTGTATATGTGTGCGTGTATGTATCTTTAATGCTATTCCAGTTCAGGGAAAACTGTGTTATGTCAAGCACAAAAAAGATAGAAGAAATAGTAAGCCAAAGAAATTAAGGGCATGAGATAAGAAACAAAATATAGCTACATGTACTAGATTCATTGTATTTATTTTTATTCTTGCAAACCAGCCATCCTTATATCTACAATGTCCATGATCCACTTCATATATTGCCCTTTATTCTTTACATTTCTGACCTCGTGGATTCCATATGATTACAACTTCCTTGGCCTTCTCCCTTTTCCTTACCCATTTGCATTCCCTTCGTAGATTTTTGTATGGATTGCATTTGATTCAATCTCTTTATATAACTCAACCATTTCATTATACTGGTAGTCCTTAGGTTATGTCCATTTATTCAGTGATTATTCAAAGTTACAATGATGTGAAAAAATGGACTTACCAATGCAGAAAATATTTAAGATACAAATAATAATGAAAGCTTAAGCTTTTCTTTTAGGTATGATGGAGAAGTAAATTGAAAAACAATTTGGGGTGTTATTCCTTCACATGGTGATGGCTGCGAGGATTGTACTTGCCAAACACTGGGGGAAAAAAAGGGATGCCAACTGTTGAACAATGGATTTTGAAATTGATTGAATTAGCAGAGATGGCAAAATTAACTGCTTTGATTAGAGATAATGGACCAAGCAGCTTTATAAGAGACTGGAAACCGTTAACAGATGGATTTCAAGATTAGTGTAATGTTTAGCTTAACCGGATGACTGACTTATATATATATTCTTCTCCCCTTTTACACACACACACACATACACTTGTAAAAGGGGAGGAGAATTTACTGTTTATTCTTTCTTTTTTCAGCATCAAGCTAGGGTGGATCCTACATGTTAAATGTTAAATTTATTTGATCACTTTTTTCCTCTCTTTTTTTTTGTACACTTTTTTCTTTCTTTGTTGTTGTTAGGGTTGAATGTATGCTTTTGCTTTGTTCTGTTTGTTTTTCTGTTTTGTATTTTACTTTTTATGATAAAACAATAAATAATATATAAAAAAGAGAGAAAAATGGACTTACAGCTGGTCCTGAAAATTCTGGCCATTGCGGTGCTTCTGCAATCATATGATGAAAATTTGGCCCACATTTATGATTGTCCCCCCATCCATTTTCTATTTCCACTGCATTCTATTTATTTCTATGTTTCTCTGGAGACACCCAAGTCTCATTGTCAGATAAGAATGCAAGCAGAAGCCTGCATTTTCAACCATTTTATTTCAATAATATTCATTCTTATGATAGATCTCTAGTGCTCCTTTCCTTTCTACCAACACTTTTAGATATGGACCACACAAGAATGTTATCGATAAGCAAATTTTAAAATATGTGCATTTTGTCCTCTCAGACCTATAAGTTGAATAATAAAGACAAACACCATATGGACAATAAAGAAATTATTCTTCAAAGAGATCTAATTATGCCAACTGGCCTTGCCCTCCTTATAACTATCTTAATACAAAACATTAATCATTAAGGAGAAGAAAATTAGCTCGCTTGAATTGATCCTGAAGCTGAGCAGAAAAATTAGGCAAAGTAATGACTGCATAAAATTTCTAGCAAAGTAATCGTTCTCCTTGACAAATTTTGCTAAAGGGTGCTGGTTAGTAACCTTCTGAGAAATAAAGAAGCTGATTTTTTCCTTTCATATATTTACTTCTTTTCTGTAAGAGAGATAAAAGATGAGGAAGTTTAGGCCAGGCTGGAAAATTAGCCAATTCCAGATAGTGATGCCTAGAAATGTTTTTAATGCGTTCCGACCTTTAGCTATAATATTTATTCTTTTTTTAGAAATCTAATAATTTCAATAGTGCCAATTTCTTTATTTGAGCTTGCATATGGATTCCAGAGAACACCACCACCATCAGTGGTCCCACATATCGCAAAAGGCCTCTCTTCTTCATGGCCCTTTTCTTTCAACTTCATGTTGTTCATATTGTTGAGGCAAAAGTATCACAGTTCAGGGACAGAGCTTTGCTGTAAAGGTCCAGTCTTTGGTATTTCCAGTTAGAAGAATCTCCAATAAAAAGGAGGACAAAAGGGGAGCCTCTGCCCAAAATATTGGTGAGCCATTGGAAAGATGGTGTCAGTCTCGGTGAACACTAAACCCCGTTTATGCACACTTCTATTCCATAGTGGGTGATAGACAAAATAATAGCCTGGCCTAACAAAATGGCTCCAAAGATACTTCAATGTTTAGCAAAATAACCTACAAAGGGATTGAAGCTGCAAATTCAGAGGCTAAAGAAGAAGTCGACCCCTGACTATTAACTTTGGTTTAAGTCAAATTACTGACTTAGAAGGAGGGCTGAGAAGATATCTGCAGGCCCCTCACATCCTAGTCATAAACTGTTACAACTCCTTCCCTCGGGACAGCACTGTAGGACATTGCATGCCAAAATAACTAGACACAGAGACAGATTTTTCCTTTGTGCCAATACTTTGCTGAACATCTAATTCTCGCAGCTGAGAAAAATACTAAGTTTTTTGTCTAATGTGTATGTATTAGAGTGTGGCTGTAGTGTTATTATTTATTCCTTTTATTATTTTTGCCTCCCCTTTTATTGGCTGTATACTTAGTATTATTTTTATTATTATATTCTGTTGTTTTGCAGGTACACTGAGTACCCGAGACAAATTCCTCATGTTTCTAATCACACTTGGCCAAATATATAAAGTGTATAAACAAATTTTATTTATAATTTTTATTTATTTTATTTTTATGCCACCCATCTCCCCTATAAGGTGATTCTGGAGCTCTTTAGAACCACCTTTCTAAATAGTATCTGCCCATTGTACAAGATCTGGAAGCATGGATTCCCTCTGGGTCCTGCTATTCAGTGAATGCCATTTTGAGGAAATGCTATCACTTCAGGAGTACCATCTCCAAGGATCACAGAAACAAGTCTTTTTAATCACTGCCCCCAATCTTTGGAACAAAATCTCCCAAGATATCTAGATGGCCTTTTAACTCCTGGGATTTAGGAAGACCATTAAAACAGCTATTCCATCATGCACTGAAGGCTGGAATACTGAAATCTTGTTTCCTTTGATAGTGGAAAACCTTTCTGATTTTTGGTTATACTGATGAATATCCCTGGTACTATATGTAGTTGTGTAATATTCTTGACTTAGTTTTATTATTTTTCCTCAGTTTGTGAAGGTTGAGATGTATGCTGATTAGAGTTATTTGCAGTTGGAATGGTCTATAAGCCTAGTAAAATAATAACATAAAATATAATCAGAATCCAGTGGTTCTGGTTGATTCCTCGTAGCTGGTTAGTAAGAAGCAACAAAATTGTGCATTATTAAGATACTAGGTGCATCCACTGCAAAGCTCTCCAATTAATTCCATGTAGATGTTGACGAATATGCAGGCCAGATAGAATACTATGCAAAACCAAAGAGCTATAGCTTAAATATTAAACTTTATCTCCTAGCACCAACCCTTGGATATGTCTTAATAGGGATTTTATTTATTCATTTTTTTCTTTGATTTAGACTCTTCTTTTCTGCTCCAATGAGCACTTAATGTAACTAACAAAACTATATAAGCAAGAACAGATATTTGTTTTTTAAAAAAACTGAAGTTAATAATAAAATACACATTAAATCTTGTACTGGTTTTTATAAGAATAGACTGCATTCCAAAGCTTGGAAGCAATGGAAAAATGAACTAGTGATGGTGGGAGCTTCCTGACAAGCCTAATAACTGGACACCTTTGTCATGGGAGACTCAGCCTTTTAAATAGTCAGGCCCTAAATTCCAACATTTTCAATTATTCCCAATAAGAAATTAACAATTACTACAGTACTTTCAATAAAGGCATCATATGATCTCTTTATGCCAGTTGGCAGAGTAGCTGCCAAATTTTCCACCACTTGCAATTTTAGGCACTTTTCAAGAGCAGTTCTGTGAAAATTGCATTGTAGTAATCAAGATAGGATATCATGAAGGTGTGAATCACCAAAGCTAAATTTGAACATCACAGGAAGGGATGCAACTTTTTTTTTTTTTTGGAAAAAGTACAGATAAGAACAACAAAGATGATTAAGGGCCTGGAGACTAAAACATATGATGAACGGTTGCAGGAATTGGGTATGGCTAGTCTAGTGAAAAGAAGAACCTGGGAAAATATGAGAGCAGTGTTTCAATATTTGAAGGGCTGCTATAAAGAAGAGGGGGGGTCAACATATTCTCCAAAGTACCCGAAGGCAAGATAAGAAACAATGGATGGAAACTAATCAAAGAGAGAACCAATTTAGAACTAAGAAGAAATTTCCTAACAGTGAGAACAATTAACCAGTGGAACAGCTTGCCTTCAGAAATTGTGGGTACTCGATCAGTGGAGGCTTTTGAGAAGAGACTAGACAACCACTTGTCAGAAATTGTATAGGGTCTCCTGCTTGGGCAGGGGGTTTGTCTAGAAGATCTCCAAGGTCCCTTCCATCTCTGATAGTACCACTCTATTTAAAATAGGCTATTCTTCAGTCTCTGAGTTCAGTTTTCTATTTCCCAGGTGGAGCTTCCTCTTGTCTGGATTTATTTTCAGCATGTTCTCTTTCCTGTGGACAATGGTTCAAGAATGCCAATGGTTTTCTTCAAATTGGCTGGCAAGAAGCAATGAAACTGATCGTCATTAACATACTAGTGAGATCCCACTTCAAAATAACATCCCCCAGCTATTTCGTATAAAATGTTAAACCCCATATTAAGTGGGGAACAGAAGAGCATTCTGTGGAATGCAAGAGGTCAATGTCTTCGTTTAAAGCAACACCAAGGGAAGACTATCTGCTTAGAACAGGTCCTCTCTACTGTATAATGGATGTATCAGAACAAAGTCTCTTGACAGATACAGTAAGCAAGGCTTTCTTTTTGATATGCATGAATCCAGCCAAGTTCATTTTTATTCAGGTTTGTGCTGGCCTCCTCTTTCAAATTAAGAAGTAGCTTCAACCTGGTGACAGTGAAGATCATAAGAGCTACTTTGGCATGCGCTAATTGTGAGGAAAAAACTGTGTTAAGCTTCTGCTGCACTGATTGCGTACACAAATAGAGTTCTAATATAAGTAATTATATACAGTTAATCTCATTTCTCAGCCATTGGAGAACTTTCAAAGAAGGGATTTTCACCACAGCAGGAAAGAAAGGGTTACAAATTTCCCTCCTATTTGATCCTGTTGTATTTTGCCCTCTTTCACATCATGGTGATGTAAATTGCATTTAAAAAAATCCCATAGCAATTACATCCAAAGAGGTATTTAACATCATGTTATGGTGTAGGTTTATCCTGAACCACACTTCAGCTTAAGAGAATAGTCATTTTCCAAACTCTCTAAGGATTTCCGAGTAATGAAACACAGGTAAGAGATTATTGTATACTCACTTGCTTTTTGTACTAAAGATATAGTTTTAATAAAAATGTTTTGTGATCAGTTTGACTAAGATAGATTAAGAATATAGCTTTAAAACGATATTGAAAGTGCTCAAATTTTAATGAGGACTGCAAAATGGATAACCATTTTCAAAACCCAAGGATTTTATTTGGAAATACTTAAAATTAACTATTTCAAGCATATTTATTTAAGTGAATTTATCTCTTGCTTTTCGGTGTGTATATGTAGGGTTTCCAGGCAACATTTTCATAAGTTTATTGCTTGGGCCCCATCTTCTTAGCTTTAACAGATGACTACATCACCTACCTTGGATTATGCCTTGAAAATTCATATTAAATTAATATGTAGGACTGTGCAATCTAGTTCAGTGTTTCAGCACATGCGGGAGTACAAACACAGCACCCTGCAATTCATTAAAGCAGCTGCCTGCTTGATTTAGGCTGATCCAGCTTCTGTGAAGAGCATTCTTTTACATCTGCACTATCCTGGGAAAAATGTGTCCAGTTGAATGAGTTGCAGACAATGCTCCTTCATATTCTGAAACATCAAATCAATTTTGAAGCACTGTACAAACCTATTAATGCATACAAATGAAAGCATGTATGAACCTATACAATGGGCAGACCCAACCATAACATGTACACATTATGTGAGCTCTTTCTGGGGGTGGATCCTGGAAGCTTTCCTACTTTTCAAATTAGCTCCAGGAGAAGAAGTGTATGAGAGATGTCTAGAACTCCGCTGGCAGAAAACAAAGAACGTGTCTGAGCAAGCACAAATAAGAGCCTGAATTAATGACTACCTTCTGGTGATAAGGATGGTAAAATGTGCTTATTTTTCCACATCCATAGACAGCCACTTGATGACTGTGTTTCATGTGACTTGGCCTCTTTTGAGTAAGAAGAGACTAGGGAAGCTTTATAAGGGTCATTATGAGGATTATACTGAGCATCTGATGGATAGTTGCTTGGATGCAGTTGGAGTTAGACTGCAGCTTGCTGGTCTTGTAGAGGTGACTGGGATCCAGTCTTGTCTGGTTAACTGAGTGGAGTTTGATCTGGTTATTACAGAGGAGGTGGATAAACTCCTCAGGATGGGGAATTCTGTCACCTGTGTATTAGATCCATGTTCCTCCTGAGTAGTTATGGCCTCTTGAGAGGTGACATGTGGCTGGGTTTAAACAGTAGTAATTCCATCTGCCTTGCAGGAGGTGTTGGCTCATGTTCTCAACAAGTCCACAATCCTTGTCAACTGGTTGAGGCCAGCTTCAGCCAGTTTTTTGTTTTGTAAAGTCCAAACTGGAAAAGGTTGGAGAATCATTATGGATTGACCCTTTGTATCCTAAATCCTATTTTATTTTACTTGGAAAGATGATAAGGAATGTGTTTGTGTGTGTGTAGGGGTATTTCTGCCCAGAGGAGTAGCTGCTGAGTAAAAAGCCTGAAGGAATAATTGCATTTTCTTTTTTGCTTTCTGCCATTTACTTCAACTCACCTTTTGTTCCTTTAGCTTAATCTACATGATAAAAGACTTGTAACTTCTTTCTAAACCAGCACACTCATTCTACAGAGAATTTAGCTTTTTATAAATGCCAGCTAGTCTGCTAAGTTAAAGAAGAGAGGGAAAGACCAAGGCAGGACACATTTTTCTCTCTCCCTCTTTCCTGATTAACCTGCAGAGATAAAATATCTGTGGAATAAAATGAATGGAGGCAGCATAAAAAATATTCTCTCCATGAATGTTGGAAGAGGCAGGGACTTTATGTCCAGCAGATCTAGAGATCTTCTGGGGAATCAGAAAGCCTCATCCATCATATTCCCAAGTCTCTGTCTGTCTCTCTCTGTCTCTCTCTCTCTCTGGGCTTGTAAACAATATATCCCACTGCAACTGGATTAGAAGTTTTTTGGTTTTTTTTTTACTGACGTGCTATTTTCTTTACTGACAAAGCTCTTTGTGTACTATAAAAGGTCATTCCTGAATCTTGTTCAGATACATACATACTTAATTATAGCAACCAAGGAAGTAATTTTGGGCATAGTGGTTAAGGCATTAAGCTTAAACTGGGAGACTATGAGGTTTTGTCCTATCTTAGGGACAAAACCAGCTAGGTTACTGTGGACCAATCCCTGTCTCTTATCCCTGGGAAGGAAACAATGGCAAAGCATTTGTGAAATCTTGAGAAGGAAACTGCGGGGATTTGTTCAGGCACTTTTCAGGAATCAACACTGACCCGAAGGCATCAAATAAATACATTTTAAGAAATCTTGCAACACAGAAAGTGAGACTGGATTTCTTCCCATTTGTATGTGAGGATGATGCTAGGCTTTTTGTCCTACGGCAGGCTTGAGAGTGTTTGCTTGGCAAGAGCTCTGACTGTAGAACTACCTACCATTAAGGGGTTGTGATGAATGTAAGGGCACATTTTATTAGAACCATTTGCTTTGGCTGGGTTCTGCCAGATGAATCACAAAATGACAGTGTTGTTAGTGGTAAACAGTTTTAATTTATACAGGTGACATTTAAAATGCAAATCAGACCTTAAGATAATTGCTACAATATGGAAGTCTCTTTTGGTTTGGGGAATTTTCACTTTCTGTAGAATTTATGTAAAAGGATTGATTGAGAGATCTGATGCCTTGCAAACCAGGTTTAGCTTCCATGCTTTCTAAAACCTGCCTCTCATGTAAACAGTCTGAGTCACTTAGCCATTTGGCATAACGGCTTTATGGTCCCTTTTATAATTTGTAAATAATTTATATAAGTGTGGAAACCTCACTGGTTCATCAAGACTGATTATGAGGGGAAATGGCCAGATACTATTTAAGAAAGGAAATATTTAAAAAATCTGAAGAATACTGATTTCTGCTACTATATTTGCAGATGAAGCACGATATAATACTCAAAGTGATTCCTTGCCTTGGTTTGGTTGGAGATTTTGAAAAGGAGTTGTGGGAAGAAATTGTCTTCATCCTGGTTCATCCAAGCCGGGAATAAATAAAACAACATGGCGACTGCTTTGGGAAGAAGGTTACAGTTTATTGAAGAGCCAGAAAGATGGTTCTTGCAGGAAGGAGGAGAAATCAAGGAGAAGGACTGAGCATATGTGGAGTAGGTTTTTATACCCTCTGAAAGCCTTTTGTTTGGAAGTTTCCTGTTCCTGTGGCATGAACTTGGAGGCTGTTTCCTGTGTCACGTATTCTGACCTGAGTTTAGGTGTGCCTCTCTGGTATTCTTGATGGTAATGGGTTAGTCCTATTATGTCCCATCTCAGGTGGGGTATGCAGATTTTAGGTCTTTTGTCTTCTTGATTTCCTAGCTGGCTCCAGCTTTCTGATGGTTACATCTGCATTTGTATAGGGCTGGCTCCTGCTTGGGACAGAGATTTAGGGTCAGGGTTGGCTTCTGCTTTTAAAAATCCTTTTGAGGAAATATATTTTTCTGCCCTTTTAATATTTCCTTCTCTGAGGGGCTGACTTCCCACAGAGTGAAGGAGAAGGTGAAGAAAGGCTCCTTGTTCCAGCTGGATGTTCTGAAAGACATGATCTTATTATTATATGTCTTTACCCATGCAAATTCAAACCTATATCATTTTCCTGATGCACAGAGAAATATATGAAGCATTTAGCATATGGTACGATATGCACATAGCAAATCATGATCTGTACTTCAACAAAATGATGGAATTTCTTTGATCAACAAGGGTGAATCATTTCACTATGAAGTATTTTAAAGAGGGAGAAAATCTATACTTATATAGATTTTTAAATAAACATGTACTTATGCTTGAAGTAGTGCTTTTTTTCTTAAGCATAATAATAAATAGAAAGATACAGTTTCTGTTTGCCCTTCAAGGTATACTGAGAAACCAAAGTCATGCAGAAAAATACTGCCTTAATTGTAATAGATCTAGTAAGGGAATCTTGCAAATCTGGTGCTTCCCATCTCGCTCCCTTTATCTATGGAAGGCCTTGTTTGAGATATTGTCTCACATTACATTCCTGCCCTGGACTTGGACCTGTTTTATCTGACCATTGCCTTGGTAGCAGCCCTTCCTTCTGTCCCTCAAGGCCATGCCCTTTCTCCAACACAACTGGGAAGTTCATTAAAGTGATACCAGATAAATGAAAAATGTAGCAGAAATGGTGAGATATGGCAGAAAGATATATCAACAAAGGGTGATAGAAGTACTGTTTGTTATGGTTTATTCTAATTAGAAGTGTCAGAAGTTGTAACTTTTAGTTAGAACTTAGAAGTTCATTCCAGTTAGAAGTGTCATTAATGCAAGACAAGAAACAATGGATGGAAATTAATCAAGGAGAGAAGCAACCTGGAATTAAGAAAAAACTTCCTAATAGTGACAACAATTAACCAATGAAACAGCTTGCCTTCAGAAGTTGTGAGTTCTTCATCACTGGAGGTTTTTAAGAAGAGATTGGACAGCCACTTGTCTGAAATGGTATAAGGTCTCCTGCTTGAGCAGGGGGCTGGACTAGAAGACTTCCAAGGTCCCTTCCAGTTTTATTCTGATTGATTGATTTTTAGGTTTTTATCTGTATCAAAGAAAGTAGGAAGCTATCTCTTTTCTGCAGCTTTGTTTTCTTTTTGTTTGCACTTCCTTTGACCCTACCCCTTTCTTTTAAACATTTTACTTTATTATTTTATTCTTTTTTTGAAATTTAATAATGTTTTGAAAGGGAAAGTTATACACAGCAGGAGCCTTCCAACTGGAATGGCCCAAAGCTCAGTCAGAGAATGAGCTGAAGAAAACGGAATAAAGCCAAACCTTGATTCATTTGGCAAGTTTCAGAATAAGGTGACAAAAAGACATCATTTCCTGAATGAATGTAGCTGAGAATTGTAATTCAGTAATCTGGAAATTGTCAAGTGGAAAGATGCTACGGTCAGTTTTTACTCATATTTGAACCTTGGAGAGGTTAGAGAGTCAGCTGTATCTAAGATAGGATCTGCAAATTTTTATAGCTGATATTACTCTGCCCAATGTTTGATTCATACCATTATCCCCTGTCCACTCACAAAGAATGGTAGTGAAACTTGAGTAGGAGTTAGCAAGGAGCAGGATAATTGGAGTGTTTCCTGAAATAATGCATCAAGTAGCATCTGGCACAATTTTATTGCTGATGCATTTTATTGTTTGTTAAGAATGAAATCTAAACGGAATACATGGAATTATTGCACTCTTTCATGCTATGCTTCAGTAAATCAGACTGCCTATTTGTATGTATATTTCAGAATGGAGAAAATGCACAATTGTAAGCAATTTGCATTGGCCATGCCACTTTTTGTATCTCATATGTCATATTTCAATGCTATTTAGCAAGTGAGATATTTAGGCCCTTCCCCCTTTTTGACTGACGACAGATTGAGTGCAGGGAAGGGGAGATCTATAACAACCCAAGCAGCCAAAAATGAGAGAAGTGTTTCTCTCCGGTGTCCCAGTCCCAGATTATTTAAACTCTTAATCCCAGAACCTTAAACTTTGCTTGGTAGCTTGGTAGCTGGTAAATACCTTTATTTACTTGAAAATTATGAGCAAGACTGCATTAAGTGGATCCACTTCAATATTCTAATCAGATAGTGAAGCTCTGATATCTATTGGTTACTTTCAATTTCACAACTGTTTTGAAAGGTGACATATACAGGTGGTCCTTGACTTACAACAATTTGTTTAGTGATTGTTCAAAGTTATAACAGCACTGAAAAAAGTGACTTATGGCTATTTTTCACATTTATGACCATTGCAGCATCCCTGTGGTCACATGATCAAAATTCAGATGCTTGGCAACTGACTCATACTTATGACAGTTGTAGTGTCTTGAAGTCATGCGATCACCTTTTGCAACCTTCTGACAAGCAAAGTCAGTGGGGAAGTCAATTCACTTAACAACCCGTGTTACTAAGTTAACTGCTGTGATTCACTTAACAACTGTGGCAAGAAAGGTCGTAGAATGGAGCAAAACCCACTTAACAACTGTCTTGCTTATCGACAGAAATTTTGGGCTCAATTTTGGTAGCTCTAAATACGGAAGTCTCTATATGATTCTCTTTCAAGGCATGACTAAAACTACCTTTTAAACCTTTGCTCCATGATATAAGATGGTGTGTGTTTATGCTAAGCAGCTAAAATAGATTATATCTATCTTTGCTGTGTTGTAAAACAAAAGCAGTGATCACATAAGGTAGGAACAAAGTCAGATGATGTTTATTCTTGGATTTTATAGGAACTAGTGTGCTTTTTGCTAGTACCAGCTAGTTCAACTAAATAAGTATCTATTAGACAGGATATTCTTATTTGTTGATGTGTTGTTGTTTTATTTTCAGTTACATTGCTTTGTTTGTATAATTTTGTTCACCTTGGTTTCAATTATACTAACCACCAGGCAACATACAATCAGTTCGGTCCTATTAGAAAGGAGATGTGTGCAGCCTGATGTTATTTCATGAGTTCAAACTCTTTGCTGGGAATTGAACTCAAAGATCTTCATGCTTTAGATGAGCATATGCAATGCATTAACATTAGGAGCTGTCCATGGTCTGGCACTTTGCGGTTACGAGAAACGATATACAGACTATTAAAATGGCATACAGCATACAGTACATCTTTAAGTTCTCAAGTCAGAGAAATACAGGTGGTACCTTATGTCATACCCAGGGGAAATGTTTTTATTTTTACACAGTGTATATTCTATGTGGTGTTTTCAGTAACATTATTTATTTATGCATCAAATTTAGAGACCACCCATCTCACTCAAACACTAGCACCATGTAATTGGTTTATTCCTATTGGCATTCATCAGATGTGGATAGCCAGATGTTATTCTATGGAGTTCAAACCTTGTGCCAGGCATGACACAATATAACATCTGTATCCGTCTTCTCTGACACTTTAAGAGAAGCTGGACATATATACTGTTCTGATAGGTTTGACCTGCACAGAACACAATAGAATATGTGGGAGTTTTCCTTTTGTTGCACTCAACTTCTTTTATTCAACTGCATCTTATAAGATAATAGAAGAATCCAGAACAAGGTTTATAAGGCACCACAATGTTCAGAGTCTCAGTTTTTGAAAATAATCTTTTAAAACTGATTTTAGAGTAACCCCTTCTTCAGATGCTGCAACTGCTAAGTATGCCAGTGCTTCTGCTAATTGTAGATCCCTTGATATTGCTTTAATACATTCTCACTATCTCATCACAGAATTTACTCTAAGCAATTATATCTTCTGTGTAAGCATGTGTTGAATACCACTGCCTACGGCTCCTGAAGGGAAGTCTGACATCATTATCAGATTTAGAATTGTTTTACTATCTACAACTTAGAGGAATGTTTATCCTGTGTTATCATATGGCATACTTAGCTGCTTCTCTTCTCCATTTTTTCCCCTGCATCTTTCTCCTGATTCATTAGGAACAACATCTTTGAATTTTCTAACATTCATCCCATTGTTCTTTGTTTGGAATTCCCTGACATTAGTTACTTGTCTTTTATGGGATTATTTGTTTCTAAGAATGAGGGATGGGTGAAAAAAATTAAGATGGTATGGGACACATGTAAAAAGTGGCACAGCTTTTATATATATATATAAAAAAATATCTAAAATTATCTAGGAAAACGTGTCTCAGAATGTTTATTTTAATTTCATCTGCTCTTTTCCCGAACATAATAACCTTTCTAAAGAGGAAAAACAAGGAGAAAAAAAAGCTTTAATTACTACCTTTTGTAATTCCAGAGGAGTTTTCACTGTTAAAATCCAGCTGAGATTGCCACTGAATATGCCCCTGAGGTTCCAGTCTGTTTTTCAGGGGTTAGAGAGCTTCTAAAATTGAGGAGTGGGCAGACTCCTGGAGACAAACTGCTCTCAATCCTCCCCTGAAAATGTCCTCCAGTATGACATTTGACCTGAAATCACACCACCAAAATCTGGAGGTAAAATGACTAAATTGGATGCTGCAATTTCAATCCATTTTGGAGAATTGGGGAGAATTTAAGAAAAAACATGAGAGTTGTTTGCCTCAAATTTCTACTAGTATTTTGAAAGGGAAACCCCCTTCCCCAAATCACATCATCCCAAGTGAGTAATTTTCTTACTCAGTTTCAGCAATCTGATTTCAGGATGTGGGATGTGTGTGTGTGTGTGTGTATGTGTATGTGCAAATTGCCCCCTCCTTCCCTGCCATTTCCTTTGCCTCAATCCATTCAAGTCCCAACCCAGGGCATCATATTCCTTTGGAGCTGCTGTGTTTGGCCAGTGACAGCAAGGAAGACGGTTGTGAGTCTGGAAGAGTGGAAGAGGAGCAGAAATGGCACCCAAAAGGGAAACAGTGTGGAGCACCATGTACCCAATTACATGATTATCCATGATGGAAAATAATGTCCCCCTTCTACTTATGCCTCTGACGGTCACAAGATGTTGCTTCAAATCGTTATTTAAAACCTAATCATAGTCTGGACTTTGGGATCTGATTGACTGTTTGCTTACTGGGTTTTGTTGCTTTGTGTGAAATCTTAACTAGTAATAACGTTAAAAGACATTTGCCTGAGATTCCTTTGCTCCCTCATAAATTGCCTTGGATTCATTTCAAAGATACTAACTCCCATTTCCAAGCTTGCTTATTTCTTTGACCTATTTGGATGCCTCACTAGTCCAGGAGATGCTTCTGTCTTGGAAATGCTTTATTCTCCCACAAAGCATTTATTGAGCCCGTGGCCAGTCTCACAGGTGACTTGACTGGGAATGCTTTTTGACCTTTTTTGTAAGGTAATTATAAACTCTTCAGTTCCACTTTTTCTATTTTCCATTTCTTATTTCTCTCCTCCTCCAATCCCCTTTGTATTCTGAATTTTTGCAGAGCCATCCTGTCCTAAGGATCACATTTTCCTCCATATTTTCTAACACTATTTTTCCTCATTAAATGTTTCCAATTTACATTTTTTTAAAATGAACCTAATACATGGGCCAGGGTAAGCATCTCTTTTTGTAACAGGCTGAATAGGTTTCTGTGCTTATACTCTTTTAAAATGTCTGTTGCTAAAACGAATGTCACGAAGGATTTATTAAGTTCTGTCTCAACAGGAGGAAAGTAAAACTTGCAATACTGGTTAATTGGAAGCTCATAGAAATAAGAAATGCTCAATTCTTATTTATCTTTCTTATCTGTCATCTTTGTCTTTCTATTTCACATGAAGATGTTTTCAATTTCAAAAAAGTGGTCTATTAGCAACCATTTTATTTCCCAAGATTAAATGCTTTTTTATCCTTATTTTCACTTATGTGTTCTTTTCAAAGTTGCTAGAGATCATATTCAATGAAAGTATAACATAAGCTGTATTAAAAATTGCAAGCGAGATAACACTGATTCCAGGAAGCCTTTACAATCTCCTTTTCAAAATCCACCTGCATCAGAGCCATTTTCCTCAATCTGAAAATAGCTCTAATTTCTATAGACATCTTGTCTATTACAAGCAATTCCCATACTTGAGAAAATCATCCCTTAATAGGTGGGACCCACAGGCACTTTCTTTATGAAACCGCTTGAAATTTGGCTGCTTGTAACAGAAACCCTACTAATCCATGCTGGGCATGCAGAATTTTCTCTGTTTCTTTTTTTAATAAGCCAGCTGAATGTAAGTGGTTTCAGGAGGATCATATAGTCTGTAATTTTCTTCATATATCCAAAGAGCTTTGGCCTGAGCAGCAAATATCCCTTTATTGAAGTAGCTTGCAAACATGAATTCCAGCGTTGTTTTTCATGGGAATAATATACTGTATTTGACTTTCTTTGTGGTGTGAAACTTGGACATCAGCTGGCCTCTGGATGGTTTTACCAAACCTTATTATAACATGTCCTTAAGTCATCTCTCATCTATCTTTCTCACATCAGGTTTAGGAATGTGCCTGTGATCCTTTTCATCACATAAGTTGGAACATCTGTTGTCTTTGTTATTGGATCTGCAGGTTAATTTTCACATTCGGCATGGTGTCCAGTTTTGCTTCTTTTAGTCAAAAGATTAAACTGGCATGGAAACTTGCTTCAGGTTGGAAATCACCTATAATGTAACGTTCCAGAAAGAAAAGATGAATAACTTTCCTAACAATATGCTCAATCAGTTTGTTTTAGCCAGGTAACTTTAATTTCTGCCAGTGATCAAGAAAAGATAATCACTAGATCTGTCTCTGTGTGCATGTGTGTGTGTACAAATAGGGGTGGTAGGGAAAGATCCATTTGGCTTATTTGCTGAAGCATTTTGAAAAAAAAAGAACAGAATAAGAGTCATTTCAGACTGATCATCTAGCTTTATTTTATTTTGTAAAATCTATTAATGTAGGCAACTTCTTACTTAGTTTAAAGGGTATACATATTTGCAGTTTACATTTGTACCTCCTTCCATCCTTTAATTGTGGAGCAGATGTTTAGGCTGTTCTGAACCTTCAGATTATTCTCAGATCTTAATATAGTACAGATGTCTTCAATGGCTTCCTATTTGTGCCAGAGATTAAACTACTGAGACTTATATTTAGAGGCCTCCAGTCACAAGATCCCCTATATGTCTCTGTCCTTATTTCTCTCTATGAGAATGCGTTTTGCTCATTCTTTATGTTAGTTTGAGCAGAGCCTGTTTTTGATTCCTTACTTATCAATCATGGTCTCTGGTTCCAGAACTTTAAGAATCTTCCTGACAACCCTGAAGTCAGCTCCTCCTCCATGGCCATTTTGTGACCTTTAAAAAAGGGTTAAAGACCTTGCTTTGTGAAGAGTGGTCCAGTGTGGTGTAATAAGGGAGATTGTATGCTTTTACTGGTAATGGGCCATCCCTTGACTTTATTCTTATTTATAATAAGGATTCCTATCTAGCTGTGCCTATGAGACATCTATCAAATCTTAATTTAGATGCTGTAAAAGCCTAGTGATATTAGGAGACCTGTGATCTACCACTACATCCTGGTGAGAAGAGGCTGATAGCCTGTGATGGCCTTTATATAGGAAGACTGTCATCATCTATATAATCCTTGAAGGATTAGCATGGTGGCTATAGACCCATCAATAACAATCAAATAATTAGTGATTTGCTCCAATATCAAAACTAAATGAGTGCTCAGATGGATCAACCAACCTAATAAGGAGGACACAGCTGTCTCTCATGAGCCTAAAACTAAACCTGTTGACTGTGCTGGACTGGCTGCAGCAGCTATTGAAACCATCCACTTAGCCTCTAAGATCTCTTGTCTTCTTTCTCCATTTTTCCTGAGAGCAGGAAGAGTTGTATCACAACATATACTTTTCAATTTTCTTGAGGAAATATTAACATTTTGCCACAATAACAGTCTAGGTGGGCATTTTGGAGTGTTTAAGACTCTATAACTGCTCCATAACTTGTGGTGGCCTTGTGTTACAATATATATCAAGAATTATGTTACTCCATGTTATACTTGCTCCTGTGCCAAGCTTTGTTGTTCGTTGCAATTCCATTTCTCCCCTTGCACTTCTGTATGTAGTTTCCTAAGACTTTGCGAATGAACCATTATGGGCTCCAATTGTGTGTTTCGTTTGGCTTCATATTTGCTTGCAATGAATATCCTTATCTAGCCGAACCATGTCTATGAGGTTTCTGCCAAGTCACAGCCTAGAAGCTGAATTAAGCTGGATCTGTGATTTATTGCAGACTCCTGGTCAGCAAAGCCTGACAGATCACAGGTAAAGCTAATAGGAGCTTGAAAAAAAAAATCAAACAGGGGAAGAGTGGTTGAACTAATTCAGTTTATTTATACCTGAAACCAATATATTAAATCTGAGAAAAATATTAGCAGGCTATGTCTATTTACAGTACTATAATTCAGAAATAGAGAATATTAGCAGGCTATAGCTATTTACAATACTATAATTCAGAAAGAGAATATTAGCAGGCGATGGTCATTTATAGTATTATCATTCAGAAATAGTTTTTAAAAAAGATTAAGGCAAGTCATGGAAGCTGAATGCAACATCTAATTACAGTGGTAAAAAAGATTTATTTGGCAGATTACAGTATAAATATATATGTCCAATACATGGTGGTTATCTCTCTTCTGGTACTATAAATGCCGAAGGAGGTTGTTTTTAATGACTGCAAGTGGTCAGGACTTTAATTTTACTCATTACTTGAATACCCCGTGTGCAAAAGTAATTTAATTCAGACATTGCAATTAAAGAAACAATTATCTGTCATGTTTTATGTGGGCCTCCAGGTTCACCTGCCAATTATTATTTTTTTCTAATCATGTTAAGCATTTAAAATATGAAATTGACCATGTTCTTAGAAAAGGTCAGGATTTTTTTTTCCTTCCCCTCCCCCCCCATAAATGTCCCAAAGACACATCCGTTGCAACAATTTTTAAAGGACAAGCAAATGCTTCTGAGCCATGAAATTATAGCTTTAATTGGAATGTAGATGGAGCTTAGTATCTATTAAGGTTAAGTGTGCTTTGAAAATGATTGGGGGGCGGAGAAAGCTTCAGACTTCATGGGACTGCACAGCCTCTTTGTTATTCATAACTTTTTTAAGGCTTCTTCATAAAGTAAAAAAAAGGAGGCTGATGTTTAAAAGAGCTGCACTAAATAAAGCTTACATGGCACCAATGCTGCCCCTCTTTCCAAACTATTCTAAAACTGCAAATCTTCACATTGGTGGGAGGTGGCCCCGCCAGTCAATGTGGCTTAGGGGCACCTTACTGCACTTATCCTTGAGGTGGAATTGACTTTATTGTGTCAGCAGTGCGACAATAAAAAAGCCAAGCCACTTCGGTACAACTTCCAAATCATTTTCAAAACATGCCATATTTATATTTATATTTCAGTTAATTATGTGCTGGCATCAGAACATTCTGGCATCCTGGCACAATGTGTCAAAGCTCATTGATTTGAGTTTCACAAAGTTGATTGCTTCCAATGAGGTCTATCTGCCTGGGGAAGAGCAATGCCAAGAGACCACCTGAAGCCAATTTGAAGCCAATTTGAAGAACAGGGAAATCCCATTGTGTGAATGCATATCTGCAGACACTGGATTGCTTCAAATGATATTTTATTCCAATTTATAAAGTCTCAGTAGTAGGTGTATCCTCTGTAATATCTAGTACATCTGCGTTCAAGTGTTAGAATGTTCTACATTTGCCTACTGTTGTGCTATTCGTTGCTTGCTGCCATTGGAACTAATAAGAAATATCAATATCAAAACATGAGTAAAAAGCAATGTAGAGAAAGGTAATCTAGGATATAAAACGGTTCCTTTAAAGCTTGTAGATCAATAGTTAAGTCTGTTCTGTTAGTGTTCTCTATTTTTATTTGGTGCCTGTTATGCTTCAATTATTGTGGTGTTACTTTATCTGTTGAAATTGTTTTCAATGACAAAAGACAGATCAATGAGAAGACAAAAGAAGGACCAATATTGCCTGTAGTATGAATTTGCTCCTCACTTTTCACTATCTGCATCACGGGCTCTTTCTTTTGAATTGTGGTTAGATGTTTGCAAGAATTTTACCATCAAATTAAGTTCACTGTTTTGAAGGTCTCTAATATCCATAAATTGAACATTTCTGAATGGGATTTGAAAGTGCAGTTTGACTGGCTTAGTCTCTTTATAAAAAGCTCCACCACTGCAGAGCAAAGATGTCATTTCCCTCACCTCCTGTCATTTAAACTTGTGGGACACAGTAATTTTACAGTTTCCTCGCAGGAGTTGCCATTCAAAATACTCATGGTGATTTTCTATTCTCTCATTCTCTGGAAAGATTTGAAAGACCAGACTTGCTGGTCTTTCATTCTTCACAGTGGTCATTGTCTCATTTGCTCACAGAGACATTTTCAGTTAGACATGACTCACACTGAAGCCCCAAGTTATTGTTAAGTTATTGATAGCAGGAGTATCAAGGTGAGCAAAATCTATAATGCTTTGTTTTATTACTTTGGAAAGAAATCAAGTGACTGGAAACAAAAATATTTGGGATGGGACAGAGAACAACAATCAAGATAGCAAATTTCACTTTGGCTTTCTTTCCTGCAGGTACAAGGATAGGTGGGATAATAGAGAAAACCCTAAAGTCTAATCCAAGGTTAGGCAACTTTCTAGATATCTATGATAATAATGAAGAGTTCACTGTAGTTAAGCAAATTGCTTATCACATCTTAAAGCCTCAAGTTTCATATTAAAAAAGGAAAGGCATGCACATTGTATGTAACCACAGGATGGCTGCAATGTGTGAATCTAGTCACTAAGTCAGGGGTGTCAAACTGCCGGCCCACGGGCCGGATGCATCTTAGCAAAACTGCGCCCACCCCATTGCTGGCAATGGCAAAAATGTTGCGAGACGTCGCGACACGTCACATGACGTTGCGAGTTTGTCACCCCTGCACTAAGTAATGTGGAAGCAGAGACAAGGTGTGGAAAACTTTTTCACTCAAGCAAATCAAATGTGAATTCATTACTTTAGCATTCTCATCATAAGGCTTGAGTTCTATAATTATACACTGTTAATAAAACATTATCATTTCAATTCCTTCATTTAATTCTCTGCTGCAGTTAATGAATTTAATTACACACAGCATCGTGGAATTTAAATTGTCTTAATGCAAATAGTTACAAAGGATTTAGTTGTATGACTATGTAAAATGCAAACTAGTTTTTTCTCATTTACTTAATATCAATTACATAAAATTACAATCTTTTTTTCCAGTTATATAGCCTGCTTAAGTTACCGGTTGCATATAAATTCATTGTGCTGCTATATATTACCTGTTGGAATAACATCTCAGAAGTAATTGCTGAGAGGATAGTTTGAAGGTGACCCATTGGAGGTCCTCTCTGAATGCTACTGGGCAGGCCTTTTTCTTGATTCTCTGAAGAACACCACTCCACAAACGCCAGGATAAAAGCAAGGAGAAGAGGTCCTGTTTTGCTTTGTTAAATGGGATATTCACCTCTGAAATTCAATGGTGAAAAAAGTAAGGTTCTACATTTAGGCAAGAAAAACCAAATGTACAGGTATAGTATAGGTGGTACCTTGCTGAATAGTAGCAACTGTGAGAGGGATCTTGGAGTCCTAGTGGACAATCACTTAGATATGAGCCAGCAGTGTGCTGCAGCTGCCAAAAAAGCTAACACAGTGTTTGGCTGCATTAACAGAGGGATAGAATCAAGATCACATGAAGTGTTAATACCACTTTACAATGCCTTGGTAAGGCCACACTTGGAATACTGCATCCAGTTTTGGTCACCACGATGTAAAAAAGATGTTGAGACTCTAGAAAGAGTACAGAGAAGAGCAACAAAGATGATTAGAAGACTGGAGGCTAAAACATATAAGGAATGGTTGCTGGAATTGGGTATGTCTAGTTTAATGAAGAGAAGGACGAGGGGGGACATGATAGCAGTGTTCCAATATCTCAGGGGCTGCCACAAAGAAGAGGGAGTCAAGCTATTCTCCAAAGCGCCTGAAGGCAGGACAAGAAGCAATAGATGGAAACTAATCAAGGAGAGAAGCAACCTAGAACTAAGGAGAAACTTCCTGACAGTTAGAACAATTAACCAGTGGAACAACCTGCCTCCAGAAGCGGTGAATGCTCCAACACTGGAAGTTTTTAAGAAGAGACTGGACAGCCATTTGTCAGAAATGGTATAGGGTTTCCTGCCTGAGCAGGGGGTTGGACTAGATGACCTCCAAGGTCCCTTCCAACTTTTTATTATTATTATTATTATTATTATTATTATTATTATTATTATTATTATTATTATTATTATTATTATTATTATTATTATTATTATTATTATTATTATTATTATTATTATTATTATTATTATTATTATGTCATTGGTCTAACACTGTGTTAACAACTTTCAGATATATGGACTTCAACTCCTAGAATTTCTCCAGTCAGTCACTATAAACACTGGTTTAGCAGATTGTGATGGACTACAGGAAAGAGGCCGTTTCTCAGGAAGAAGGGAGCATATTCCAAGGAGGTCTAGGTTCAGTTTGGCAAGATTCTCTCTATACGGCATGAGCAAATGAATTGAAATTTGGCTGGGTTATTCTTGGGATGGGCCTGACATAGATAGTTTTCTTACCTGTAGGAAGAGTGATATGCAGCTGAAGCTTTTGCTTATTTTGTTTGTTTTGCTTCATCCATTTTTACTTTGAACCTGTCATAATTAGAATAAGCTGTACAAAACTATTTCCAGATCTGCTATGTGAAAAGGTCTCTATCCCTTGTCTAAACTTAATGATATTAGCATTAAAAAATAATTTCTGGTCTAGTTCAACCTATATGAAAAGCCTGAGAGATGAGTCCTCTGGGGAAGAAGAAAGAAGATGTTGCATATTATACGAGGTACATTAAAAAACAAAACCACATTCTGGTTTCTGATTCTGAAATGTTGATAGGTATGCTGATCTTCTTAAAGAGGCTGTTGAGTCTCACCAAAAGGTAGACGTTTGTCAGACCTTATGGAAAAGGCTGCTGTTTTTTAAAATTTATTCTATGAGAATTCCTTTCAATTTTATAATAATAATAATAATAATAAAGTTGGAAGGGACCTTGGAGGTCATCGAGTCCAACCCCCTGCTCAGGCAGGAAACCCTATACAATTTCGGACAAATGGCTGTCCAGTCTCTTCTTAAAAACTTCCAGTGTTGGAGCACTCACCGCTTCTGGAGGCAGGCTGTTCCACTGGTTAATTGTTCTAACTGTCAGGAAGTTTCTCCTCAGTTCCAGGTTGCTTCTCTCCTTGACTAGTTTCCATCCATTACTTCTTGTCCTGCCCTCAGGCGCCTTGGAGAATAGCTTGACTCCCTCTTCTTTGTGGCAGCCCCTGAAATATTGGAATACTGCTATCATCTCACCTTATTGTTTCTCTTATTTTATAGTTGGTAGTGGCAAACAGTGTCGTCGTTGTTGTTTCTACCCCTCTAAGTTTCCTTGGCTGTCTCTGCTCCTCAGTTTGAAAAAGTTCAATGGAAGAAGGTCTTTCATGTGGATTTCCAGTGAATTCAATTAGAATGTAGAAAGCCAGAGATGTGGCAGACTTCTGAGAGATAAAAGATAGATTCTGAATTTTGTTGAGCCAATTTTAGTTTCTTAAGCTATTGAAGATTTTTTGGAGTCTTATTACTTTGTTTAACCAGCTAGGATTGCGAGAAAGAAGAAAAACCATGGTACAATATGAAGAAAAAATGCATTACATTTGCATTAAAATCTTCTGTGTGATAAATGTGATCCACTATATGATACATTTCAATTGCAAAAAAACAAAAAACAAACAAAACCCAAACCCTATTTTCCAGTAATATCATCTTAATGCAAAGCTTTGGTTGAGATTAACGGTCCTGGTCCAGGTATCATTAAATAATGATTATTTTCTATTATAAAATTTGCATATCTTAGTTCAATGCCATAAAGGGATTGGTTGGGTTTAGACTTTTGTATAAATGCAAAGAAAGTTTATATTAAATGCCATGAAGGTCAAATAATATAATTTCACTGAATCCAGAGGATTAACAGGAGGTTTGCATCCTTTCTTTCTGCATTAATTTCTTGCTTTACATTCACTGAGAATGAGGAATTCCAGTTCAAGCAGCTTATCCTGAGATGATCTATGGAATGCCATTGAATCAAACTAGTTTAACATGGGCTTATCATTTACAATTCAGTATAAGCACTTGGTTGATCTTATCGAGGCTCAAACATTAAGCAGATTAGTTCTTGAATAGGGAATCCCTTTAGGAAATACCAAAGTTATAGACTAGACAAAAAAATATTTAAAAAGTCACCTTGGACAAACCACGATGAGGTGGCAAGCCACTTTTCTACTGTTGCCCAAGCATCAACCATACCGCCTGTAATATCTATAGTGTCTGTAATATCTATAGTGCTGGGGTGTCAAACTGTTGGCCTGCGGGCCAGATGTGTCATGGCGAAACCGCGCCCACCCCATTGCCGGCAATGGAAAAAAAGTCATGATACTTCGTGACATGTCACGTGACATTGCGAGTTTGACACCCCTGCTATAGTGGAAGTTGACCAGGAGTCAAGTCAACTTGAAAGAGAACTTACTTTAAACAACAACAATGCCTTGAACCTGCTAGTCCATCTGATATCCCTGCCTTGATCCTTGAACTTGCTAGTCCATCTGATATCCCTGAAAATCCTCTCAGAGGAGATGAGTTTCCTTTCCTGAACATAAGAGAAAAGCATTTGGTGGGGAAGAATGTGACAGAGAGTTTTCCTGACTTATTCTCCAAGTATAGAAGTATATAGATTATAGAGGGGAAAGAAAGAAAGCCATTTAAATACAAAAGATGAACAGAGGAAGATCCTGGAAGTTGATAATATTTGTATAGTAGTTAAAAAAAACAGCAAAGGTGTCATTTCATATTGCAAAAAGGTGGTGGTAAACCATTCATACTTTTTACCAAAAGAACCACACAGATAGAAAATATAAAAACGATTGAAAATATAGTGCCAGGTGATGGGCAGCTCATGTTGGATGGCATTCAAAATGTGCTTTTAAGTAACAGGCCATTCTGGGCAAATTGGAAAGTTATTGTCTTGGCAGTTGTTAGGTGCAATGTTTATTAGGATTCATTTAATGTTCCCAACTTTGTTGGCTGTAAAACATAGTTAGGCCCTGTTTGGGAATAAATTTGGTTTTGATACAGAATCGCATGAAGACTTAACTCTTTGGCATAACTCTAGTCTTAAAATCAGTGGAAAAACTTTTTACTGGAAAGAATGGGGGAGGGGAAGGGCATAATTACACTAGATCAATTACTATTTAGTGATTACTTTAAATCTTTTCAGCAACTGCAAACAAAATTTTCTTATCATTAATGTAAAGAACGGAGACATATTCAATTAAACATATCATGACGGCTCAATATGGACCTAATGTTTTATTTAGCAGCGTCCAAAATATCTAATATGCTATCGATACCGAAGAATTTAATTTCAGAATCCAAACCTATTTTTCTTGTGTCAACACATATAAAGGAACAATTTAAACTATCTGTAACAAATATAAAAATGCTTCGAATTTTTCATCCAATGGATTCATATTTTGAAGAACACGTTTATGTCCTGTGACTTAAGGTCAGGGATGTGTGACTTAGAGATTTTTGCTAAAATTATATATTCAGAAAATATCTCGGGTATTTCAGGTCTCCCAATGGTGCACTCATTGTATTGTCTCGGTCTTACTAGGTAGACCAGACAGGAAACACATAATAGGATGAACTAATTTTACAGAATCTTCCAAATTTGAAGTACATTTCTCCCACCATATGCTTTACAGCCTGAGAAACTCAGAAGAGTTTCTATTAAGCCTCCTGCTCCTCCCACTATCCAGCTGTGGGCTATGCTATCTTTTAACTGATCGTTCTCTAGGCAGTGTTTCTTGGCCCATTCTCCCAAGGTCTTTCCCACATACCATTACATATTGTACCTGAGTTCATCCAATCTGCTTCTGGTCATCCTTTTCTTCTCTTTCCTTCCATAGAAGTGACTTTACAAACCAACTGGAAATGGATGAAGCTGAAATGGATTTTTTTTTCTTCCTCCTATTTATAGTGGGATATACATATAGAGTGAGAATACACTGTAGATGTTGGTTATCACCTGAAACACAATTGGCCAAATTTCAATACAGGTATAATTCAAGGAACAAATATAGGGGAATCAAAGTAATTCACACTTGTCTAGCCTACATTACTTATCTCTCCCCCCCATTTCATTTGTTTACCTGGTCATCTAATTCAAAGGATCTAATTGCTGCACAAGCTATATTAAAAAGTGTTTGCTGGTATACTTTGTGCATTTGACAAGTGCATTTTCCTATTCTTTTTGACAGCACTCCAGAGCACATGTTACAGTACATTATTTTTGTCCTCTTCTTGCTTCCTCAGATAATTATCAATTATCAAAGCCTATTCATTAAAATTAAATTTGGTTATAATTGCTCACTCTCTAAGGTTTTAGCTCATTAGTTTTTAGTTAGTTTCACTCCTGAGAAACAGACTGAGGAAAAAAATGTTTGTAACAACAACTAGAATATGTAGTGGAAGTAGCATATTGCTGTAATTGATTGTTAATAACGGCAGTCATTAATATCTTAATATGCTACTGCAAAGAGAGATGGAGTAAAGGGAATGGACTTTTTTCATCACAGTTGGAAACTACTCTTGTGTTAGGCAAACAGAAGACAATGTGGATGTAGGTCTTTGGCTGTTTTCCCCTCCATTTGGGGGCTTATGGGAAAGTTTAAAATCTTAATAGAGCTGTTAAGTCTATTGAAGACTTCCTTCCTTCCTTCCTTCCTTCCTTCCTTCCTTCCTTCCTTCCTTCCTTCCTTCCTTCCTTCCTTCCTTCCTTCCTTCCTTCCTTCCTTCCTTTCTTGATGGAACATTGTGCTATTATTATTCAGCTACTTGGTGCTTTTATACAGATTCTGCAGTATACAGATTGCTAATTTCTTCTCTGTAAGAACATGTGGCCAGACCTGTTAAATTTCTGTTTTCTACCTTGTCTTGTTTTGCCAAGGAGTCATTGAAGAATGTCATAGAAACATCTATAAAAATTACTGTATATGGTAAAAATATATCGATGTGTATTCTTTGTAAATGGACATAATTGCTACAAGGTATATAGTGTGTATAGTATATACTATAAGCTTATATAGATGCACACATACACGCTTTATAGAAATTATATACAATTACAGTATGTAGACAAAACATATATGAATATGCAGATAGGTGTAAAAGTTTCCTATTCCTGAAATTGCTCAGATGTTTCACTTGACTAACTCACATCTGTCTCTTTTTAACTGTTGTGGTTAGTTTGTGGAGGAAAGCCCCATTTTTTGATCTTAAGAAGTTTCTTTAATTATCACCCCCTGCACCTTGCAGAAATATTATGAACTCTGTCATGCTTCCAAGACTTCCCTCCCTTGAGAGCGGGCTGAAGAAGCATAATATGATAACCTATTAACACCATTTCCTATCTGTTTTTTCTTCTTTGCAATTTTAGATTGAATGCCATGCATGATAGAGACACATCCTGTCATTCTGTGTAAATATCATTATTATCTTCATTACTATTATTAAACTGTAAAATAAGATAGCTCACCGAACTCTTTGTCTCCTAAAGAATATGATGTTGTTCTCACAATGGGATGAAAAGTAGCCATTTATTTTTCCTACAGTTTTTTCCCCTCCAGGCCCTGTACTCTAGGCCCACTGGTTGAGAGCATTACTTTATGCTGTTCTCATATAAATGAGAAGAAGAAGGGAGAAAAGAATTTTTGAAGCAGGGAAAAGAAAGATGTGAAATATAGCCTGAAATAAGTTTCCTGTGCTTATTTAGAGGCCTGTTGTAGCTCGGGCTTGAATTATAAAATGAAAAATGGGAATGATAGTGGAAACTAATATTAGATAACTCTGACAAGGAAATTTATTGCTGGGCAACTTTCCATAAAAGAGAGATTATCAATGTCTGCTTGTTTAGACCCAAGAAGATACTTTAAAAATATGTATTTTAAAATGCTACCTTTTGTTTCTTTATTGCATTCTGGCATGATTTAATGCCCCTTTGTTTATTTATTTATTTTGCTTTTACCATACATCAGCAAGATTTTGATTGTCATGCTTGTGGGTTTGAATATTTTTTTTTTGAGCACTGGGAAGTAATCCAAGCATCTCACTTTACAGGTCTACTCTGCTACTCATGCCGGATTATTTATTTATTTATAATCCCAAAATAGAATAATATAATTGGTACACTGCTATGAGTGATTTTTCTCATAACTGTGGGTTTGAGTGGGGGGTCCTTATCTGAGACTGATGTTTACAACATTTAGTTCACCCCTGCTTAGGTATCCCTTATTCAATTTCGTGGTCCTTGAAATCCAGCTTAGCCCATTTCTCTAATTTTTCCAGGATTGCTTTTAAGTCTGTTTCTGTCTTTTACGTTAACCATGTACGAACATTTAATGAGGATTTCTTTCAGTTATTTACTGAAATTAATAAAATGTACAAAACCTAGGCCTGAACTTTGTGAGATTCCCTTTAGTATTTCCTCCATTTTGATAAAGTGCCATTGATAAATACATGACCTGAATATAGTTCCTAAGTCAACTTTGTACATCCTTAATTTTCATGCTATTGGGAGCCAATTTGTCAAATGCTTTGCTGAAATTATGTCTACAGTATTTCCCAAAATCATTATTTCTCACCTAATATATACAATATTTCCATTAAGTAGTAGGGATGATCTTCAAACTAAACATAAGGTAACATTTGTGTGGTAAGGCTTGTTCTTGATCAATGCATGATGATTATGACAAGTAATTACCATATCATTATCAAAATGCTATGGATCAATTGCTTCATGATCTGTTCTAATATCAAATTAACTGTTCCATATTTTCCTGAATCTTCTTTCTTAAGGTAGAGATTTCCTTTTTTTTGATCACCTGGTATATCATCAATTCTCCAAAGTTTAACAGTCCAGCAGCCCATTTTGTTAGTAATGTTTTTTATATACTTATCTATAAATCCCATACTGATTTATAAACTTTAGCCAGTCCTTTCCCTTGGATGAATAATCTACATCAACTGTATATATGTTACTCAGTTCTCTTTTTCAATTTTGTAAAGCTGGACATAAGTTCAGTTGGAAAAGAACTTTGTAGCTATGGGCCACGATCTTGAGATTTACTAGTACAGTACTCCTGCCTATTCAGAATACATTAAGCCATAAGAATCTCAATCCTAAGCAAGTTTATTGAGGGAGGCAGCAGAATTCATTTCCTTTTATAATTATGGTCTCATCCCATTCCTTTATGCTTGATTCAGTGCATGTGTAGCAGATCATAAGAAGGCTTATAGAGAAATCCATTCTGATTGCCAAAGACTCGTGAAGGAGGTAACTTCATCCAACCTCTTTATTCCACTTAATTATTTCTGCTTGTATCTTTATCATAAAACATCCCTTCTCCTCTCTCTCTCTCCTGCCATGTTCATGTACTTCATCTATTTGTAGAGCTTTCCTGGCCTCTTCTCAAATAATAACACTGTTAAGTTGCATATGGTTCTTCCTTTGTTATCTTGATTAGAACTTGCCCCCTCCAGCCACAGAATCGTCAAACTTCCTCTCCTTGGACTTCCCTACAGCTTGTCTGCATCTTCTTGATAATGAGATGCCAGAAGCTGAACACTCTGCTTTGAATATTTATCTCACATAGTCCTTTAAAAAAGCAGGATTGGTATTTCTCTGCCCCCGGACTTGAAGCTGATAGATATGTAGCCCCAAATCATATTATTAAAAAAAAATTCCTGACCCGTTTGTTCTTATCCTAAGGTGACAGCAAGTTGTTCTATCTTCGAAAGATGATGTAAAATTACTGCTCCTGAAGGAAATATAATAGCTTCATTTCTTCCCCCAAAGATCCCTTTTTATGGCCTATTTTTGATCTTAAACAAATTGGGGTCTGTTTTTTTTTTCTTGGTGGAAATATTTGAACAAGGTCATGATGGGTCTTATAAACTTGAAAAACCTGAATGTTTTGTTCCCAAACTGGTAATACATTTTTAGACAGAGTTGAGTCCAATATGCAAATAATAGCTGTGATTCATTAAAACATCAACCTATGAAAGAAATGTTTTATTTCTGCCAGCACTTGTCATTAAAGTCTTGAGTAATGCATACAGAGGATTTATTCTACTGATAGAAACATATTTTATTCATAGTTGATGGCCCAAGCCCCCCTCCTCTTTTACCTGCATTTTGGCTATTGATTCTAACTAGTTTGTGTTATGCCTCTAGTAGAATATCTAAATGACTTCTCTTGACTCAGGAAGTCAAAAGCTGAAGCAGTCCTAATTTTTAAGAGGCCACAAAAATGTCTGGACTATAGATGCATTTAGGGCAGCTACTTTTCCAGAGTAGTTAATCTTCTTTTTCATCTTTCAGAATATCTATCATTTCTTCATTAACTAAGGTTGGTGTGTTTTTTTAGCTTAAAGTTGTCCATGTAGTCATTTGTTATTCAGATATTGAATTATATGGATTGAGATTTTCATAGATACATTTGCCTACTGAGAAATATGGTAAGAGTGGTTCTGTAGAGTCCTTTGGGTAGGATTGCATAGGATCTACTATTTCTCTCTGCCTTCCTGCCTCCTCCTCCTTCTCTCAGTCAGTGGCTATTTACATCAAAGGCTGTTTTGCAGAAGGTAATGGATCTATTTTGATTCTGGGGAAAAACTGTGAAAATCAGTTTTTAGTTCTGGTCATTCTGCACTACTCTAGCTGACTAATCTAGAGAGATGAACGTTCACTCTCTTAGCATTTCAATCCTTGTCCAGATTCAGTGGCTTTCTTCCTTTCCAAGCCAACAGGTGGAGCTACAATCACAGGTGATGAGAATACATGCTTTTACCAATAGAAAATCTAAATTATTAAAAAAGAAAACCGAAAAACAACTTTGAGTATAAATATTATTGGCACCGAATTAAGAGAGTGAATAAAAAAATGCAATAAAGCCTTCCCCATTTTTGTTTATCTTTGAATGTACAGATTGGGGCATGTTTAAGGAAGCAGCTACTGATAACCAACATACAAATGTTGAGGAGTATGCCACCACGGTGTCTGCATATATCCAAAAGTGCATAGAAGATGTCTGTGTCCTGAAAAGCTTTGTTGTGAGGGCGAATGAAAAACCGTGGCTGACTAATGAGGTCCGCAAGATGCTGAAAGCACGGAATGTGGCTTTTAAATCTGGGGACATGCTGGCACTTAGAACAGCCAGAGCAAATCTGAAAAGTGCCGTAAAAGGTGCAAAGCAAGCCCATTGCCAGAAAATTCAGAACTTTTTTCAGGACCAAACAAACACCAGGCAAATGTGGCAAGGGATCCAGGCCATTACGGATTACAAGGTGGCTCCATCGAGATGTAAGGATGACACAGACTTCCTAAACAAACTGAATGCATTCTTTGGTAGATTTGAGGCATCAAATAGTACTCCTGCTAGGAAAGCTGTGCCCCATCCTGATGAGCAAGTGCCTAGCTTTGATGTCACCTCTGTCCGGAAAACACTGCAGACAGTTAACATTCGGAAAGCAGCAGGCCCAGATAACATCCCTGGACGTGTCCTCAGGGAATGCGCAGAGGAGCTGGCTTGTGTTCTCACTGATATTTTCAACCTCTCATTGCAGCAGGCAGTGGTCCCATCGTGTTTTAAGATGGCCATCATCTTGCCAGTGCCAAAAAAGTCCACAATCACAGGCCTCAATGATTACCGTCCGGTTGCACTGACATCCACCATCATGAAATGCTTTGAGAAGCTGATAAAAGACACTATTGTATCTAGCCTCCCGCCAGCATTTGACCCGCTTCAGTTTGCCTACCGACCAAATCGCTCTACGGAGGATGCTATTTCTTCCGTTCTCCATCTGAGCCTGAAGCACTTGGAGGAAAGAAATACTCATGTGCGTTTGCTGTTTGTCGACTTCAGTTCGGCGTTTAACACAATCATTCCCCAGCATCTAGTAGACAAACTGGGCCTTTTAGGCTTAAACACTCCTTTGTGCAACTGGATTCTGGATTTTCTTACCAACAGGCCCCAATATGTGCGAGTTGGAACAAATACCTCAAATACCATTTTCTTGAGCACAGGTTCTCCTCAGGGCTGCGTCTTAAGTCCGCTGCTGT
This sequence comes from Azemiops feae, assembly GCA_023970755.1. Lineage (NCBI taxonomy): Eukaryota > Metazoa > Chordata > Lepidosauria > Squamata > Viperidae > Azemiops > Azemiops feae. The sequence goes on from JALGBA010000028.1 coordinate 941,480, forward strand.
TCACCCTGTTGACCCATGACTGCTGTGCTAGGTTTGCCACCAACCATATTGTGAAGTTCGCAGATGATACAACAGTAGTGGGCCTTATTCAGGATGACAAGGTGGAAGCTTACTGCAAGGAGGTTGAGGGGTTGGTGAACTGGTGTAAGGAAAACAGCCTAGTTTTAAATACAAGAAAAACCAAAGAGATCATTGTTGATTTCAGAAAAGGCAGGCACAGCCACACTTCTCTGTGCATTAATGATTCACCTGTGGAGATGGTTACCAGCATCAAATTCCTGGGTGTGCAGCTAACGAGTAGGCTGAATGGTCGATTAAACAGTGAGAAATGGTGAAGCGGGCACAGGCAGCGCCTGCATTTTCTGCGCCGCATGACGAAAAGCACATCTTCCTTCCACGTCTGACCAACCCACTTTTACAGGGGACAATCGAGAGCATCCTGTCATACACCACACAGTTGGTTTGGAGGGCATCACTGCTTCAGACAGGAAGGCGGTGCAGAGAGTGGTGAGGATGGCCGAAAAGATCCTTGGCAGTTCCCTCCCTACCATCCAGGACATAGCACAGAAGCGTTGCTTGAGCAGGGCCCGCAAGATTTTCTGGGACACTACACATCCTCTCCACAACCTGTTTTCCCTGTTACCTTCTGGGAGGAGGCTTCGTGGTATCCGTAGCAGAACATCCAGATTCAGCCATAGTTTCATTCCATACAGCATTAACCTTGCGAACTCTCAAACTTCCTCCTTGCGTTATATATTCAAGATGGACAGTATTTAATATTTATTTGCTATGTATATATAGGGATGTGGGTCTATATATATGTTGTACATAGTATGTTTAGGTGTGTGTCATGTATATGTTTCACTTTGAGAGCGGGCAACTAAATTTCATTTTTTTATGTGTGCCATTGTGCCCACAATATAAAAAATGACAATAAAGGTTATTTTATCTTTTTTTTTTTTTATCTTGACCATTTCCCATATCCAGCTATTTTTATAGAAAAGCTGGCAATTAATAGTGTGGCGATTTAGTGATGGATTCTTGCCAGTTCTTACAGAGCACCTATAAAAGTAATGGGTATTTTATCCAGGTTTTGAAAAGAGCTTTGGACTTGCAATGAAAACTTTTCCCCCTTTTTAATTGAGTTAAAATGCTTCAGTATTTAAAAAGCATCTGCTGTTGTTTGATGGATAGGCAACAAGTAGAACATCATTGAAAGTATCATGAAGCCCAGGCTGGAAGCCCTGTGTGTTTGTGTGTGTGTGTGTGTGTGTGTGGAGAGAGAGAGAGAGATTTCAAAAGTTCTGTTTAAGTCGCAAACTCAACAGTCTAAGAAAGGAACAAGGTGAAATATATTTATTTATAATATTCCATTTGTTGGCTGCCCATCTTACCACAGGGTAACTCTGCTCTTGCTGCTTTGAAACTGGTGACAAAAGCTGCTGATCATTTTTTAAAATCTTTTTAATCTTTTAAAAAAAGATTCTCACAAGAGAGAGTTCCATAAGCTACTTACAGAGGTTTTTAACCAGGTGTTCCTAGAACATGCTGAAAATGTTTTAAAAAATTAAAAATAGATAGATAGATAGATAGATAGATAGATAGATAGATAGATAGATAGATAGATAGATAGATAGATAGATAGATAGATAGATAGATAGATAGATAGATAGATAGATAATCTGCACAATTTCCATAACTTTAGAAAGAATGCTAGGTTCCTGTTGGAAATTATTGTCCTTAATAATGTGATTTGTACAATTTTCATGAAATTTCTTCAGGGAAATTTTTAATTTTTTAAGGGTGCATTAAAAGACTCACAGAGGGGTTGTGGGATTTTTTTTTACATTTTTACGACATCATTTGCAATGCTGGCTTTTGCTCTGCCCATTTGTGACATCATATCTTTGTAACATTAAAGATGCTGTGAACAAAGGAAGTTTGGGAACCTCTGTCATAGTGAATTCCTGTTTGCTCACTCTGTTCAGTTTAAACCTTCCCACATTGCTATTAAGAACTATGCAAACAGAATCTGGATCACAGAGCTTAACCTTACTGTTCTTTTTCCCCACTACTAGTGATTAGCTTGCAGCAAGTTCTATTTTTTTACCAATAAGGTATTATTTCAAGTTTTAATATTTTCAGTATCCACAATACAGCTATGCAACTCCAAGCTGCTAAATCATTATACAGTAAACAGTATAAGTATACAGTCATGATGTAAATGCACCTTTGGATATATATATATATATTGGTTTGCAACTGTGATCACTCCTGAAATTTTGCTTATATTTTATGAACAATTTGCAAAAGAGAAGTGTGGTGTCTTGAGTTTAGAAGTGAAAGCCTTGCATTTAAAGGCTTTCATATATAAAAGGCTGTACATATGAAGACCTTGCATGAGAAATTGGATTTCTACTCTAGCTCTTAAACTTTGCCACCTCATTTTCTCTGCTTGGTATACACAGCAATAGGATCAAATAACAAGACATTTAGGCAAGTCTATGTAGAAAAAAGTCTAATGTACAACTATTAACCCCCCCCCCCAAATCTCTGTTCTTTGAATCTAATTTTCAACATTTCTAAATTTGCTGAGAGAACTGTTAGAATCTCAGCAAGCCTTTCTGTCTGAATACTCAGCAAAGGATCATTCAAAAAAACCAGCCACCAATGACAAGTTTGAGAGCTTTGCAATTTCACAGCTTTTTAAGCTGGTCCTTAATGAGATGCTCAATTAGTGTTTAGTGCTTAGCCTAATGTAATTTTGCACCAGGATGTAGACTGAATATTAATCATTGATTACAGCATGAGAAAAATCATTAGATCATTGCCCAAAGATCTGTTGAATATATTATCCTGCCCCTGAACTGGAATTTTACATAATATGAAGTCTGAGCCTAAAGGTTTTGCTTTAAAACACTCTTAGAAGCAGCATCTAAGGCTCAGCTCAACCTTTCCCCTCTGAATCTCAGTTTTCCCATGGAAATAAAGAACAATACTTACCTTGCAGACTGATCTGTGCAAAAGTCCCTAAAGGCTGATCATCAAAGATCAGATTTTATGATACGCCAAGATACATGAAATGAATGATTACATGTAATGACTACAGTCCAGAGCAAACTACTTGCAATGAGTCACCATGTACCTGAATGAATTTTAAGTTTGTGAATGTGTCATATTAAGTTGATAATGATAAAAACAAAGGCAAAGGTTTCCCCTGCCCAGTCATGTCCAACTCTAGGGGGCGGTGTTGATTTCTGTTTCTTAGCCAAAGGAGCCAGTGCTGTTCGAAGACACATGTGGCCAGCATGACTATACGCTGAGGCTCATGGAACGCTGTTACTTTCCCACCAGAGTGGTACCTAATAAGTATAATAACTAAGTATAATAATAATAAGTATATAATAAGTATATACTAATAAGTATAATAAGCAAGAGAATGAGGATGAGAATCAGTCTTAATGGACGATCACTTGAACATGAGCCAGCAATGTGCAGCAGCAGCCAAAAAAGCTAATACAATCCTGGGTTATATAAAAAGAGGCATAGAATCAAAATCACGTGAAGTATTAGTACCACTTTATAAAGCCTTAGTAAGGCCACACCTGGAATACTGCATCCAGTTTTGGTCACCACATTACAAAAAAGATGTTGAGACTTTGGAAAAAGTGCAAAGAAGAGCAACTAAGTTGATTAAGGGCTTGGAGACAAAAACATATGAAGAACGGTTGCAGGAATTGGATATGGCCAGTCTAGAGAAAAGAAGGGCTTCGGGTGACATGATAGCAGTATTCCAGAATTTGAGGGGCCACCATAAAGATGTGGGTGTCAACTTATTTTCCAAAGCACTAGAAGGCAAGACAAGAAACAATGGATGGAAACTAATCAAGGAGAGAAGCAACCTGGAATTAAGGAGAAACTTCCTAACAGTGAGGACAATTAATCAGTGGGACAGCTTGTCTTCAGAAGTTGTAGGTGCTTCATCACTGAAGGTTTTTAAGAAAAGACTGGACAGCCACCTATCTGAAATGGTATAGGGTCTCCTGCTTAAGCAGGGGGTTGGACTAGAAGACCTCCAAAGTACCTTCCAGCTCTATTCTGATTGAAGCATTGAATAGGCCAGGTTGGGATAGTGTCATTGTTATGAAGTAAACAATTTAAAATCCTCCTTGCAAATCCCAAGGCTCCTTGTGAGATACAAATATGATGTGATGCTTTCAGTCAGGCTGAACATCCTGATACTTCCCCAGCCTGCCCAACTGGGAAGTTCTTAATCATTTTATTAGGACTTCTCTCTTTAGCCTTGCTTTAGGAAGACAGAAAGGGAGATGCTTTGGATCTTCATATTCAAAGTCCAGAAATATAAGAACCTAACAACAAACTGTGTGCCAGTCTTGAAGCATAGTTATGCAACTAGGCAGTCTCACAGATGGGAAAGGCTTTGATGAGTAACTTTCTTTTAAACCAGGTGAAGACACATGTTTAAATGTAAGGGAAAAGGGAAATGAAAGGAAAACAGGGTGACAATCACACACAGAGAGTTCCAAATCAAATCAATACAGTCAGTGTTGATAATAAACTGGTTTCACTTAGTCCTGGTGTTTGAACACTTAGATAGTCCATTGCTGCTTTTCTTTTCTTCCTTCTCTTCCTCTCTAACCTCTTCTTTCCAGTTCTATAGGAGGGTCAGGGGTGATTTAAGTGAAAGTCTCAGCTTTTGCTTCATCAAGTTAAGAACCCTAGTCTGTTTGATGCCTGGGGTTAAGCCTACAAATAACAACAACAACAATAAATAATAATAATAATAATAATAATAATAATAATAATAATAATAATAATAATAATAATAATAATAATAATAATAATAATAATAATAATAATAATAATAAAGTTGGAAGGGACCTTGGAGGTCATCTAGTCCAACCCCCTGCTCAGGCAGGAAACCCTATACCATTTCGGACAAATGGCTGTCCAGTCTCTTCTTAAAAACTTCCAGGCATTATCTAGGCGTTAAGCTTTCTTCCTAATTCCCTTTGATGTAATTCTGAAAGGGCAGTTTGGTATTCATAAGGTTTGCAATTCCATACATGAGATTACATGGGAGAGGCGCTTTGATGAAAGAAAGCTGGATTTCATCTATTCAAACCTCTGAACAGAGGTTAACTTCTCCGGAGCTTTGGTGCTCTACCAAAAATAGGGAGATGTCACAAACGTAATAGGCAAAGTGGTTTAAGGCTCCCTTCCAGAGTTGGAGTCCTGATTAGTTAAAATGTAGCCAGGTTCAACTAAGAAGTCCAGATATAGGAGGATGGATTCTTAGTGTTTTATTCTATTTTGTTGGTGCAGAATTTGGCATTGCTCAAAATATTTTTCCATATGACATTTGGGGGGTAAATATGGGTTTGAAGGTAACCAACGTCATTTTATATAATTCAACTCTCTCTCCCTCCCTCCCTCTAATTCCCTTCTCATCCTTATTGGTATGTTATGTTATACTGAGAAAAAGAAGAAGCGTGGAGTAGAGTTTCTAACTGATTAACATGTGTTTGATTTCATCTAAATCAGTGTTCTGCAACCAGATGTTCTCCAGCTGTATTAGATTTCAACTTCCATGTAGGACAGTCAATAAGCATATGGGAGACTTAGGGCAGTTGATATCTATTCCCCAGCTGGAAGACAGCTGGTTAGAGAAGGCTGCTTATACAAAGAAGATGAATGGCATATTTAATCTCTGGATTTACATCCAGAAAGGTAGAGATATTTTACCAAGATACATGTGTAAAGGTTAAAGATATCTTGCACAAACTTAAAATCTTCCCTTCACTTTTATATAACCATAATATATTAGTTTGAACATAATGCATACACTAATTTGAACAGGAAACTACTTGTTCAAATGCTTCCAGATATATTAATGTTCCCAGATTCCTGGGAAATTATGTGCCCACACGAGTTAGTGATAGATAATGGGTAGATGGGTGGATAATGATGGTAGATAATTGGTAGATAATGATGTAGATAGTGGGTAGATAATGATGTTTGCATCAGGATATTATAACACAAACAAATGATGTTTTACATGCTTGTATCAGATGTTAGAATGCAAGTACATAAGGGCAGAATATGCATTAGGACATCCCAGGGAATATGCCATCATTTTTATTTGCAATAGTGGCGAATATCTGTAGCTCAGGTGTAGGCTGAGGGTGAAGGTTCTGTCATGGTTCCGATAGATGAGACCAATAGAAATAAGAACTCCGAGGCAATTGCTTTCCTCAAAGAACACATTTAATGGCTACATAGTATTGGCACAAACAAAGGTGAAACCAAGACTGAAAGTTCCCCCCCTCAAAGTTACAAAGTAACAAGTTGAACTCCCCACCCCTGTAGAGTATCATAAATCACAATCCCCAATTAACTACTTTGGCAGGCTTTCTAACGGTAGCTTCAGCCTACCAAAAACTTAGGCAACTTGACCTTGGTTCCCACAGAACAATTTATTGTTATGTCTAAACTAAGAGAATACATCTCTCCCGTCCCATTACGGTGGCAACCGAAAACAAACTGAAGATGGCTGCAGCCAAATTCGGTTGAAGGTTGACAGGTTCATTCTCTGAGCTTGTGGGTTGGTTTCTGAATGTTTCGGTACCAGGCTAGGTAACATCTTCAGCAGAGAACTCTGCTAAAGATGTTACCTAGCCTGGTAACGAAGCGTTCAGAAACCAACCCACAAGCTCAGAGAATGAACCTTCACCCTCATTATTTTTATGTCATTATTTCTAGCTATAGATGCCTATGGTTACTCCTCTCTCTACCATCCCAAACAGTTATGCCCCTTCCTCCATGAAAGCAGCATGCATCCGAAGAGGCTCTATGGACATACTGTTGTACAGTAATATATATTGGCCTCTTCCATGCAGAGAAAGATTCTAATTTGATGAAATCTATATACAGGTAGTCTTTGACTTACAGCCACAATTGACCCAAAATTTCTGTTGCTAAGCAAGACAATTGTTAATTGAGTTTTGCCCTCATTTTATGACCTTCCTTACCAAAGCTGTTAAGTGAATCACTGCTGCTGTTAAGCTAGTAACATGGTTGTTAAGTGAATCTGGCTTCCCCATTGAATTCACTCATCAGGAGGTCACAACCCCAAGACACTGAAATTGTAATAAATGTGAACCAGTTGCCAAGCGGCAGAATTTTGATCAGGTGACCGTGGGAATGCTGCAACGGTCGTAAGCACAAAAAATGGTTGTAAGTCACTATTTTCAGTACCATTGTATCTTTGAACAATCACTAAATGAGTGGTCTCCTTTGATGACTACCTATACATCTTCCCATATACAAAACCCTTTCTGACATGTCTCAAACATGGTTATGGCTGTTGAGTTCTTTGAGTTCTTCCCAGCACTGTGAGTTGTGTTTGATGCAATGGGGATCATTTGTCTTGCTTAGTCTACTCATATGAGTTAGCTTTACTTTTCAGATTCCACATTTGAAAAATGGGTTCAGAACCTCAATTATTCTAGTCTGATAGGAATACAACTTATCTACAATTTTAAAAATGTGTGTCTCACTGGAACGGCCAAAATGCTTGCATTTCCTGGCCAGGTAATAACATAATTACAATATATAATAGTAGAGAATTCACAAGAGCCTTTATAATCTTCCAAAAAGGTCTCCAAAATATATATCAATCAGATGTGTCCCAAAGTGAAATCCTTTGAAGATATATTTTCCAGGCTGTTGTTTTTAATACAGATAGTCATTCTCAATAATGTATCAGCACAATGTATGCCTGGGGTGTCAGTTTTATTCTGAAAACTAACTTGTATATGCTATTTCATGTTGTCAGCTACACAGATTATAAATATCCTTTCTCCTCTGTTCTTAATAGATTGGAAGCCTTCAGCTTCCCCACAAATAAGGGCTAGTTAGTTTAGCTTGCTGAGAAACTGTCATGATTTGGAAACATTTCAATGTAATATGTTCTGAGGGTGCCTACTAAGAAGGGATGAATCATTGATCCTGTACCCCCACATGAGTGTAGGAATGCTACAGATATAATGGCTTGATTTCAGCAACGCATTTGGCAAAACCTATAAGTATAGGGTGGGTGGAATTACAATGTATTGGGTACAAAACTGGATCATTGGTTCTTCTTCAAACTGGTGAGAAGTATCAATCATAGATTGTTTATTGTTTAATATTTTTATTAATGGTTTGAATGAAGAGGAGCAAGGGATATTTATCAGGTGTGCAGGTGACATGAAATTGAGTGGGAACATATATCCTAGAAGACAGAAATCAATTTCAAAATGTTGAAGACAGGTTCGTGAAATGGGCTGAAAATAACAGAATGATATTTAACAAAGTTATTTGCTAAGGAAATGGAGATCAAATACAGAGGTAAGGGGGGGTACAATAGGAGGCTGCTCAAAAAAAAAAATTCAGTGTAATTTTAGACTGCATCAACAGAACTATATAGTTTTCAAATCAGGCCAAGTAATAATTTCACTTTAGTCTACATAGTTGGACTCCACTCCAAGTATCATGCTAAGTTCTAGGCACTGTGTTTTAACAAACTGAAACAAATTGAGAGAAAGGCAATAAGAAGGAACAGAGAACTAGAAACAAAAGTCATTCTTGCATTAATTTATAGTGTTTGTTACAGTTTATATCAGCTTTATTGAACTGATATAAAGTCTCTCTATATTACTACTTTACTGAACTGATCAACCAGCTTTACTGAACTGATATAAAGTCTCTCTATATTACTGCTATTTTTTCCACAATGGTAGCTGGATGACTACACTGTAGGAGAAATTGTATATTGCTAATGTGGAAATGACGAACATCCTATGAATTTTTTATTCTGCCTTTTGTTTTTTTGCTGTGGCTGGTATCATGGTTTCATCATGTGCTATTCTTAAATCATTCTTCTATAAAGCTGTAGTTTATGCTTTTAATTTACTTGTTTATGCCATTCAGAGAATTTGGGTTATTGTATGGTTTAAAAATGTAAAAAATATGTTGCATTTTTTTACCTCTAACATCACTTCAAAACTTAGCTGCTTCCCATTGGCTTCTTCTTGGTAGCAATTTGAGCACCTCTGCTGGAATAATATGGGGCTGGCTGTACATATTCTATATTCTCCCAACTGTTTTATAATCCCATCGGATTCTGGCATGGCCACAGATATTCATTCTGGCTTGGCTACAACCTTGATAAAATTCTCAGGCAGGGTTTAGGGATTCCTAACCTTTTATCCTTGCATAAGACTATGAAGACCTGTCTGTTTCCCCAAATATTGGGCAAGGGTGGGGTTGAGCTGTGAGGATGATTGGTCTGGTGCCTGGGGATGGGAGGGTAACTTTTGATTTTATGGGTTGTTGTGAGCCATCCAGAGTCATCATATGAAATAGGCAGCCATATTATAAGCCAAGTAAGTAAGTAAATAAAATTCTGCCTAGAAAGGAACTCACGGCACCAGATCAAGAGTGCTTCTGTAGAACACTACAAAACCAGTTCCAGATCCAGAGAATCAGATGATATTGGCTCAGATGATTTTGACAATTGAATGTTATTTTTATGATTCTGCACTGTTTTATTCGAAATGAAAGCACATCAGTTGTTTCTTTTGCAATGTTGAACCTTGCAAGAAGTCTGTTCTGGATTGAGGAATTCTTTGCTTCTTCCTTACTGCCAACATCTGGGCTGTAATAAGTTGTCCCGTTTCAAGGAGCCATTCGAAGAAATAAAACAAGGGAAAAAAAAATCAAACTACTACTGCTACCGCCAGCTCAGAATTAGCTGGGCACTTTGCAGAATTGCTGATCCTCTGATAAAGAAGGAGGAAATACAAATGATTCTTGCCATTTGTACCTCTGCTCTCTGCCTGGACCATTATGCATGTTGGGAAAATTACAAGGATCTACAAATCTTCTAATCAGCCAGGGGAATCAACCCTGGTTAAAGTGGAATTCCTGGAGCATCTCTGCACTGCTTAGGTTTATCCCACTTTCCCTCCCCTCCTCATCCGCAATCTCATGAGGTTTTGGAGGTCCACAAACTATTGAGTAGGATCTCTTAAAAAAATTCTGATTTTGGATCTCATTGAAAAGTCATCTGTTTCAAGATATGCTGACTACTGAGCATCAAACGTAGCAGAAAATCAACTTGGGTTTATTGAATTTTGCAACTGTAATTTTGTAGAAACAAAAAGTTCAGAGACTTCAGGACATATTTCTTCGTATGCTAGTTGTTTAAGCTTACTATTTTAATGAGCAAGGTAACATAATAATCACTTAATGGTTTATTCATGTTTTTATAGCTATTTAATTCTCTGACTAATTATTGAATGCATATTAAGTTCTGGGAAATGAATAAAACACAGAAAATTAACATTTCAAATTTAAACTCAACACCTAAAGAGCTCAAGTGAACTCAGCTTAAAAGAGCTGCTTTTATTTCTTTGATTTTTGGTGTACACTAAAGAAAACATGTTACAGAAATGTTTGTCCAATAGATTTAAAGGTTTAAAAACAGAACTGTGTTTTATTTTATACAACACTGAAACACCTTTTCCAAAGACTCTGTGTGATTAATAACTAGTTTCTGTATGGTTGAGGAAATACAACACAAAATATCTCTTATCAAAGAACTTTACTTTTCTACAAAGAGAACCAAATAAACCTGATTTAATAAAAACAAACAAAAAAAACGCAAAACAAATATATTTGGGGAGAGACACAATCTTTTTATGGTACAGCACGTGCTTTCCAAGCAAAGAGATTGAAATCCAACTCCTGGCATATCCTGCATAAAGAATCATGGAATCATAGGGCTGGAATGTACCTTGGAGGTCTTCTGGTCCAGCCCCCTTCTCAAGCAGGAGACATTCTGTACGACTTTGTACAAATGTACAGCCTAGGTTTCATGAGTTAATCCATAGATTATGGTCAACATTCTGTCCCTCAAAAAACTCTTTTCTCTCTTCCAAACACATACATCTTCCTTGTCAAAGGATGCAAAGCCTATTTAAGAGCAAATAAAAAAAACAAAACAGAAACTGAATTAATATTGGATTCAGCATAATAGGCATTACAGAACATATTTTTTTTTACATACATGTCCATTCACATGCAAATCTGTCTTGCTCCCACTGGCTCACAAAAGATAGGAAACACAAACTATGGTGCGTGAGATACAATTATGAAATTGAATGAACACTGTGGTTGATGAGGACCAACTGCTTAAATATCTGCCTATTGCTCCGTTGGGAGATTATTTAAAATCAGGTGCCATCCATATTACCTTCATCTATTTATTCAGATTTTTCAGTATGAAATACTTCAGGTAGCCCTCAAATTAGGATCACATTTGGGACTAGAAAATGTGTCACTAAGTGATGCTGTCATTAAGCAAGACATCGTAGGACTACAACTATCAACTTTCCCTACTGGCTTCCTCATTAAATTTGCTTGTTGGAATCCAGCTGAGAAGATTGCAAATGGTGAGCACATGATGCAAGACACTGCAAGCATCATAAATGTGATCCTGTTGCCTAGTGCCGGGATTGCAATTATGTGGCTGCAAGGATGCCGAGAAGGCTGTAAATGCTAGGACTGGTCATAAGTCACTTTTTCCAGCACTGTGGTAACTTTGAATAGTTACTAAATGGTCATTAATTGAGGACTATTTGTATACCATGCCTCGGCATTTAGGGCGGCCAAAGACAAATGCATTAATGTGATTGAAATCAATGGATTACTTAAAATGTAGCTTAAAATGACAAGACTGTGGCCAACATTTAAGATCATCATGGAGTCAGTTTCAGATAGTTATTCTTGAAATTTCTGAAGCAGGCTCATTTTTAGCTCTGCTTGAATGAAACCCTTTATTCAACACATATAGTTCTCATTGTGCCTTAAGGATACTGAACTTTATGGCTCCAGGAGAGCGATTCTTCCCAATGCTTTATCTACCCTAAACTATTTGTGGGTTGTAAAAGAAATGAACACTCTCAGAGCAACAGGAGAAGAATAGAAATACGGAGGGAAAAAAGAAAGACTGTCATTCAACCAGAGGCAAATCATCAATTGATAGGAATGTTAATTTTAGAATTTTAATGTTAATTTAATTTATATTTTAAGTTCACAATATATTCTGTGTTTTCTTTTGAAAAGATGCTAGCCACAGTAATTATTAATAAGAAAGGTGGGGTATGAATGAAATGAAAGAATAAGTGTTGAGGATGGGAAAGCTCCTCAGTGAGTAGGAGGAGAAATCAGATGGTCCATAAATGGTTCTTCAAGTTATGATTCTCTGTCATAAATGCAGGGCACTTCAGGGCTCAATACTCTTCCCTGGGTTATTTGACTAGTTTGAAACTGCTGGATGAAAAAAAGTATAACATAATTAAAGAATATGAATTGGGAAAAAATCTCAGAATATAAATTTAGCAGGATATGATAAGTCAGATAAACCAATTCAGCCTACAAGAAAATGTTTCTTGGTGCCAAAAGAAGAAAGCCAACACAAGACAAATAAGTCTGAGGAACACAATAGGCATGCTATCTCTAAAAAAACAATTTCCTAGATTAACCATGTAGTCCATTTCAGAGAGTAGAGCACATTTGAAATCGAGAGGTAGCTATAAGTAAACCTAAGATGGCATCTACAAGACTCCTAGCATTAAACTTCTGTGATATTTTCATATATTTTTAAATACTGAACTCTTGTGATCTACCCTCTTAACAACCTTTCCTAAAAAGGGAAAGTTGGAAACTTGATGAAAGTTATCTAAAACCATAGGATCTAAAAGTAGCCTCTTGAGGAAAGGCTGAGCCACCACATCTTTCAAAGCTATCAAACCACCTTTCCAGCAAAGAGGTATTTACTACTTGGACCCAACCACATACCATGTCCTGGGAGGCCTTAACCAACCAGGAAGGCCATTGGTCCAGACTACAAGTTCTAAGTCCTCAGAGTCCAGAAGGTCTAGCTGTTGCTATTAAATTCTAGGTTAGCCTGTAATAAACCATATTCATTCACAATCTAGTTATGGAGGAGAAGGCAAACCTGTCTTGTATTATGAAAATTGGATGGAGGAAGTTTCTGTCTAACAAATTTACCCCCTGTGTCTGGCACCAGCCGTGGTCCTGAAGTAGGATATAAGTTGGGCAGCCCCAGTTTGAAATCTGCAAGAGATATACAGAGATGTTACAGACAGTGCAATGAATTTGATGTTGATTTTCATAAATAAATCTCATTCTAGAAACAAAGGTCTAAATAAGTGATTCTCAATCTTTTCTTCACCATGGACCCCCTTTAAATACCTTTTGTGTCCACAGACCATGGTCATGGATCCCCAAGTCTTAATTCAAGATTTAAATCATAATATTTCTTCAAGCCTTTGTGGAACCCCTATGAGGACATCGCAGTCCACCTCCAGGGGTCCATGGACCACAGGTTGAGACCACTGGTCTAAATCAAAAGGTAAATACAAGGCATTTTTGAAACTCAATCTGCTTCCCTCCCTCCCTCTGTCTCTGTCTCTCTGTCTCTGTCTCTCTGTCTCTCTCTCTCTGTCTCTCTGTCTCATTGTCCTTCTCTGATTTTTTTCTACTATGATTATAGGAGTTAGGCATCTTAATCATCAAATCCCTGCAGAGAACTTCCTGCCTTTGCTGCTACTTCTCTTGGCTCATCCCTCCTCCTCTACAAGCAAATACGCAGAAGTAAAATAATGTCCTGCATTGGTCTTATTCTAGTGAAAACACTGAAAAGTACTAAGAAAAGGGGTCATTTTTCATATTTTGTAAAAAAGCTAATACAAAATATGCTCCTTGGAAACAAAATGCAACTTATAGGGTGACAGGAGAACTGTCTACTGTCTGTCTACTGACAGAGTGCCGTGTGTCATCCTGTCATGTGATATCCCATCCATACACACCATTCTTGTACTTTGATAAGCACAACCTGAAAAAGTGGCCTGAGAAACATGTTGAATTAATGAAATAAATATTTATATACACAGAGAATCTTTCTAATGAGGAATTGAAGAGACTGGTGTCCTGGCAGGAAAGGGAGAGTTGGTTCAGCTTGGATTTAGGTTGCAGTTTAGAGAAGAGAGATGGCTGGTGAACCATGATAGACAGCTTTAGCTGATAAGGATTTGTTTATTTCAGATCAGAAAACTGCAGGAGAAAAAAGGACTTTGTGGGATCCTATCCTGAAAGAAGAGATCACATTATGGGCTCTTATTCAGAAGAGGGAGATTATCACATTGTGGATCATCTATCAGATCAGATATCAGAGAAAGATTAAGGAAGATAATACCCTGCCAGTCTGAGAGAGTGCTAGCCAAGCATAATTCAGCCCTTGCTTAACTCTAAGGGTGAAGAGAGATATAGAAATAGCTACACATATAACAGTTTGTGAAAAGTAAAAGTTTGACTTTGCACCCAGAGAAATTATTAAGTTAACAATTAACACAGAAAACAGCAGGCTATAAATGAAGTATTGTTCTATTGCATTTCAACCTCGTTAGAGCAGAATCTATATAAAGGGAAAAACAGGACAGGGAGATCAAAAATCCAATTGTGTGACTTAACTAGCTGGAATCTGCATAATTAATCTTGCATGCTTGAAAACAAAACCAAGAAATGCTTCTATTAACAATCTCTGCTATGAATAAAGGGACAAAATAATAAGAGTATGGAGTTGTCTCATCATTGCCCAAGAACTCAAAGCCCCTTGACAGCTATTGCAACAACACTCAGTTACTTAATTTGATACTAAAACTAATTTCGGAAATAAAGAAATAGACATTTAAAAGTGATCAACTTTGAATATTTCCTTTAGTACCCATATAACTTTTACACATAAATTCCTCAGTATTCTTCTAAAATGTTCTTATCTTTTCAATAGCACTTTTCTGCAAAGAGCTCTAAATACAGAAAAAAACCCACCCACAAACCAACTGTGGGGTGGGATGCTTTGATAATCTTGCATAACAACATTTTATTAAATTCTATCGTAATATTATAAACACCAAGCTTCAGAAATAGCAGAACATTTGAAACAGCCTGCACAAATTCAAACTATTATGAACTCAGAAGGTGCTGCACTGTTCTTGTTTGTTGAGGGTCTAGCCACGTACACAGAGAAGTGAGAATTAGGGATACAGAAAGTTAAGAGGCTGGTTGCAACTGAACAAATGAGGTCCTGTCTGCTTTTTACATGTGTTGTGCTTTCAACACATATGTGGGACTTTGATCACATGGCTGCAGCCACCATCTTGACTTTTTTGAGCCGCCTCAAATGTCCTCGAACAACAGTAATACACCTCATATGAAAAACAAATCCTGACAAAAAAGCTTGGAAGTTATGAAAATGAAAACAGATTTTCATTTACATGATGAGTTGCATTATTCTTACATTAATGATAGTAATGTAACTTTGTGTCATATGATTGTTATAAACCCAGACCTTGTTTGTGCTTGTAGTACAGCAGCACATAAAAAAAAAATAGCACACACCTGCAGCTTCCAGACCATCTTGAAGTGCAGCACAATGTGCAATCTGTTAACAGTAGCCCATTTGGTAAAACGAGCAAGGCTTTCTGGTTGAAGTAGGGCCATAGCCAGCACACTAGGCAAAACGTGGCAATGCTTCCCTGGTTATAGTTCCACATGCTTTTCTGGAAGGAGCGGTAAGCCCAGCAAGGAGCCCCCAGATCATGAGTCAGATCCTTTGCAGCTCTGTTAAGAGCAACCACCAGAGCCGATATTACTGAATACCACAATGTTTATACACCAACAGCATTTCCATTTTGCCAGGGTTTAACTGAGCTTGTTTGTCATATAGGTTATGAATAGCAAAAAAGGAGAAAGCCAATCTGTGAGGCACAACAAATTGACACAACCAAACCTTTGGCTGCTTTGACTGTAACTATGCTCTTGGTTAGAAGTGGAATCATCTTAAAATGGTGCTCTCCACTCCCATCCCTTGCAGGAGGTCCAGCAGGATTGATTGATTGATTGATTGATGAGAACTTATATGGCTACCCACTCACTCTCAGTGACTTTGGGTGGCTTACAAAAAATAAAATAAAAGCCCAATATAGAAGCAGTAAAAACAATAACCCCCACACCTCTGGCGACAACAATAAATCAGATAAGCCATCTGATGAGCTCCATCCTATTCTGGGTTCCCCAGGCCCATTGGCAAAACCAGGTCTTCAGAGCCTTGTGAAAGAGTGTCAAAGTGGGGGCATAACACAATCAATGGTAGTGAATGCCAATGAAAAGTGGGAAGAGACCATGGGGTTACTCTTCTCATTCAGCTCCTGACAAGAAGCATATATGCAAGAGACCATTGCTGTTTCTGCCCCATAACTGAAAGGGATTCAAATAATCAGTTTCCTCTACAAATAGTTTCTTCTTCAATCTTTGGTTGATTCTTCTAAATATAGTTATTCTGTTCTGAAACTTTTAGAGACTTCCTGGGACACCTGAATAGCTGTGCATCAAGCTCTTCTTTGTTGAGAAGAATGAAGTCATTACTGTTTGTGTGATCCTTTTAGAAGTGGAACCTCTAATTGCCAGGATTCTTGTTAAGATACTTTTATCTTGCTGGCCAGATGGTGCCTTTGGTTTGTCACTAATGCAGAGGGTGTGTGTGTGTAGGGGGGAAACAATAGCTTCTGAATTTTGCATAAGGACAACTGTTCTGATTGTCCCATGACTTGCTGGGTTCCTTTTATGTGATGTCTCTACTTCTATGTTTGGCAGAGGTGAAGCTTGTATTGTGCAGGATTGTTATATGACTCTATTCACCCATACTACCTCAGCATTTTTTTTTCCTGGATAATTACCATACTTAGTTTGGATCCTCTCCTATGGAGATGAAATGAGATGCTGTGAAAAATAATTTAGTTAACTACAAGCTTGGGGACACTTAAAATCCTAGCCAACTTCTCTCAACTTTCATCTGTTCTCCAAAACAAACACGTTAAAAATTAGTACAAATCTCTCTCTCTCTCTCTCTCTCTCTCTCTCTCTCTCTCTCTCTCTCTCTCTCTCTCTCTCTCTCTCTCTCTCTGTGTGTGTGTGTGTGTGAGAGAGAGAGAGAGAACTGATAAAAGTATTCTGTTCTATTTTACAATTATTTATAAATGTTATTTATTTAAAAGGATGCCTAATCTTTTTCTGAAGATCCCCTAGTCCTTTCCATGGTTTACAGGGGATTCTTTATGCTCTAAAATAAAACCATTTCCAAACTGAGCAATTATTGATTTTACCCAAACCTTCCCTTCCATTAGGACATGGGTGTCAAAACTCGCTGTGTCATGTGACGTGTCACGACGTATCACGACTTTTTTTGCATTGCCGGAGCTGGGGTGGCCGCGGCCTCTGCATGATGCAACTGGCCCATGGGCCAGCAGTTTGACACCCCTGCATTAGGAGAACACATAGAAGATCACAAAATTGTGCTTCTGTCACTCTCATATTGAGTAATTTGGTGAAAATGCCTAATGCATAGACAGATGTGTGCATATATGACTTTATGTGTGGGAGGGGAAAGATGATTGCCCCAAGATGCGGGGAAAACCATCAGTATATCAATAGGCACATAGGGTTTGTTAGGTACAGTGACTTGCTAGATTGTTAAAGTAATGAATTTCAGTCTTCCTTTCTCGCCCTTTCATGAATTCTTCCCATTGAAACCTGGAGAATGTTAATCTAGTTGTAGCAATCTCTATGCAAAGTACATTTATAAAACCTAAATCTGGAAGGAAAATAAAAAGACTCAATATCTTTCAGTGAAAATATAAAAAGGGAGTGCCTCTGCAAGGTCCTGAATGTGTAATATACCAGATAACCATGTATAGAGTTGCATAAGTAGAAATTTCGTTCCTTTAGGCATTCATATCTATAAAGAAATTCTAGGTGCCAGTCCAGTATTTTAAACTATACTAATGGTTGCAATTATTTTATGCGAATATTATTAGGGGGATGAATAATCAAATATGGAAACCATTGACTTCACTTTTAAAAACATTTCTAAATGCACCAATATGAACCATTCTTTTTTTATTTGCATCTTTTTATCTTGTATCTTGTATTTATTTATTTTTTCTTTGAAGCATGCATGGCCAATCTGAAAGGCAAGAAGCCAGTTATGATTCATGAATAAAACTGGAATCTTTAAAATTCTAGCATGGGGCCACACAAATGTACTGGGAACTGATATTATGCTTAAGGTTGTAGTCTTAGAATATTTTACATTGAATAAAAACTTTTGTAAAGAAAATTCTAATCAACAGATTCATTTATTTATTGGAGAGTTGCCAAACAATATTCAGTAATACAAATGTCATGGTTCCGATTAACGAAACACTTCAAAGAACTTCCAGGCATTGTTTATCCTAAAAAGTCTTTAATCATGCAACAAAGTGTCGGCACAGCATGGAGGATGCCAAGATCTGAATTCCCCTCCCCTGAGCACATAATATTCCAGCCTATTTCCCTCCTCTTATTTGCAGTCATAAATCACGTTCTCCAATTAGTTTGAAGGGCAAAGTTTCCCTTCCATTCTGTAGCCCGCCAGTTTCTTATCTTAACTAATCCCCACACACATTCTTTCTCCTCCCCTCCCAGCATCATCTATTTTAACTCTAAAAATACCACACAGCTTATACAGAGAGTGGCTGCCTCTTTATATATTGTCAAAGCAAGAACATCCAATGTTAGCAGCGTTGACAACAAACTTTTCATTTCCCCAAAGCCAAAAAGCTGGTGAAGCCTCTGAATTGTTGCTTTTAGTGTTCTTCAAGGTTCTTATTTCAAAAACAGCACATCTATAGCCCCAAGCAGATTACTTTCCAAAATTAATTTGTTATCATTTATTTGCTGAAATGCTGCCAGATATTAATTATTTCTATCCTGCTAATGGGTGATGTTTATTTTTTTTTTAAAAAAAACCCTCTTACAGCAATAAGAATGGCGATATAGATACAGTACAGTAGAGATGTCAACATCTAAAATACCTTAGGAGATATTTCCTACTTACCAGAACTTCTAGTTAGCTCAGCAGTCTGGTCATTACCAAGTCAGAAAGCTACAGGAACTGATGGAATACCAACTGAAAGAAGGCAAGCCACAGAAGAAGAAGAATCTCTCAAGGTTATAGCCAAGCTATGTCAGCCAATTGGGGAATGACAAAGAGGTCAATCTACTTTACAATATCCCTCCCCCTCAAAAAAGAGACTCAACAGAGCTTCTTTTTATAACATTGCACAACATTCTAAATTTCACAGGGGAGCAAAATAATGCTTAGGATCATTCAACACAGATCATAGACGGAAAAAGAGATGCCGGATGATCAAGATGGCTTTAGAAAGGCTGAAGAACATGAAACTTTATTGCTGATGCACACTAGATAATTGGATAATTGGAAAAGCCAAAGCACACCAGAAAGAATTCACGATGTACTTCATTGATAATTGAAAAGTCTTTGGTTGTGTCAATCATATCAGTTGTGAAAAGTGCTCAGTAAAAAGAGAATACCAGAGCATTTCATGATCTTCATGAGAAACTTACATGAAGATCAGGAAACCACAGTATGGATAGACCATGGGGAAACAGACTGGCTCTATGTTGGCAAAGGAGTGCAACTATGATACATACTCTCCACTTATTTATTTAACTTATATACTGAATATATATTAATGGAAACTGGATTGGAAGTGGTTTGAAAACTGGAGGAAGAAATATCTGTGCTGTGTTGTGCTGGTGACACTACCCTGATAGCCAAAAATGCAAAGGTTTTTTAAACCCTAGAAATATATATTAATGAGCAAAGTTGGAAAAAACAGGTCTAAAATTAAAAATAAAGCAAACCAAAATAATGACAGCAGATAGAAGAACCATATTTAGAATGGGTAATACAGATATTGAAGAGATGGGTAGCTTCTGTCTTTTAGAATCAATCATCAACGGTAAAGAAACAACCAGTCAAAGAGTACGCCACAGACTTTATTTATTTATTTATTTATTTATTATTAAATTTGTTTGCTGTCCATCTCGCTGCAAGTTGAGAGATAAGCACTATGTAGAGCAGCCATGAAGACCTTGGAGAAGTTATTCAAATGCTGTAATCTGCAAAGATAAAAATCATACAAGTCATGATATTATTGTAATATAATACAGAAGTGAAAGTTGTACTTTGAAGAAGTAGAGGAGAAGAATATTGATACTTTTGAATTGGAGGCAGGGACTGGCAGGGACTCCTGTGTCGTTCCACTGATTAATTGTTCTATCTGTCAGGAAATTTCTCCTTAGTTCTAGCTTGGTTCTTTCCTTGATTAGTTTTCATCCCTTTCTTGCCTTCAGGTGTTTGGGAGAACAGGTTAACCCTTCTTCTTTGTGGCAGCCCCTTACATATTGGAACATTCCTATCCTATCGCCCCTAGTCCTTCTTTTCATTAGACTAGATATTCCCAATTCCTGCAACTGTTCTTCTTATATTCTGTCCTCCAGTCCCTTTATCATCTTTGCTGCTCTTCTTTGCATTGTTTCTAAAGTCCCAATATCTTTTTTATATCATGGTGACCAGAACTGGATGCAATATTCCAAATGAGTTCTTATTGATTACCTATTAATAAAAAACGGAATAAAATAGAATGGTATATCCTGACAAAGTAAAATATATTTATGCAGATCTCACTTATCACATACTAAGATAAAAATAATATCATTTTATTAAAATTAACAATTAACAAGGAAGCCAAATTAATGTTGCCTTTATCATTAGTGATGCCTCTTCAGCCTCATACTTGCTACTTATTTTGCTAAGTTTCTTAAACTTATGAGTTTAATCAATTCACTTCACAGGGTTGTGGTTATGGGGAAATTAGGAGGAAGGAGAATTAGATATGTGTGCCACTTTGAGATACATACATATAAGCAATCTAAAAAAAAAAAAAAAACTACCATGTTACTATTCTTGCCTGCCAGTAATCTGGAAATACAGTGCAAAAAATATTATGTAATTTCACTTAACTATTATTTGCAAATCACATCTTTATATAATTCAGCACAACATTGGAGAAGAACATTTGTAAGGAATCAAAAAAGATCTGAAATTACACTGAAAATGTAATTATCGCAAAAGAAATCCAAAACTGTTATTTCAAGTAAAACCATATTCAACATTGGTGTAATTATCTCCCATTATTATGTAGAGAAATGGTTTATGATAACTCCTACTTTACTGTACATGTAAATATTTTTACAAAACATAAACTCAAATGATAAATGGTTCACAGACAATAACCAAAATTTACTTTAGTTATGTAATTACTATGTCACAGAAGGAAGAAAAAAATTGAGCCAGTAATTTTAACGCAAAGGAGAGCTGGTGGAAAGGCACTCTTTGAAACTGACAAAACTGATAGCAGCTGATGAGATTGCATTGTCCTTTCCAGAATGGCCTCAGAGTTCCATTTTTTTTTTGAGCTGGAAATTGTAGAGATGGGACATGAACGGAGGCAAGCTATCAGCTTGCAAGGAATTGCTGGTAAGGGGATATGTGATTTAAGAAAACACCAAGAGAAACAGAAAGAAAGTGGCAGCAAGGCAAGTTGTAAGGACTGAATAATGGGAAAAGGGAGTTGATCGTTCAAAGCCATCTGTTCCGCAAAGCAGAATGTTTCAAAGCCATCTGGTTTACACAAAGATTTAATTCGCTATTACACATTCCTTAACCTGAGGCATAGAACTCTAGCCATTCCCATGGTGTGCAATAAATACATCTGGAGAGCTGCAGGATGGTGCAGGCTGTCTTTGACTTTCTTTCTAGGAAAGAAAGCCAAGAGGTTAAGAGAGCAAATGGGGGATAGAAAGAAAAGAAGAACATGTGCATACTAGTGTCCAAACAGTCTCCAGACCAGAAGGGAAAGGTTAACTGAGAGTAGGATAAAAGCATTACCTTCAGAGTCAAGAGCAAGTAATGTGATATCTCACAGTGACTTTGATGTCTGTACCTTGAATATGAAGGTGAGTGTTGGCTATGACAGTCTTCTACTCCCTGGATATGATCAGATTTCTCTTTTTGAGCATTTATGTAACATCCTGGTGTTCCTTCCTTGGCTTTTCCCTCTTCTACAAATATCAGAGACTTTTCTGTTGCAAGCATCTAAAGCAAGCTTACAGCCATCCTAATTCCCCATGCCTTTACTCAGATTTGAAAGTACAGTAAGGTCCTTCATCTTTGCTCACCTGTGCAGCTGCTACTCAGGAATTTTTTTAAAAAAACTTTGGGAATATTAAATGGATTCCTCATTAATCTTTGCATTTTGAATGGAGTTAGGAATGTATGGAAGATATTGACATAACTGTTATGATAAACTGTTGCAGTTCATCCACTGAGTGTCATGGTTCCGATAGATGAAACGCATCAAAAGAACTTTGAGGCAAAATTTTTCCTTAAAGAACATTTATTCGGGAAACAAAGTATCGGCACTACATAGTTTAAACCCAAAAACTAAATTCCCTTCCCCTGGATACAAAGTAACAAAGTACAATTCCCACCCCCAATAAACTGTCATAAAACACATTCCCCAATTAGCTTCAAGCATGGGCTTTCTCCTCAGTTCCTCAGCCCGCCAAAACGTTATCAGCTCGTCCTTGAGTTCCCACAGCAGCATTATTATTATGGCTAGCTGAGCTACATCCCAACCCCTCCCTGCTGCACCTGAATTCTAAAAGTAAGAAAAACATGTTAAAGCAGAAGAGAAAATGGCTGAATTTTCATCAGTCATCAGAGCAGGAACATCCAATGTTAGCAGCGTTGACACCGAGTTCATATTTAGCACAGCATACTTGTATGAATAAACACAAGCCTGTTAAGATTAACTAGAAACTCTTTAAAATACAGCAGAGCAAGTAATGTTTTATGAAGAAGGTTGCATCCCCCAACAGCCCACATTTCTGAGTGTTCTGTGTTCATGATGGGGGAACAAAGAAAACTGTTCCTCCACAGTAAGAAGCAGAGTGATGGTAGGGCAAAGAGATACGAGCTGTCAGAATTCAGACAACAGTTTGGTGACACAGAGATACAGAAACCTCTGGGAGGAGAGCTGTGTTAGACTGTAATGGCAAAAAACTAGGAGGAATCTGATATCAGCTTTTCTAACACATTTTATTCAAAGGCATATGCTTCCTGAGCTGCATCCGATGAAGTGAGCTGCTGCTCTTGAAAACTAACGCTGTTTAATAAAACATGTCAGAAAAAGGTGCTACCAGACTTCATTGGAAAACTCTTATGCATTTGCTGACTTCTGGTGCCTGTCCATTTTGCTCTAGTCCTACTGAAAGGGAGAACTCAAGAAATGTATCAGTCTTCCAAGCAGGGTCAACAGAGTTCAAGAGATGTGCAAAGAAGGAGGTAATTGGTTGCTGGTTCTGCTTTTAACCTCCTCAGAGCTCAACTGCAGAATTAGTAGAAAGAATTGGTATTTCTGGACCTGCATCTCCAATAAAGGAGATCATCATTCTTGACTTTCTCTGCTATACCGAAGCTTGCACATAAATGGCTTAAGAATCTATTTTTAATTCCTGCAGTATTTTTATTTCAAACCATGTTTTTTTTAATATGAATAACTTTCCGATGTATTTATTTATTTATAAACTTTATATCCCACCTTTCTGACCATAGGGCACTCAAGATGGCCTAATGTTAAAATCTGAAACCACTAATGAAGTTGACTCACATTGAAAAGGATTAAGTAGATGAGGTTGTTCTCATCTCCTTTCCTGAAAGCAGAAAGGGATGAAGATAAACTGTACCTCCTGAAGGAGTGAATTTCTGAACATCCCTACTTGAAATGGCCAGGATTATGCAGTTCTTCCGGAGTTGTCCCTGTGTCCTAAGAATTTTTCTCTAAAGTACTAAGCATGAGGTAACTATGGGAGTTATTTGAAAGTTCAATATGCCTGTCCTGGAATTGTATCCATCTACCATTACATCAATTTGAATAAGTAAATACTTTAATAACACTGTTTATCATAGAAGACAAAAAATACATGTATACATATTGGCAGATGTATATGATTAGCTGCTAGTGGAGATATAAAATTGTTCTACCTCAGATTTCTCCGGACATAAATTCTTATCAACCTTTGCAGTTGGCTGTATACTAGTATTGATGTCTAGCTAAACTTCTGTAAGATTTAATGCAGATACCTATTTAATCTCTCCAGATCCCAAAATTATTGGCTGAAGAATGTGACTTCACCCCTTTCAATTATAAGATCAATGACCAATCCCCTCCAGCCTTAGGAAATGACTCTTAAAAAAATAATTATAGTCTCTGGGCATAAGAAAGATAAGATACTAGTCCCTTCATTACACCATACTTAGTCAAAACTGTTATAAATATTTTAATATTTTGTTTTAATCATAATAAATTAGGATTTTTGCTATAGTTATATACTGTAGCACAGTACCCTATTGCTTTAGATTGATTGCTGTTTAAATATATGTTTAAATGTATGTTTAATAAATACGTATTTTAGGTGGCTGCTGTTAAAATAAGAGACATATTTCTGTTTCTCATAAGGCATAGAATCAAATATAAATAGAATAGAATAGAATAGAATAGAATAGAATAGAATAGAATAGAATAGAATAGAATAGAATAGAATTCTTTATTGGCCAAGTGTGATTGGACACACAAGGAATTTGTCTCTGATGCATAAGCTCTCAGTGTACATACAAGCAACAAGTGACAAATCATGATCATAATCATCATAAAAATACATTCATCATAAATCATAAGATACAATGCTTTGATAATCATAGGATAAATAATAAGCAAATATAAATCATACTAGGATACTAAATAAAACAATTAATATAAATCATAAGATGCAAGCAACAAAGTTATAGTCATAAGATCAGGAGATAGATAATAAGAAAGATGAGAACAATAATAGTAATACAGCCTTATTAGGTAGTTTGACAGTGTCGTGGGAATTAGTTGTTTAGCAGAGTTTAAAATACTGTATTAAAAAAAATTGAAAATCACTAAAACTGACTCAAGCTGAAGAAGCCTGGCTAGAGCCCTCTGATTTTTTTTTTCTAATGCAGTAATACAGGAAGGACATTGAATGGATTTCATGGGAAGAAAAAAGATCTCGCCTCTGTTTGCAAGGGAGAGAGATGGCTGCCGAGTGTCAAGTGAACGTTAGGAGACACTTGCCAAAGGACCCTGAAATTGCACTGCCAGGGACTGAGACAGCAATCATGGGATATGCAGACGTTTCCTCTCTCACTTTGGAGGAGTCATTAGCGTGAAATTGCTTCTGTCTTAGATGGCGAAATTGTTGATCTCTTGGTGAATCAAGTCATTATGGAAAGTTGAATGCTTCAAAAGCAGAAACTCAGAAGAAGCATTCTGAGATGGAGAGGGATTAATTTTGACTGAGGAGATAGGAATGACCATTCCTGGTGGGAAAATCAGCCTGAACGCTCTGTAGTTTTAATGTGGTAATTTGAAAAAAAATCACTTATAAGCCAGGGTCATTTATTTTTTCAGAAATTGCCCGAATCTTATTTATTTGCCATGTTAATAAAGTGTGATGTATCATACTGATGTTGGTGACTACAGTACACTTTGCAAAAGTGAAGCTACTCATCTGAAACTCTCTTGCTTATTTTGGTAAGCTAATTTCAGATCACTAGAAGAAAGGGAGAAGCATACATATTTTTTCTTCTGTGCCAATAACTCACAACAAAATCATAAGCATCTCCACAAAGGTGTCAAAATGACCGCTTATATACATCATGTCACAACTCTGTCCTTTCATATGCTGCTTTGATCAGACCTCATCTCAAGTAATGAGTCCAGTTCTTAGGGCCACACTTTGAAAAGGAGTCCAAGAGAATGGAAGAGATTCAGTAAAGGGTAACAAAAATGATAAAAAAGTAGGAATTATGCCCTGTATAAAAAAATTGGAAATATTTGGGTATGTTTAGCCTTTGGAAATGATGGCTAGGGGACATGATAACTCTTTAAATCCCTGAAAGATGTCACTTGAAGAAACTCAAGACTTCTCTCCTTCCAGACAGCAAAATTTGGAATGGGTTTATGTTATAAGAAGAGAGAAAAAAATATCTGAACACTGAAGGCAGGACAAGAAGCAATGGATGGAAACTAATCAAAGAGAGAAGCAACCTAGAACTGAGAAATTTAGAACAATTAATCAGTGGAACAACCGGCCTCCAGAAGTTGTGAACGCTCCAACACTGGAAGCTTTTAAGAAGAGACTGGACAATGATTTGTCTGAAATGGTATAGGGTTTCCTGCCTGAACAGGGGGTTGGACTAGAAGAGCTCCAAGGTCCCTTCCAACTCTATTATTATTATTATTAAATAATAATAATAATAATAATAATAATAATAATAATAATAATAATAATAATAATAATAATAATAATAATAATAATAATAATAATAATAATAATTATTATTATTATTATTATTATTATTATTATTATTATTATTATTATTATTATTATTATTATTATTATTATTATTATTATTATTATTATTATTATTATTATTGCAATACAGCAGTTCAACAGTGGAGCTTATTTCCCAGAGAGGAGGTGTGTCCCTGTGGCAGAAGGTGTTGCTTCAAAAATTTTAATCTCACTGCTTCTAATTTCTGGTTTTGGTTTCCTACAAATGGTATTTCAAAGTAGGGGGCCACCACAGAAAAGGCCTGCTTTTATAAGACCCATGCTAGCAACCTTTTAGTGGAAACACCCAAAGTAAATGTTGAGACCCTGGAAAGAATGCAGAGAAGAGCAGCAAGAATGATTAGGGGACTGGAGGCTAAAACATTATAAAGAGTGGTTACAGGAATTGGGTATGTCTAGTCTAGGGGAGACATGATAGCATTGTTCCAATATTTGAGGGGCTCATACAAAGATGAAGGGGTCAATCTATTTTCCAAAGCACCAAAAGGCAAGACAAGAAACAATGGATGGAAACTAACCAAGGAGAGAAGCAACCTAGAACTAAGGAGAAATTTCCTAACAGTGAGAGCAATCAATAGCTTGCCTTCAGAAGTTATGGGGGCTCCATCACTAGAGGCTTTCAAAAAGAGATTGCACCACCATTTCTCTGAATGGTGTCTCCTGCTCGAGCATGGGGTTGGACTAGAAGACCTCCAAGATCCCTTCCAACTCTGTTATTCTATGTTCTATGTTCTTTCCAGCTTTCATTAGACTACGGATTACATCATCTTCTCTAGATTGGCCAAGTACGAAGTTGGAGATGGATGATGATTGTAGTCCCATAAATGGATTATACATCCCATCTGGGGGAGGCTAGTTTAATCTGTTGATAGGATCTCATTTATCGATGGCTAAAATGTCTTCATTTATATATAACCGTTCCATTCTATTTTTACAAAAAGCAGCATTGTCTATAAATATGTTAATAGTTTGCTTTAAGTAAACCTGGCTCTAGAGAAATATGGTATTTTGAACATCACCATCATCCCTGCACTTGTTAAATAAAATGGGATTTTATCACTAATAATTTAGAAACGATGATATGTTTGAACTAATGGCTGCTTTAGTTTAGAGTAATTGCTTAAATTCTCCTTGTAGGCTTTAGTTTCTATTAAAAGACTTTTGACCTTGAAGCTTTTATTTGATTTTGAATGGCTTATTATTCAAATGCAAATAGTAATAACCTAGAGAAAGGCTTCATTTATAAAGTGGATTTGTTTTGTTTTTTTGAGTCTAAGGAGGATGAGCTTGAACATTCATTTTTAATTTCATTAAAATTAATGCATTTTAATTTAGGTCAATGAAAGAAAATTAATAATGGAAACAAAAGCAAGGTTTTCTCCCCCCCCCCTTTCCTGGTAAGGAGGTATTATTGCCACCTCTAGGATGGTTCGACCTAAGTCTTCATTCTGGTTGAGTGACATCTATTTCACTCTTAATTCATATTTTCCCCGTCCTGTCATATTACTATTTCCCTGCAGCATAGTGTTTATTTTTCTAGCTCCTTTTATGAGAATTTTATGAAAATCTATGCATTGGAAGGCAAAATGTGTTCCAGATTTGTGAAATTTTAATGGTCTGGTTGGAAAGATTTCCACTGAACATTTTAAAGCACCAACTTTGAATACCACAGAGAATGCTGTTATGATCGGTACAAAATAAAGATACAAAGCCATTGATTACATTCATGAACAGCAAAGGATAGGAACTTCCCCAGGGGAGGCAAAAATTAAAGATGTTTATCTGTCCATCTATCTATCTATCTATCTGTCTATCTGTCTATCTGTCTATCTGTCTATCTATCTATCTATCTATCTATCTATCTATCTATCTATCTATCTATCTATCTGTCTGTCTGTCTGTCTGTCTGTCTGTCTGTCTGTCTGTCTGTCTGTCTGTCTTGTCTGTCTGTCGTCTGTCTGTCTGTCTGTCTGTCTGTCTGTCTGTCTGTCTATCTATCTATCTATCTATCTATCTATCTATCTATCTATCTATCTATCTATCTATCTATCTATCTATCTATCTATCTATCTATCTCCCGCTTTTATTATTTTTACAAATAACCCAAGATGGCAAACATACCTAGTACTCCCTTCTCCTATTTTCTCCACAACAATAATCCTGTGACATGGGTTGGACTGTGAGAAAGGTCTAAGGTCATCCAGCTGGCTTTCATGACTAAGGCAGGACTTGAACTCACAATCTCTCAGTTTTTAGCCTGATGCCATCCATCGCTGTCCTTGGGCTCCTTTTTTGGTTGTTGGGGAAAAGAAGGATGGGGATTAGGTAAATCTATGGCGGACTGATATTTTAATTCTTCTTGAGGCTCCATGTTACCTCTGAGTTAGGCCAGCATTCCTCCAAATGCCAACTGCAGATGAACAATGATGCAAGAGGGCTGGGTCTATATTGTTTTCTTTTTAACAGTATGGAAATGGTTTGCCATGGCCAGCCTGTGAGATATTTTCTTTCCCAACTTCTTAATCTAATCTACATTCTTGAATTTCCCTTCTAGTGGAAATCATGTCTTTACCCTACTTAGCTTTTGCAGTCATTTTAGCATGATCTGATGTTGTCTCATGTAACTAACTGGAATATAGCCTATGAAAGATCCTTGCTTTAGAATTACTATAAGGGGTATTTCTATACAAAGTTGCAGGATAATCCACAACTAGGTAGAAGATTGTTTGTATCAGGGGTGTCAAACTGCTGGCCAATGGGCCGGATGCGTCATGGTGAAACCATGCCCACCCCATTGCTGGCAATGGAAAAAAAGTTGTGATACATCACGACACGGCACGTGAAGTTGCAAGTTTGACACCCCTGGTATATATCATCTATAGCAGGGCTTTTCAACCTTTTCACCGACTGTACCACTTTTAGGATATGGTAATATTCGAGTACCACCTAACAAGGTGTCAAAAACTTGATGACCAAAAAAAACCACACCTGTTCAAAGTTGCATTTGCACTGAAATGACTTACGACCATTTTTCACACTTATGACCATTGAAGCATGCTCAGGGTCATAATGGTCACAGTGTCCCAGGGTCATGTGATCCCCTTTTGCAACCTTTTGACAAGTAAAGTAAATGGCAGCGCTGCTGGTGGCCAAGTGCTAAGGCGGGACTTCCCTCCTTCCCTCCTTCCTTCACTGCCTCCCTCTTTCTCATTCCCATCTCCTTCTGAAGGAAGAATTTGAACCCCTCCCCCCATATTTTCTCTCTTCCATATATTCATCAAACAAGGAAAAGCCTCCAGAGACAGAAAAGACAAGCTGCTGAATGAACTAGCTGAAAAAGGCACATTTCCCTTTAAGAATTAGCTACTGGCTAGAAAGGAAAGTTAAGGAGTGCAGCCAGCACTTAAGGAAGAAAAAAAAATGTAAATACGTACTGGCTGCCAGCTAAGGCAGCCTCCCCAAATGTCTCCACAGGCAAAATCCCAAATGGCTCCACAGGCAAATTCCATTCAGGAGAAAAATACTTCAAAATCCCTTGCAGCAAAACTTACAGCTAACAATAGCAGAGCAATAGAAGCTAACACAAGACATGAGCCATCAGCCAAATAGAAATTGCCAAACACTCTTTAAGAACACAAAGCCCACATTGCACAAATCCCAGAACTTCAAAGTCACAAAAGTACATAAGAATCCTTCCACTCTCCATCTCCCTCCCTCCTTCTGTCTCACCTCCAGCTGATGCTACCTTTCTTCATTCCTCGTGGAGGGCAACCCCTCCCCTGCTGCATTTCTTGCCTGTTTGTTGCTGCCAGCACATGTGGCTGCCACAGCAGTTGTAGATCGGCTCATGGCCGGCCGGGCGGCCTGCTGATGATCTCTCCTCTCCTCTCTCCCCACCCTCCTCCTTCCCCTTCGGTGCAGCTAGAGCTGACTCCACCTCCTCCCAAGGCTGCCTCTTTTTCTCTCTCTCCCTCTCCTGTCTCCGCCCCCTCCTCCTCCTTTCTCATGGGGGAGGGTGAGCAGAAGTGAGCCTGGGGCCTTTGCCTCGCCCCAGCCAAGCTCCAGAGGACTCTCTCACTGTAAGTCCTTGCCTGCGCTGGCTCTTTCCCTCCCCCACTACACTTGGCTAGGCAGGGCTGCGTACCACCTGCCACTTGTTAATGTACCACAAGTGGTACGCGTACCACAGGTTGAAAAGCCCTGATTATAGCACAAATCAAATAATAAATATGTTTATTTTGTTAATTAGTTTTTAGAAAAACCCTAAGCATTTCAGTATATTCAGTATCCTTTCTGGATTGTCTTGGAGCACTGGGGGTGAGTGGTACAATATTATCGATGGTTCACCTCATTTCTCTGGTGTTGATTAAATAGGTGGTGATTATGGGGGAGAAATCTCACCCTCAGTCCCTACTGTGAAGGGGGCTGCAGGGGTCGGTGCTCCCTCCTTTCCTATTTAACATGTACACGAGACCACTAGATAAACTCATCCATTGCCATGGAGTGCAGTATCATCAGTATGCAGATGTTAGCCAGTTGTACATCTCCACTCCTGGTGAATTAAGTGATGCTGTGGATGATCACTTTATCCTATAATCTGGAAGTTGTGAGGAGGTGAATGGGGAACAATAGACTTTAACTATATTCTGGCCAGACAGTAACTTTGGGTTTGAGACCCTCCAGTTCTGGGATTATGTCATCTTTGGTGCTGGATGGGGTAGAACTGCTGTGCACAGCCTAGTGTTCCTCCTGGTAATCTGATACCTGCTTGATGAACAGGTGGCAGTTGTGGCTAGGAAGGCCTTTGCACAGCTTTGTATTGTAAACCAGTTGCACCCATTCCTAAATCAAGGTGCTCTACTCATAGTCATTCATGCCCTGGTTTGCACCCATCCCTAAATCAAGGTGCTCTACTCACAGTCATTCATGCCCTGGTTTGCACCCATCCCTAAATCAAGGTGCTCTACTCACAGTCATTCATGCCCTGGCCACCTCTCTGTTGGACTATTAGTGTTCTAATGGGGCTACCATTGAAGAGTATCCAGAAACGTCAGCTGTGCAACATGTGGTGGCAGAAGCAGTTATGTGTGTAGAACACATGTTGTATCCAGTGATGGGATTTAGCCAGTTCATACCACTTCGGCAGAACCAGTAGTTAATTTTTTGTTGCCTGGGCACAGAATGGACTTCTGGAAGAGGCATCTACACAGAGAACCAGTTGTTCACATATTTGAATCCCACCACTGGTTGCATCCCTGCTTTGTGAGCTACATTGGTTAGCAGTTTGTTTCTGGTCCAATTCAAGGTGCTGATGCTGACCTTTAAGTCTTTCATGGCATGAGAGTGGATTACTTGTAGGACCAGCTCTCCCTGATTTCATTTGGTATCACACTAGATACAGCAGAGAGCGCATGTTACAGGTCCAGTCAGCTACATTGGGTGGGTCCTAGGCAGTGGGCCTTTTTTTGCTGTAGTGCTCTAAACCTTCATCCCTTAAGGCCTGGTTATGTCAGCAAGCTTGGGGTTCCAGGAGATGGGTGAATTTGTGAGGTGGTTCTGTTGCTATTAACACCCCTTTGTCTGTTATTTCTCTGTTTTGTTTTTAATGTTTTTTATAATTTATGATAATTTATGTAGTTATTCTCTGTTTCAGTTTTATTGTATCACTTTTGGTAAGATGTGCAGCTATATAAATGTGATAAATAAATAAATATTTTATGTAGCTCCAAAGTGGTGAGTCGCAAGCTATAATATGTTGACTTGCAAAGTAAGTCCCTAGATTACCGATCCTTGCATAGATCCTCGTTAACATGCTTGGGGTAAAATGTGGCATCGGTTAGTTGATCTCTTATGATATGATTGTGTCCTCTCTGCTCAGGCTGTGCAAAGCATTGGAAAAGGGGTGCTCTGCAAAAGCTGTTGAAATGAATCCTCAATATGTTAAATCTGAAGGGTGCCCTAGAAAACCTTTCATGGGTGCTCAGAGGCTTTTCCTAGCTATGTTCATGCCTGTAGAAACAACAACTCTGCTGAAATTGTTATTGAAGCACTATATGAACCACTCCTTTAAAATCCTTCCCATGTGCTTATGTATGTGATGTGAAGCTCTGTTCTCTTAGGGTCCTACATCCTGTAGAGAGTTGTGCTAATTTTCAAGCCAGTGGAAATATTCCTCTATTTTTGATTTCTTAGGTGAACCTTGGAGGTCAAAGGAATATGAGGCAGATCTGAATATTCTATTCTGTTTAAAGCAAATGAAGAGGGCATCTATTCTATAAGACAATAAAACAGAGCCAGCAGATACAAATGACACATTTTTAATAACTCATCACTATTCTTATCAAGCACACATGGAGCTATTGGACAAAAGCATTTCAGAAAGAAGGGAGAGCTTCACCAAAATAGGCCCCCTAATAACTTGGAGCCTCTAGGCAATGCAGGCAGCTTTCTCTTCAGAGGAAAATTGCATTGATTTTGTATTTGGCTGGGTTTAAAAGAAGAGAGAGCTTCTGAGAACATTCAGCTTGGCATATATTACAATAATAGAGTGTGCTGCAGCTCCCTTGGATTACCATAGAAGAGGCGGAAAACTTTATCTCATCCCTTGAGATCCAAAGTGAAATTTATAGAGTAAAGTGGAATGAAAGTCATTGAATTTTCCAGGATGCCACTTGATACATTATTATGCATAAAACAAATTTGCATTTATGCAGCATTTTTTCCCCCAGCAAAGATCAAGGGTTGTACAAATGCACTGGTTCTGAAAAAATAGGCTAGGAAGGGGTGCAGGGCCAAATGAGGAAATAAAATATCAGGTTACTAACAAATATTACAAAGTTCCTGGGATGGCATGAAGCCTATATTTGGGGAGAGAGAGAGAGAGAGAGAGAGAGAGAGAGAGAGAGAGAGAGAGATAGAGAGAGAGAGAGAGAGAGAGAGAGAGATCAGCTATAAACAGCAGTGCAGAATTAGTTTCTAATCTTAATAGATTTGGAGAGACATTGATTCATTATCTATAGAAAGATAATTGATTTATAGCAGAAGTATCAGTTTAGCTCAGCATCAGTGATGAGAATGAATAGCAGAACAATCTGTCCATCTTATTTTTACGTCCATGAAATTGTATGAATTCTTAAATAATGAGTTTTGTATGCATTTGCTTTGCGGTAATAGCCTAACTTGAGCTAAAGCAAAGTTTCAGCTCCCAAACTTAGTTTTATTTCCCAGCATGCACTTCCTCACATGAAATATGCGCAGGAAACAAAATTCTGCCCCAGAAGTAGGGTTTTTTTTTGAAACTCAGTACAACCTAGCTCTATCATCTATTTAGAAATTTGTTTTCTTTTAATCTACCAGTTCCCTTTTTGGGAAATAGTTATCCCATATCCAGCAATGACACCAGTCGGCCTTTATATGAATGGGCAAAATTTCTCACAAACGATTTTGTTGGAAATGCCTGCCACATGTGATCGAATGTCTAATGTACCAATAAAGGCGAATATTTGCAGCTCAGGATTGAAATGAGGGGTCCGTGGTGCTCTCTGAGCTTGCTCGTTTTCTGGCAAACGATGATGTTACCTAGTAATGAAATGTTTGCAAGAAAACAACCAAGCTCAGAGAGCATCAAGGACCCCCTCAATGTGTAATGTGCTAGGCAGCCCATAATTGTAAAGTTAGGAGCAAGCCCTAATAAGAATATTATTTCAACATAAGGCCAGTGGTGGGATTCAAATATGTGAAAAACCGGCTCTCTGTGTGGATGCCGCTTCCAGAAGTCCATTCTGAACCTGGGCAACAAAGAAATAGTTACCGGTTCTGCCAAAGTGGTGCGAACTGGCTGAGTCCCACCACTGCATAAGGCCCTATGTTTTGGCAAGCTTAAGAATGCTGTATTCTGGCCATGAGGTTTTTTTTAGTTTTTTAAAAAAACAACAAATATATATATATGTAAGATTTCACTTTAGATATTGAAAGAGAAGAGGATCAAAAGATAGTTGTTGGCATAAACCTGCTTCATAAAGTCATTGTACCCTTATGAAGTATAGTCCAGGGAAGAGTAGTTTATTACCAAATGTACTTTACTGATAGTATCTGCTGTGGGAAACCCTCCCTGTTCTGCAATCTTAATTTCCATTTTAGAATGGCAAAATGATATAATTGCTGCCTCTGCCTGACCAAAGGCTGTTATTAAATGGTGGACTCCCATACTGCAAATCGAACACAATGCGGGTGCTGCCCCAAACCAAAATCTGCTGTGATTTGGATTCATTTCAAACTCAGCCTGCAAGTTGCTGTTTTCTCAGATAGTGGATGTGGGCAAATGTGGTTAAATCATTGTTCAGCTGACCAAATTTATTTATCAAATTTATATGGCTATCCATCTCACAAGAAGTGATTCTGGGCAGCATACAGCAAAAAAGTATAAGCAACAATAAAGTGTTAACAATAGTCTTACAGATAGTCCTTGACTTACAATCTGTTGTTTAACAACTATTCATAGTCATATAATACCCTCGGAATGGGTGCTTTATGGCCTGTAAAGCACTTCCAGCCATTATAAAAGGTTGTGCCATCATAAAACATTTGCATTTACAACTGGTTGCCAAGGGATCTCCAATCATGTGATTGCCATTTGCAATCTTCTCTTCTGGCTTCCCCAGAAAGTCAACGGGAAATGCAGCAGGAAGTGTAAGTAGAGAGAACATTGGTTTTGAGGTCCATTCTGCAAGCATGCTAAGGATTTTCTCCATTCCTCCATTTGTGCTGGAAGAATGAACCACAAATCTGATGAAAATGCTGGTGAACACCAGTGTTCTGAAAGGCTCACAATGCTGATGTTCACTGGCATTTTTATTTCCAGAGGGGTGGAGACACTGGCATTTGCTAGCATTTACCCATTTGGAGTGGCAAAAATGCCAGCATGCCGAGCCTTCCAGAATGATGGCATTTGCCAGTGTTTTTGCCAGATTGGAGGTCCATTCTCCTCCAGAGGGAAAATCTCTTGACACGTTGGAGGAATGAACCTCAAATCTGGAGAAAACTCTAGCAAACCTTATCGTTCCTGTGATTGTTTTCCCTGCTGTGGAGGGGAGAGGGCCTTGATCTCCCAGATCTATTGGGAGTTTTATGCCTTCTCCCCACTCCACCACACCCAGGTTCCTTTCCCTGATGCTCCACTTTATGACCTTGAGAGCACCAGGTTTGTGTTTGTTGATCAAAGCAATCATGACCTTGGCCACTTCACTCAATGACAATTGTCATAAATGGAGAACTACCTGTATTAAATTTTTTTAAAGCATGCAGAACAGATTCAGTCAGCAATGAAGCCACTTCAAGCATTTACCAGTTCCCTGAGACTCTCGGGCGAATGACAAAACCAGGTTTTGAAGGACTTCTGGGAAATAAAGAGGGATGAAACTGACCTCACTTCTGGGGAGAGGAATGTTCCATAAGGTGGGCACCATGGTAGACAAAGTCTACCTCCTTGGACCCACCAAATACAGTTTCCTGAGAGATAGGACCCATAGCATTGATTTCTTGCCAGAACTGATAGAACAAGTAGGTGTGATAAAAAAGGAAAAATGTAATAAACACTAATATGATAGTAAACACTGTTCCTCCAATAATCCCAAGTCAGTTGATTATCTTCAGATTGCAGCATATGAAGTTGACCAGGAGCAACATCTGTTTTTGCTTTTCAGCTTTTAAACACCAGTGAATCTCCAGAGTCATTATGGTTTTCCCCAACCTGCCAATTTTTATTCCTTAACATAACTCCTTTATAGATGTGCTAAACCCTGTGCATAAATTTTAATCTTTTTAAACAGTAGCAATAAACACAGTTGTACTTTAAAACCATATTTTCCTTGCCACCCACCAAGACACTGCACAGACATTTTTAAGACCTTACCAATAGTTCAGTCACAGGTGGCTTCAGTTTTCCTATATGAAGCAAATACTCAATATTACACTCTGCTGCTTTAAACATCTTGTCCACAGGTTAGCTGTCTTACTTCTCATTACTTAAAGTCCTAGCCATATGGTTGCTGTATTAATTTGATGTCTAACTGCGTTAGGCATGGGTTTTTATGAGAAGAAAGAGGCAGGTTGTCTAAAGTAAATGGTGAAAAGTAGAACTGAGTGGACAGCAAAGAAATTTTGGAAAGCTATGCTCTATACCTCTCTGAAAATGTCATTTTCATCTCTCTCTATCTCCTAATAAGAACAGGAGAAGGCTACATTCTGAATCAGATCAAAAGACAAACTTCTGTTCATACAGGGTCAGTGGGAAGTTTGCAAGAAGGACTTGCTAGCAGTCTAAAAAACACATTGCCTCCAATGCTAAAGGAATTTATTGCCATCATAACTGTTAATCATTGATAACAAACATAACCACCATGAATTTGTCCAGATCCCTTTAAAAGTAATTGATCCTGATCTTTTTATTTTTACTAACTTCAGTGTAGTCAAATAGGAAATAAAATTGAGAACAATTGTTTTTACCATTTTAGAAAATCTTATAGGTTCTCCTTTAGAAAAACAAACAAACCATGTGGAATTCTCCATACTACATTTGAGAGCCACATTATGTGAAATCTGAAAGATTAGTGGTTTAGGTCCAGGTTCAAAATTGTAACATGGATTATGCAAGTGAATTAGAAGATGAGATGGAAATGTTTGTACAAATACAGCAAACAAATATTTTTCTTATACAGAATTTTCAAGTAGAGCAGCAGTTCTCAAAGTGTGGCCTGGGGACTTATAGGGGGTCTCTGAGACCCTTTCAGGGGGCCTGCAAAGTGAAATAAATAAAAAATATTACTTTTAATTTTTAATACAGTAAATATTGATAGATCAAATCCATATAAAAGTTCTTTTGGATCCTCAATCATTTTTAAGAATGCAAAGGATTTCTGAGATCAAAATTTCTGAAAACTGCTGATCTGTCAGTTCTTTAAACTGTGTGTGTGGTTTTTTTTAAAATCTGCCTGGAGTTTTACTTGTTCCTCTTCATTTTGAAGTTTTTAAACCTTTGAACTGTATGATAAATAGTTCTTCAATAATTTCATTAAATATAAATTCTCAGGAGGTAAGATGCTGCAAAATAAATTGCTGCAGTATATCTGACAGTACTGCTGATGTTTCAATACAACAATATTTTTAAAAGGATTATTAAAATGTTATATTTTCTTTTTCTTTGTGTGGCAATATGTGTCCCATCCATTATTTGATATGTTATAAAAATAAAGTAAGCTAGTAACGGCATATTCATAACAAAAAACAACAAACTGAAAACATTTACTGAGTTTATAGTAAGTTTTTGTATTTTATATTATTATACATTGTATACTGACAGCATATTAGAATAGAATAAAAACTTTATTGTCACTTTAAAGATACACTAATCAGCATACATTAAAATGAAATTTTGTTCATTCAGCTCTCTAAAAATATCATTATGCATATACCCACATAAACACACATATATGACACAGAGAAACATCACAGTCTAGTTTAAATGTATACATTTACATGGCCAAAAAAAAAAAAAAAGAATCCTGCAAATTTATAAGACAGATGGCACAAGGAACAAAGCTGTTACAGAATCTAGTGATTCTGCTATAAATACTTCAAAACCTCCTCCCAGAGGGGACCAACAGAAACACTTATTACTATTGACCACCTACACAGCTGCAGCCTTGATACAAAGTGGAATATGACTATGCTGGCTCTTTCTAAAATGAACAATGATCTCCTTTGTTTTATTAACATTCAAAACCAGGTTATTTTTATTGCTGTTTCCCCTGGCAGGCTTAATTGGGCCAATGGGAGAACTGTGTTTTACTGGAACTTCAAATGTTAATTAATCTAGTTAACTAATTTCTGGTAGATTAAAGTTAGCCCTAAGAGATCCAGTTTTAGGAAGTCAGCACTCACACACCCTCCTAGAGAAGGAAATATTTTGGGGGGATGGTATTGAAAAGGACAGAATATTGTATTTCCCTAAAGGAATAATGAAAATTCTTAGGCAAAGACAGCCCCAAGTCTCCCTCCCCCAAGCAGAAATCAAGCAGGCCAGCTTTTAGAAATGCAGATTTGGTGATTCATTCATGAAGACTAGAGCAAGGAAGCTTGGAGCTGATGAGATTAGGAAGGCAAAGACCCCTAAAATCTACACCCCCCACCCAAACTCTAAAGACATGACCTTTAGGACGTAATAGGATTAACCCACCAATATAAAAAAGGACATGCTCAAAACCTCAGGTCAAAGTTCATGTCACAGGAACAGGAACTTCAAACACAAAAGCCCAAGAAGGTATAAAAACCCACCACACCCAGCAACATGTGGTCAGCTTTCCCAGAACCACATTTCTGTCTGTATGCATATGTATGTATGTATGTATGTATGTATGTATGTATGTATGTATGTATGTATATATGTGAGTGTGTGTGTGTCTGTGTCTGTGTCTGTGTGTGTATATATACATATATCATTTTAGATCTTTCAACCCCTGCTTTCCTAAAGTGGAAACATTTGGAATCTTGGGGTAATATATCAATGACTAGATATAATTGCTTTCCCTAAAACAATGGCATTCCAATTGGGTCTCTGATATGAAAAATAGGTAGCAAACAATTTAATGTATGTGTAAGCAATGAATCTGAAGAGAAAAGAAGAGGTGTGTAGTACATAAGAAGTATTTTTCCTCCATTATAAAATATGATTTAATGTTACTTATTTCCTTTTACTAAGCAGGGAATAAACTCCTAGCATTACATGATAATTGGCTGGATTTATTCATCTGCAAATGCTATCTGTTGAACCATGACTAATGCTGTTAAATACCACAAGTTAAAACAAAGTTTGTTATTGCAGGCAGAGCGCAAGAGTTAATTTATCATTGATACTTCTGCAAACAACAGTTATGCTGTTCTGCCCCACTTCCTGCCCTGTTTTCTGAGGAGTTTATCTTGATTTTGCAAATCAGCTATAGTATGTGAATTGCTGTGAATGTTTATGGCATGAGTACACAACTCGAGCCTCATTCAGAGTCCCTCCCCCCCGTTGTTGATTTGAATTGCTCACCATCCATCTTTGATTCAGTAGAAAATTGTACCTGGATGTCATTTGCAATTCCTTATTACCTTTGCTCAAATCAATTGACTTTACTCCGAAATAAATAGATGAGAAAACTAGATTTTATACCCTTGAGACTGCTTCC
The DNA here is from genome assembly GCA_023970755.1 of Azemiops feae. Taxonomy (NCBI): domain Eukaryota; kingdom Metazoa; phylum Chordata; class Lepidosauria; order Squamata; family Viperidae; genus Azemiops; species Azemiops feae. The sequence goes on from JALGBA010000028.1 coordinate 981,262, forward strand.
TTCCATGGAGTTGGAAGGAAGAGGGATAACCTTATTTTAACTCCAGTAGAGCTGAAAGAGATGTTGATTGAGTATGTTTAAGCTATGGTTAGGGGCAAGTGGGAAAGACCTTTCTTTAATATGCTGGAAGCAGCATTCAAAAAGTAATGAATAAAATTGAATCTAGGTTATTTAAAGACCAGAGTTAGATAGCAATTAAGATGATGGACTAAGGCTAATGAGAGTGGAAGCTGATGGTACGATTCGTAGCTCATTGTTATCTCCCAGACCTGTAAGAGCAAGATCATTGTTAGGAGAAATATGGTGCAGGGAGCATGATGTGTGGTAATTACAGGTAATCCTCAACTTACAACAGTTCATTTAGTGACCATTCAAAGTTACAACAGAACTGAGAAAGGACTTATGACCGTTTTTCACACTTACGACTGTTGCAAGGTCAAGCGATGAAAATCCAAAGCTTGGCAACTGGTACATATTTATGACGATTGCAGTGTCCCAGGGTCATGTGATCATATTTTGTGATCTTCTGGCAAGCAAAGTCAATGGGGAAACCAGATTCACTTAACAACTGTGTTAATAACTTAACAACTGCAATGATTCACTTAACAACTGTGGCAAGAAAAATTGTAAAATGGGGCAAAACTCACTTAACAAATCTCTCACTTAACAACATAAATTTTGGTTTCTATTGTGATGATAAGTCGAGGACTACCTGTACAACTTCTAGAGCAGTGTTTCTTAAACTGTGGTCCAAGGGCCCCTAGCGCTCTTTCAAGTTCCTCTCAGAAGACGATGAAATCAAAACATTGGCAGATATTGAAGTTATTTGCAAAAAAAAGTAGAACTATGTCACTTCTCATTATTTTTTTAAATAGTTTTTTTCCCTGAAGGATATTTTATTTATGTAATTATTTAATGCTATTTTTAATCTGATTCAAAAAATAAATGTTCTATGAATGTATCTATTTTAATTTTTAATGTGGTAAGTATCAATAAATATAACCCATAAAACAAAAGCTCTTTGGGGGTCCTCCATAGCTTTTATAAGTGGGAAGAGGTCCTGAAAGAAAAAAAGTTTAAGAGACACTGTCCTATAGAAAAGTGGAATCTAAACATAATTAATTGCAAATGATGAGCAACAACAACTTTACTAATTTAGATTAAGAGGCTGGCTGACTTCCAAACAACAGAAAAACCACACAGAGAAAATCTGAAGTGTCTGGAGAACCATATCCCATATCCCAAGCACCTCAGTCCCAGTGACAGGGCTCCACGTTTAACAGCCTACCTACCCCAACTTTAAGGAAACTATGTAGTACTATAGATTGCACTATAGCAGGGGTCTTCAAATTTGAAAACTTTAAGACTTGTGGACTTCAAGTCCCAGAAATTATCAGCCATCCATGCTTGCTGAGGAATTCAGAGATTTGAAGTCCACAAGTCTTAAAGTTGCTAAGTTTGAAAACCACTGTCCTACAGGGAGGTGTAGGGAAAGTGGTGTCACTTTCTTGTTGGATCTATTGTGGCACTTTTTCACATTATTTATTGTACATAAGGATTTCTTGTAGATAAGGATGACCTACAAGATCCCTTCCAACTCTGTTATTCTATTCTATTCTATTCTATTCTATTCTATTCTATTCTATTCTATTCTATTCTATTCTATTCTATTCTATTCTATTCTATTCTATTCTATTCTATTCTATTCTATTCTATTCTATTCTATTCTATTCTATTCAGTTTAATTCTTCCCCCTTTCTTCCTGGGTTTGTATTTATTGATTATTAGATTGATTTTTATTTGTACATCTCAAGCCACATAATGTTCCTGCCTCTTAATTCGCCCAAAATAATAACCCTGTGAGGTGAGCTGGGCTGAGACAGAGAGACTGGCTCAGAATCACCCTACTAATTTTCAGGCTGAACAGAGGATTAGAACACATGGCCTCCTCATTTCTAGTCCAGCATGTTAACCACTAGATGGAACAGGTTTTCTGTTTATAAGAAATACTTGTTTCTTATATTAACAGTAAAGAAAATATCTTCTATCATTCCTGTGTTTTCTTTTACAAGGAAGGGTAAATGGAACTTGTGATAATTAATCATATGAAATTAAATGCCAAACTATAAACCCAACAACTGAATCAGAAAATTGACATTCAACACTATATTACTTTCCAAGATCATAAATGATGGTTTAATTCTGGGTTAACATAACTAAAATACAAGGAGAAACTCTCATTTTATGAGATCATTAGGGTAGGCAAAATAATAATAATAATAATAATAATAATAATAATAATAATAATAATAATAATAATAATAATAATAATAATAATAATAATAATAATAATAATAATAATAATAATAAAATAAAAAAAAAAAACAAAAAAAAAACACTGGATGTGAGAAGAGTAGATAGGATGTGGGAGCTTAACTATGGTTTCCTAAATTGGTAATACGCAAAAAAGTCACAAAAAATTTCAGAATTTAACCATTTATTATCTGTGCTATATGTGAATATGTCAGCTTATCAACAGTATAATACCTAAGGACTTTTTCCTTTTAGTTTAGTTTAGTTATCCAAACAATCAGGCTTCTTTAAATTTGCTTTCTATATTCCTATAACTAAAGAGATCATTGTACTCATGAATCTTATGCAAGCAAACCATAAGAGATCATCAGACTGAATAATTGCTTTGCTAAACTGAATTAAGGAAATGGCTTATTTGCATCCACACGCCACAAATTTAGTATCACTTGACAATAATTTAGTATTGGTATTGATATTTACAGTGTAATTGTAGAAAGTTTTACAGACCTTTGCATTCTCTTCTTCCATAAATTTCCCCCCATAAACTTTGCAGTAATTAAATGTCTAAAGAGTAGACGTTTATTTGCACAATCATTTCACATAATGGAGATTTGATCAATCTGGTAGTTTTTCCTTTTCTTTTTCACACACATGTCAAGAGACAATAGTGAAATATCTCTGGTTATAGATATCTCCTTAATATATTTCAAAAGTATAGCCATTACAGAACATTTCAAGAGACTTTTAAAGAGGAAGCTATTCAGAAATCAATATTTTTACAAGCATCTGAAGACAATTATTTATTGGTATATATGGAATGTTATGTTTAAGATGAATTGTAGCTGGTGGGAGTATTTTTAATAATTTCTTTATCATCTTAGTAAGAAAGATAAAACATGATCAGATGTGACAAATCAAAGATTGTAACTAGATTGTTGAGAATTCTTGCTTCAAAGCATGCTGTGCAATTTTTCATAAACCATTTGACATAGACCAGGGGTAGGCAACCTCGGCTTTTATGACTTATGGACTTCAACTCCCAGAATTCCTGAGTCAGCATAGCCTACCCATGACATAGACCTACACCATGGCCTGATACTACATCTGAACCTATACCATAACTGTGTTACTAACTTAACAACTGCAGTGCTTCACTTAACAACTGTGGCAAGAAAAATGGGGCAAAATTCACTTAACAATTGTCTTGCTTAGCAACATAAATTTTGGGCTCAATTGTGGTCATACACCTGTGTGTGTGTGTGTGTGCATGTGTGTGTACACAAGCATGTGCACACACAACCACAAATTAAGGGATCACAGGGTCATAAAAAGGGAGTTTGTATGTGTTTGTGTGCTTTATTTGTTTATCAAATTTTGAAACCGCTTATCTCCCTCACAGAGGGACCTATGGTCATCAGCCCATAGTTCAGCCATTTTTGTTGGGTCATAAATATTGATACTAAAACTGTTTTACCAAGTTGTTAGTAGGGCTGTCTGTGTTTTGGATTCAGTCTCCAAAGCAAGCACTCCAGAGGGTGCAGGAGCATGAATGTAACGCCTCTCCATTTACAGCTCCTCAAGGTGTCTGCATCTTTTGCAGGGATTCCTGGGAGAGGCTTGGCTACTGTCAGGTGTTGTGTATGGGTGCCCTCTTCATCCTAAGCAGTAGTGGAAAAAAATTGGCATTACTGAAAGCTCATGAATATATTGTGCTGGAAAATGTTCCTTTCGCTCTGAAAAAAAAAAAAGATGAAAAGATGTTAAAAGCTGTAAAGGTTGGAGGTGAAACTAATCTTGAAATACCAACGGTGGTGAAAATAAATCCAAAGTAAAAATAGTTTGAAATCCAGTGTATATATATTGGAATGAGCCTATTCAGGACAGCGAATAGAGACGAGTGGGAGGAAGTTGATAAAAATCAGTGTTAGTGCCAAAGTCGCTATCCTAAAAGGTGTAGAAGGAATTGTCACACATTTAGATACCTGTGCTTCTTTCCACATCCTAACAAATTAGGGGTTAGAACACAAGCTACAATTTAAAAAGAATGAGTGGAGTCAGAAACTTTCTACAAAGTTTATACTTTTCTCTCTAAATATTACCCTGTTTTTTCTGATTCTGCCTCACTTCATGATATAAAACTTATTTTAGAAATACTCTTTTTTTTCTGGTCAAAAGCACTTACACCTAATTATCATGATTATTTTTTTTAAAAAAATGAAATTATCATTGCTTTTAATTCCGGAAAGATTCCTATCTGTTTCGAGAATTACTTGAAGAGCCGTTTCTTGCATCTGCAATTATTGCAACACCTTTTTTTAAAAAAAATATGAGTTGGGATAAAACCAGTTGTTAACAATCCAGTTTCATCCAGGCAAGTCATAAATGAGATAAATGCCTGAAGGTTCAGCAAAAAAGTATAAATAAATGTCAAAATGGTATGAAATGAAACATGATGATTAGGTTTCCAACTACACTTCTTAGATTTATATAACTTAGTTCAACGAAGCATAAATAGCTGATTAAAAAAAAAACCCCAAAAAACTCAGCATGGCAATGATTCAGAAAGAAATCCAGCAGGTGTTGAGTCATTTTGCTTGGTATTGATTTTGAAAGTTTTGCAGGTGTTGGGTGTAACATTTTGCTTGACAATTCCAGGAAATTCTGACCTCAGAACATTATTCTCTAAGAACTTCTAGACATTCTTGCGCTTGTTTCCTTTAGATGCTGATCTTATTTTTTGTGCTTTTTCCTCTAGGAACCCTAAATGAAAGAAAAATTAGTGGAAGCAACGCTTCTGGATGAGTCTTACATAATTGTGTAGGTCAATGCTTTAAATCATGCATCAGGTTTGCCGCAACAGTAAATCAGGAGAACTTTTCTTTCCACATTCCATTTCGGGTCAAACTTTTTCTATTGGTTCTGAGATAGCATTATATTTATCTTGAACATCACAGGAGTAAGCAGCTGTGTTCTGCTGTAGCTATTAAATCCACCCAAATGAAAACTATTGTTGAATTAATCACTTCCATAGGTCAAAGGTCTTAGAAAAAGCAGCGAAAGTTTTGAACCAAGTGGGTCAGTCATCAGTAACTGGGTTTAAATATGCGTGGGATAAACACAGGTCCATCATCCGACCAAAATTAAAAGATTAAAAAAAATTAAATAAGTAGTGGCAGTTTGGAACCAAGTAGATCAACCACCAAGTAACTGAGTTTAAACATGTGTGGGATAAACACATGTCCGTCATCTGACAAAAATTAAAAATTTAAAATAAATAAATAAATAAAAGTAATAAATACACAAATTAAAAAGAAAACAAAAAACAAAACCTCAAAACCTCAAAAGGCAGATTTTCTTTTTTCTGCTCTCGGTTTTCTATGTTTCTAAAGGTGCCCACTTTTCTTCTCTGTTGGTATACAACAGACCTATCATTAGAATACATCTCATTTTACTTGGCACAAATTTACCTCCATACTCCTCCATTATCCTTCCCATAAATCAATCTCTCAGCTTGAGTATGTAAACCCTAGGTACACTCTGGTGTCTTTAGGTAGCCTTTGGTTAACGCTAGCTTGCTTCTTTTTCAATTATATAATTTGTCCTTCTTGCCTACCACTGGATGGCAGTAGGATGATGTATATGCTACATTGGAATGGTCTTGGTGAAAAGAAAAAAAAACAGTGATGTCTTTGCTTGTACCATTCACCTGCGTTATTTGCTAGCTTCTGCTTGCCTCTTTTGCATCAAGGGACCACTGTTGTTTGATGGTAACTGTATTTATTTAGAACAGTTACACTCCATATATTCTCTAAGACCTTATAGTGACAGACGTGGAGGTTTTATTTCACTCTCTATCATACAAAATGTGAAATAGATGAGGCTGAGAGAGATTAATCTGGCAGGAGACAATCCATAGTCTTTCATGGGTTTGAACTCATATATTCCATATATGAAGAAGCACTGAAAGGATTTGTAAAATAGGCCTTTCTGTCCTCAGGAGCTGATACGTTTGTCTCTAATTTTTAAACAACAAAGACACCCTGAACCAGTCCTATATCAACTGCCCTTGTGCTACTTTTCACTGTAAATAATGATATGTGTTATACAGTGAAGAAATTTTGAGAAAGAGTAGCGACAGAATGTATGGGCTCTCTATTACACTTTTCGCTGATCTTTCAATTTTCCATGCTTCTCTGTAATCTGATTCTTTTAATTAGGTTTAAAAGGTTTAAAGGTTTCCCTTGTCCAGTTGTGACCAACTCAAGAGGGCAGTGCTCATCTTTGATCCTCAGCAGAGGGAGTCTGGGTTGTCTGAGAGATGCTTCCATCATCATGTGGCCAGCATGAACATATGGAACACAGTAACCTTTCCCTCTGAAGTGATACCTATTTATCTACTCGCTTTTGAATTGCTAGGTTAGCAGGAGCTAGGGTGAGGATAGGAGCTTATCCCGTCATGCAGTCCTCAGGTCTTGAACCTAGGCCAGGGGTAGGCAACCTTGGCTCTTTTATGACTCGTGGACTTCAACTCTCAGAATTCCTGAGCCAGCCGGCTCAGGAATTCTGGGAGTTGAAGTCCACGAGTCATAACAGAGCCAAGGTTGCCTACCCCTGACCTAGACTGTCAGCTTTCCAGCTGACAAGCCCGGCGTCTTAACTGGTGAACCATCATTCCGATCTTTTTTAATTAGAGATGCCAGTAATTTGGGCCTACTTCATGGAAAGAAGGTCTTCTACCATTGATCCTTTTTGTTCATATATAGAACTTTGTCTCTTAACTGGTCCGATGATATTTTAACTTCAAACGTATTTGCTTATTTAAAATTAAGACTACGCTGACAAACAAAAGCAACATTTGCAATAGCACAAAATGAATCTGTTCAATGTCTTTAAAACACCTAAATGAATAGCAATTAATGCATCCTGTGTGGTCTTATCATGCCCATCTCAGCTGTAAGAGCAGGATAGTATAGTTTAGAACAAGGCTTACTGTTTGTCCTAAACTTAGCCCAGGGTGGTGCCACTTAGTACTTTCCAGATATTCTACATTCTGTTCTTTCTGAACATTGGATACATCTGATCTGTTGGGCTAATAGAATTTGAAGTCTAAAATAGATGGATGGTACCATGTAGTATACTCCTGGTCAAAAGTAAAATGCAGATATGCTTTACAAGAAATATAGATCATGCCAGAAAACCCCTGTGTCACTATGCAGAGATAGTTTCCCTTAAGGGTAAAGATTCCTAACTAAATTTCTTAAATGTTGATGTTCATGGAAACAGTAAAGAGAAACAAAGGAACCGTATCAGTATAAAATGCAGGTTGATTAGTAGTTCCCATCCTTCCCAGACCATTCATTTGGCATTTTTAGAACATTTCATGGAACTTCTCAAAAAAATGGCTCTCCTGGAGGGTATGATTCACAAAAATGCCTATTTACCAGATGGCAAAAAATAAAATAAAAAAATAAAGTTACTTTCTGCCACCCCTTTATATCATAGTTGTTTATTTTTTTGGGGGGGGGGAATGGATGTACTGTCTACAAAGCTCAACTACCATTTTTAGTTTCTAAGAATGGCTGTGAGACCTATGGAGATCTCAGATGCTCTTAGAAAGAAATGTGAAGCTTCCTATGCTTGTTTTGCTGTTTGCTAATTTTCCATTTAATTTTTAAAGTTATCTTTTTTAAATGAGTTGGATGCCGGGGATATTGTCACTGTGTCTATTGATTGCAACCAGGACCTTTAGCCTGAAATTGAAAATAATTTTAAAATTACCATATTTAGTGACACCGTGGAGAACTAGTGCTTGATAAGTTAAATAAATAAATATATAAAAAGTGTCAAACCTTAGGCTATGCAGAGTGTGTTAGTGAGAGATACTGCCTCAGTCTTATTTATCAGCTTAAACAGATAAATACTTACTCTCCCTGGAGAATGGTGTTAATTAAAGAGAACCACTCATCCCCATGTTATAAAGTGTTGCATATGGTGATTATGATTTATTGAAAGTTTTTTTTTTTTTTTTGTGGGGATATCATACTTATGTAGCATCAACTGAAAAGTTTCATCTCCCAGAGTTAAACACTGGTGCTGGGTATTTACGAAATATAATCTCAATTCAAAGTCATATATAATACAGCATATGGAAACATACTTTCCAGATGTATGGTGATATGGAAATGGCAATGTGAAAACTGTAGAATATTATAATCTGGAGAAAGAATCGCTGTGTTCTTGATTCTGATCCTAATGTAAATAGCACTGAGTATCAGGTGAGGAAGTGCAGCTGGATGCATCTTCTAAATACATTTATTTATTATTTATTTATTAAATTTCTACACCATCCATTTCACCTATGTGACTCTGGGTGGTTTACAACATCATAATAAAAGCATATAATTACATGAATAAAAGTATAGATTAACAACAGAAAACAGGTTAAAACTTCAAGTAAAAATAAAAATCAAGTTAAAAGTCAAGTTACATACTACATTGTTTGAATTTTCCCAAAGGCTATGCATTCCATGTATTGGTAGAATCTTCGGAGATACTTATATTCTGTGTTCAAAAAAAAATGAACACATTTTTTTTCAACTTTTTAAATAGATATATTAAGAATTTTCTGCCAAGATACCATAGTCCTTCAATTTCCTCCTGCCCATTTCAAAGATGAGCAGTTTTGGACAACTCACATATTTCTTACTGCTTATAAAAATATGAATTAAAGAGCCAAATTACTTTTTTTGCTGTAAGTCAGCTGTATATACTTAAACTAAATGCAGTTAATATTTGAGTGTACTTTTTTCCACTGAATTTCCTATGCGTCAGTATTTTACTTTAGTTCTTTAATATAAACGTTTATGGATTTTCTGCCTTTTGTGAGGAACTTCCCAACAATAGCTTTTCCTGAGGATGCACGAATAACATGCAGAAAACATTTGTGCATGAATCATTGATGCTAACACAGGTGTTCTTTTCTAAAGAGTGTTGCATATAGAATCCATTGCTTCCTATATAGGCTTCAGGAAAAAAAGGAACTGGGGCCTCATTTTGACTTCCTATGCTAGGGCTATTGCAGATCACTAGATATTGGCAAAGAGAGTTTTTGTTGCTACCATATAGTGACTGTCTGAATTTTATTGGCCAGTTATGGCAATCTCTTCAGTGACACTTAATATTCTGTTATTCAAAGTACCATTACAGGATGTCAACTTCACTGCCTTATAGTCCTGGTTGATTAAAGTAAAGTAAAATCTTAGGTTTCTAAATGAAACAGGTTTATTATGGGCTCTTCTGTGTGACATTTTTAAGCTGTTTTATCTCTCATTTTGCTGGAAATAAAGCTGATTTAAGAAATGGCTTCCTTAATTGTTGTTCATTTTCCAGATTTGGCAATATCTAGATGGCTGTTACAATTGGTAGATTCCCCCTTGATAATACTCCTGAATGTTGTGGTGGAAGACAGAACAATTAATCAGTGGAACAACTTGCCTCCAGAAGTTGTGGGTACTCCGACACTGGAGGTTTTTAAGAAGAGACTGGACAACTAGGGGGTTGGACTAGAAGGTCCCTTCCAACTCTGATATTTTGTTATGACAGACTGAAGATGTCTACAAGCAAGAGGAGACAATAAGCTTTCAGTCCCCCAAACAACAACAGTCAACTAAAGTTTGCAAATGGTGATAAGAAAAAGTCAACACAAATTTCAATGAGAGTTTCCCTGCCCTTTTCCCCCATTGCTTTTGAATCAAAATCACAGAAATGGTGAGTCTCTTAAGTCTCTTCTCCTCATGCTCTGCATTCTGATAATTGCCCTCCCTCTCTCTTCAGTATTTTTTTAAAAAAATCAATGTACCAGGATAAGAAATAGTGGCATAGTTTATTCAGTAGTATAGTGCATATTTCATTTGTTTCCTGCACCCCCTTCTCTGCCTAGAATTGGCCTCTCAAGTCCTAAAGAGATGAATCCAGTAGAACCAGGAATGAAACAGTGTTCACCATTATGAAGGCGGCCATTTGTTTCTAAACTAATAAATTGGATTATAAAGAGAGTCAGTGTTGACTTTTAGTGACCACCCTGATAGACCTTGTCCAGGATGATTTGTCCTCGGTCGGCACTTCCAACCTATCACAGCTGTAATCAAGAACATCCAACTTGCTGCAGGTCATCCTTTTATTCTTTCCTTCCAAAACCAAGAAATGCATCCAAATAATAAATGAGAGTTAAGTCTCTACCAGTTTATTAAAACTGTAACTCACTGTAAATGAAAAATATGCTGCAGTTTGAAACAAAACTACCTGGAAAATTAGTTCAGCATTCACTGCTTCAACTATATTTGTGTTGTGTGGAACTCATCAATACAGAGGAAAACTTTGAATTTCTGCATTCTTCTCACGCATGGCAATATCAAAATGCCACTTCATATTTAAATCTCAACATGGGATACTAAGAAGTGAAAAAAAAGATGTATATCTTTCTGTCTCTGTATGCTATTGCCCACTGCAAACAGTAGGATATTTTGTACTGGCAGCATTTGTGACCTGCCCTAATCTGACTGATAAAGGAGAATATTTGTAGCTCAGGGTTGACATGAGGGGTCCTGAGCTTGCTTATTTTCTTGCAGACATTTCATTACCTAAACTAGGTAACATAACATCATCAGTGCTAGTAAGAAGTGCTATTTGCTGTCAGTTTATATTCAGCACCCAGATCAGCATAGATTAACTCCAAGGTTAACATCAGACCAACAATCAAGTAAACAATACCCCAATCAAGAAACTGCCAAAGAAGCCAACAGCCCAATCAAAAACTCTCTAAGACCACTCTCATCAATACTGATAGGCAAGCCACTAGAATATAATCTGACAGCAAATAGCACTTCTTACTAGCACTGATGATGTTACCTAGTTTGGGTAATGAAACATCCTCAAGAAAACAAGCAAGCTCAGAGAGCACCAAGGACCCCTAATCTGACTAACTCCATACAATGTAGAAGAGAACAAAAATGCAGAATATCTCAACTATTAAAATCTCTACAATCATAAATCAACATAGCATAGGAAATAATGATGTCTATCTCTAATCTTTCTAGGATCCAAAAGCCCACTGGTAGTAACAGAACTGAAGAAGCTTTTTGGATGAGAAGCGAAACATCTTCAAGGCAAAACAAAGACAGTCCAGTTGCCTTTTGGAAAAAGCACCTTTGGAACAACCATGACCTGGACGACTGAGAATCTCCCTAGACACTGGTAGCAACAATACACCATTTCACCAGAAAGCAATCTGGCGAAGAATAGATGTCAACGTTATCTATATTTATGCCCCCAAAGCAAAAATCACTTTTCAAGTATGTGTCTGCCATTTTGTAATCTAATCATACTTAACCCATAGTCTGTAACGTCTACCATAACCAGACTCCATTCCCTGGAAAAGGAATCTGGATTAGCTCACAAGTTCATTCCTACAGGGCAACCATGGGTTTGTCACCAGACGTTAGTGGTCCCAATGTGGAGGATCACTAATTCTGGTGACAAATGTTGGGACCACTAATTCTGGTGACAAACCCATGGTTGCCCTGCAGGAATGAACTTGTGAGCTAATCCAGATTCCTTTTCCAGGGCATGAAGTCTGAAGTTATGTAAAACCAACAATCTTGAAGACTCATCGCCATCCTGAGATGGTGCTTAGCAGCTTATGAAGGGTTTTTTTGTCAGACAGTTACCAATCCATATACCAGCAACAGGCCTACTCTCAACTTCATAAGACAGTTTGAGAAACCAAAATCATGATTTTGCTTGGCTTGACGTTTAGGCCACATATTACATTAGAATGCAGTGATTGTTATGGGGAAGTACCATCTTCACTCCTCAGTGAAGTTGCAGTGCCACAATCCTGACTGTCACTTCAGCCACCTGAAATTAAGATTTTTTACCAGGATGCCCTTTTCAGCCATGGTTATCTCAACCACATTGAGAGCATTGGTAAGAACATGATATATAATTTAATACTATATCAACATCAATATTGGTTTTTTTTGTTTTTTGTTTTTCTTTTGCACTCTCATGCTGGCCTTGCTGAATCTCAACCGGATGAGAAGCTTAGTTCAGCTTGTTCATTGTTCTGACAGTTATTGGTTTTTCTACTTCTTGGACTCCTGTAGACATTGTGGCATGTCAGTAATAAAGTAGTGTTCATAGTTCTTGCAATAATTATTTTAAGAGTTTCATCTCTTTTTTTTAAAAAAAATAATTTATTATGATTTAGCATAACAATAAAACCTAATACTTTAAAAGAACGATGTATAATTTATGCAATAGGTGGAGAATACTAAAGATAGGAAAAGAATAGAAAGTAAGATTTAGTTTTCAAAATTGTTTCAAACAGCTTTGTCTATCCCACAGAATACATTTCAGGCTTTGAGTGATCGGTTCAAATTCAGTGACTGATCACGAGGAGTTTCAAAAACTGGGAAAGGCATTGGCCATATTGGATTTTACAAATCAAAGTTTTTACATCCTGCTTTTGGCTTTTTCTTAAAGCTCCAACTTTAAAATAGTTTGTAGTAGGATATGAAGCAGAAAGTTGCATCAATGCATTCGAAATAAGTATTAAGCATTCACAGTGGATGTCTGCTAATGACTCAGAAGGAGACTTTACAGACTATGGATTAAGTATGATTAGATTATAAAATAAACACATTCAAATGACAAAGTATCATGACTGTTGTGGCCTGAACAAGTGACCAGTGCACCGGAAAAATAATTTTGCCAGTGGGAGCCCGTGTTGTAGAGCTGATGAGTTGGCTGATAAAAAGTAACACTATGATTATTGAGTAGTAAAGTGCTTGAGGACTGAATTCCATTTGATACCCTCCATTAGAAAGGCTGCAAATTGCCTTATTGTATAAGATTTTTCTGTGTGTTGCCAACTTCCCCCTATTTATAAGTATGCCACATATTTAGCTTGGTTATATGACTGACACAAACTATACCTGTGTTCCCACTTTCTACCTAATATTTTATCCCCCTTTGAATTAGAAAATGAGCAATCAACTTTTGATTTCAGATTTGGTAAGAACAATTCTTTCTCCATAGAGAAAATAACTTTTTCCTTACTCCATTTTTTTCCCCTTCTGATTGTTTGGGAATTCTGGGAATTATCTTCACCCAAGAGGTGAGTCCAGTTTGAAGAAGACCTAGTCTTCAGAAAAAAAAGCCAGCACCCAGAAAACAGAGTGTAAAAAGGAGTTTTGCAGGTAGCCGCAGATAATTCATTTAGAACTCCCCCCCCCTATTTTTTCCCCCATTCAATCATATCACAGTCTCAGAGGCAGTCCCTGCCATTTTCTTGGCAAGGTTTTTCAAAAGTAGTTTGCCATTACCTTCTTCCTTGGGCAGAGATAAAGTAACTGGCCTAAGGTCACCCAGTGGCTTCATGTCCAAGGCAGGACTAGAAATCCCGAACTCCTGTTTTCTAGCCTCATGCCACCATACCAAATTGCCCCTCCTCCAATTTAGAACTAAGCAGATTGAAAATTTGATTCAACTGATTCAACTACTCAATAACCCAAATATATGAATGGTTGCATCCTGACTCAAATATGATGAATTGCATCAGAGAATTGACTCCAGCTGCTTCCAGCTGCTTGAACTGGAACTCAAGAGTATTGTCCTCTTTGAGGGCTAATATGTTAAAAAAAGTATTTAGGCATCACTTTCACTTTTATTTATTTCACTTTTTGCCTGCTATGGGGCCTGTACTACTCACCATTTGTGGCTACATTGTTATTACATGCGTACATGTGTGCATGTATTATGTATTTATGATGAATAACAGAACGTGGACTTTGTTATATATAAGGTGATTTCTCCAGCTGAGCAAATACTCTTATAACATAATAAAGGTGAGGGAAAATAATGCAAAAGGAATAATTGTCCCTGAGATTATAAATATTTTGCTATCTCTGTGATGGAACTGATAAGAAACAATAATATTTATAATGCTACATAACCTGCTTTGATGTATCTCAATTTTGTACTGTGATATATTAAAATCACAAGATACTGTACATGCTGGACTTTTTTTCTGCTTGCATAATGTGGGCTGACAGAATTGAAATATTACTTTGTTATTGATTTAGCTTCAGTCCAGGGTTATATTATTAGGTTTTTTTAATGGATTATTTCATGTTAAGGGAATAAAACAATCATAACTTTGGGGAACTGCTTTGAACTTTTTGATTCCCCCTGTGCTTTGCAAATTCCATCATTTACTGTTGTTCAATATTAAATATCCATAAGCAAGAGCAAGACTGGAATGTGAAAAATGAGATCAATGACTTTCTTTCTGGCCTAACCTAATCCTGAAAGCTCTTACATTAGCTAATCAGTTCACTTTTACATTAAAGTTAATCCCAGATGATTCTAGTAGAGCTAGGCGCAAATGGCCTTTCAAAATTCTTGCACCAAAATTTATGGGCAGAAACATTGGGTGAAAAAATTCTTCTACAGTCTTCCAAATACAGGATTTTCCCTTAACCAAGATACAATGTCACTCCTGATGAAACTGAAGAGGGGACAATACCTTGTATTTAACCAAAATACAAGAAATAGGAAAGCTGCAGATTCTTGGAGAGACAATTGTGTAATCAAAGAATAAGTATATATACGCATATCCCTTGGCTATCTCATAAATAAGTTAGTTTAAGAATACCAAACTCCACCCATTAGAAATTTTATGGGAGACTTCCATGGAAGATTTCTCCAAAGTCTTCAGTTTGCTTGAAGTGCTCTCACATTCCTGTTTGAAAGAATGTCAAAAGGCAATTTTCCATCAAACTAAATGAGAACCTGTAGGGAAAAAAATGCAGGAGAATTTATCTGCTTTGTACCAACCTCTAGCTGTGATCTGATCTGTGATCTGATCAGTGTTTTAGATTAGAAATCCAGTAAATGTTTTGATGATCACTGGTCTATCAAATATATATGTATTATATTCAGTGTTTAAATGAAGTGTTTCTGTCAACTACAAGGCATATTGGTTTGGTCTCTCTTATTTGACCATATAAATCTGGAACTAATATGGGGTAATCCCAAAGGTGCTTTTCAAAAAGCAACTGGACATTCTTGGTTTTACTTCTTGAAAACATTTTGCTTTTCTTCAGTTCTGACTGGATGGTGGGAAATAGAAAGATTTATATTCTTTGCAATCATCTGGTTGTTAGCATTCTGAAGGTTGGTCATTAGCTCTCTGAGAGTTGTTTAGGCCAATTGGGGATTTATCTGTACCCTCAGAGTTACCTGAATCAGAGTGCAAATAGGTGTGGAACCTTCTTGAGACTGCTGAAAGGACTATGTTGTAGGCATGAAATATCCCTTCCCCTCTGTTGAGAGAGGGCTGTTCAATTGTAACATAGATGGCCTCTTTGACCCCTCTTTCAAACCAGTGGTCTCTCTGCCCAGAATGTGGACTTTGCTGTCTTCGAAAGAGTGGCCTTTGTCTTTTAAATGCAGATGGACTGCTGAATCTGGTCCTGATGGGTTTGTTCTCCTATGTTGTGCCATACATTTATAAAGTTGTTGTTTCGTTTCCCCAATGTACAGATCTGCACATGGCTCACTGCATTGTACTGCATATACCACGCCACTCAGTTTATGTCTGGGTGTTTTATTCTTGGGGTGGACAAGCTTTTGTGTTAATATATTCTTGGGTTTAAAGGCAGAAGCTTGTCCAACCCAAGGATCAAACACCCAGTCAGAACTGAAGAAGCTTCTTGGATTAGAAGCGAAAAACTTTCAAGGAAAAACACCAAGAAAGTCACTTGCCTCTTGAAAAAGCACCTTTGGTACGATGACCTAGTTGACCGAGAATCTCCATAGACATTTAGTTTGGTATAGTGATTAAGGAACTGGCCTAAAAACCAGATGATTGTGAGTTCTAGTCCCACCTTAGACATGAAAGCTGCATGGGTGATTTTGGACCAGTCACTCTTTCTCAGCCTAACCCACCTCACAGGTGTTGTGGGGAAAATAGGGGAAAGAAGGAGCATTAGGTATGTTTGTCACCTTGAGTTACTTATAAATCAATAATGGTGAACAAAAAATCAAATCAAATAAATTAACATAACAGCATAGCGTAACACAACACAACACAACATAGCGTAACACAATACAACACAACACAACATAACATAACATAACATAACAACATAACATAACATAACATAACACAACACAACACAACACAACACAACACAACACAACACAACACAACACAACACAACACAACATAACATAACATAACATAACATAACATAACCTGATTGCAGAAACAGGAGGAATCAGCCATTCCACCTATTTGGCTGAAAAACCAGCTCATTTTATTGTAAGAATTGCTGAACTTTTAAGAACCACTGCTTTTGCTACTTCTGTTTCCATTTGTGTATGCAGTAGCTTGAGGGCTATTAATCTGCTAGTACAGTGGTGGCGAACCTATGACATGGGTGCCAGAGGCGGCACTCGGAGCCCTCTCTGTGGGCACGTGCGCCATCGCCCCAGTCCTAGGCATTCAAGCTGGGTTTTATAAAACCTTTTCGCTTTAGGCCTCCGCCGCCGTGTGCAAAAAAAAAAAAGGTTCAATCAGTCAATTTCAACTTCTCGTGGGGAAAAAAAGATCTTGCAAAGTTGGAATTGATTGATTGAACTTTTTAGTCCCACCCAGTCTGCCGTTACCACCGCAGCCACGCCCACCCAATGGGCCACACCCATCCAATGGGCCACACTCACCCAATGGGCCACACCCACCCAATGGGCCACACCCATCCAATGGGCCACACCCACCCAGCACTCGACAATGCATAAGTGGGTTTTGGGTTGCAGTTTGGGCACTCAGTCTTTAAAAGGTTCGCCATCACTGTGCTAGTAGCAACTATCTTCTTTGATAAGAAGGACTCTGGGAAACTTTTCTGTGGAAGGGGAGGTCAGTGGTGTTCTTTATAGTTTAATTTTGAAATCTGTTGTTATAATATTAGGTTTATCCAGTGTGCAACAAAATGTCAAAAGATTGGACTGATCCTAGAGAATTGCAATATTAAATTAATGTTCAGTTTGATCTGATACAAGTGTTAGGCTAATTGTGAACAGTAGAAGAATATCTGGGTCTCTCGCCCATTGTGGGATGGGAATACAGAAAAGCTCTGCCTTTGATGCAATTAATTCAGAACCAGATCCCTGAGGTAGTGAAGCTCTTCTGAATAGACTTTACTGCTGTTTTCATAGCTGAAGTTTTAACTTTGTTTAAGGATTGTTATATTTAATTTTTGGCTCCTCTATCAACCCCAATAGTCTAAAGAGAATTTATATATAATTGTCCTAAAAATGCGAATCTTGGGTATATTCATGACAAAACTGGAAATATGGATCACCGGGACTAAACGTTTATTAAAACTGAGCTTTTGTCAGCTCCTGCTGATGTCATCAGAGTGTAAGCCAGGAATGGGAGGCACGTTCTTATAGTCTCTGTGAAGCCAACAGTTTAGCTAATGAGTGCGTTACGGGTCTATTCGGCCCCCGCCCTCCCGCAATCAATATATATATATAAATATATATAAAGTGCTGCGTCTCTTATAGCCTTATCCAAGTCTTTGTCCTCAACTTTTCTTAATTTATTAAAGAATATCAGTAATGAAGTCCCCCCATCCTGTATGAAAACAAATAGAATTGTTGGATGAAAAACAATTTAGCTTAGCAAAAGTTATCCAAAATTTCAAGCAGATTTTTTTTTTCCTCCCACCAAGGCCAGTTGATAACTTTTGAGCTTGAAATGATGCAGATCATCTACATGAAAAACACATACTCAGTCCTGGGGCAAAGCTTTATGATTATTAGCAGGAGCATTCAAATATATATCAATCTCAGTAAGAACTCTAGTTCTTATGATTTCTATTTTTCCTGGAGGATATGTGACAAAATAGTTCAGAGTCCCCAAGTGGGCTAGCAGGAACTATATGTGTGTTGCTGCTGTTACTGTTTGTAAAGTCCATGCCAATCACTTCTGCCTAAGTATGTGTATGTTTGTGTGGGCGTGTGCGCGTGAGTGAGTGCCATAGATATGTGGCAATTTGAAATACATGATTAACACAAAAGGAAAGGTTTGCTTTGCTGTTATTTCTGGGTAGAATTTTTATTCTTTTTGCTTTTTCTTTCAAACTGCGTTTTTCCATTCTGTCTTTCCTTTTACAGGAAACAGGGTAATACTATATTTCCAAATTCTCTTCTTGCATTGTTTCTTGGAAAGGTTATGATAATACAGCTTAATAAGAATTCAGTACAGTTGCTTCAAGATCCTTGGCAAAAAAAAAAATCTGGTTTCTTGTTAGAAAATGATTTAATAATTCTTTAACGATCGAAAATTGAGGTTATTTTTGGCTGGGATCAGCTTAATATATTGACAAAGTAACCTCCAAGGAACATTATGTGTAGAAGTGGATGGCTGCTGTGTCTTGAAAAATGGTAAATCTAAACACAGGATGGCTTAAAGTATGGATAATAGCTGATGAGACAATTGCATTTCAGAGAAAATGTAGCAATCTTCCTCCAAAGGAAATGATGTGACAATCAACTGGATCTGCTTACAATCAAATTTTGCATGGCTGCTCTTCTGTGCTCTAATGCTTTGTGTGATCTCTGGCTGAATTGTCACCATATTTTTTTCTCCAAGCATTTTCAAACTGTCAGTAGAAATGACTTAAAGAAGCAATGAGGAAAAAAAATGTTGTAAAGCCATTTCCTCCAAATCCGGTGATCTTTGAATTTCTTGAACTTGCAAGTCTCTGAATTCAGGGAATTCAACAGTTAGTGATTTAATAACTTGCAAGTCAAAGCATGAGGGGGAGGAAATAGAAATGTCATCTTTGGTCTTACCTCATGGACAACATCTGCCTTTGAGGTAGGACAAAGAGGTATGGAGTCTGAAAAATCCATGTCTCAGAAAGAATTGGACCCCGAAGGCCTTAAGCTTTGTATGTCTGCAGAAAAATGTTCAGAGCTGCCCCCTAAAAAATGAACGATACCACTATATGGCCATGGGACAGATTATGGGATAAAGAAGCAAAAGACTGCAGAAGCCAGAGAGATCAACTTACTTGAGAGTCAGATTGGTTATAGCCAAAAAATAATTCAGATCATTTCAGCAGTGGGTAGGTCAAGATTTTGGGAAATATAAATAATGCAAGTTGCATAACTTATCTACTTGGGAAGCTTACTTCCTGCCCTCGTCTGTCTCAAGGAACCTGACCTGGATAGCCACTCTCTTGGTCTCCATAACTGGTAATTAGTTTGAGAACTTTGAAAGACCTTGCCTTCCTCTTTTGCCTAATTTTTTCCCCCTGATAACTATCTTTGAACTCATACTCTTAACTCATGTGAATAGAGCTTGGCATGAGATGAAACACCAAAACAAATGTGATTAAAGATGAACTTCAAATGATAGATACTTTATGTGAAACAATGTTCACCTACTGCTGTTTGAAGAGCTTATCTAATTAATTAATAACATTAATTAAATTAGATTTGTTTAAAGTCATGTTAGGCAATATTTCTTGGTTATGGGTTTGCATTTAACATTTCTGAAGATACAGAAGCCTGAAATATTTTGCTTTTTTTTTTTTTTTTTTAGTGATGTGGTGATAATTTTGGGATGGAGATTTAAGGATCAAGATAATATATTTTTCAACCATTAGTGAAAATCAGTCAAATGTTTCCATCTTAAAAGTGACCATTTTGCTGTCAGATTTAAAGTGTTCTTGGGATGAATATATCTTATAGGCCTTAATTGTCTACTCCAAAGTACAATAAGAATTCTAGTTGTATTCTTTAAGCTAGGATTCTTTCTTTCTTTCTTTCTTTCTTTCTTTCTTTCTTTCTTTCTTTCTTTCTTTCTTTCTTTCTTTCTTTCTTTCTTTCTTTCTTTCTTTCTTTCTTTCTTTCTTTCTTTCTTTCTTCCTTCCTTTTCCTTCTTCCCCCTTCCTCTCCTTCCTTCCTTCCTTCCTCCCTCCCTCCCTCCCTCCCTCCCTCCCTCCCTCCCTTTGGTTTTCTGAGTTTCCTGAGGAAAACTTTCTGCTTGATGGAATTAAATGGATCCTCTTGATCAAAAAGGGAAGAAAATATGAAATACTATGCCTGTTTTTTTTGCTATTTTGCAGAAAAATAAAGAAATCTGAATAATGTGCACTTAAAGCAAGTATCATTAAAACAAAATTAATAGCTGAATTTCAGAGGATAAGTGATTTTTCTGCATATCTATGGCAGCTATTGATTTAACGTATAATTACTGTAATTAATCACAAAATATGATTTATAACTTAGTAAAAAGCTCTAGAAAAGAACCAGGGCTACCATCTAGTTAATAACATCTATTTATTAAAGCTACTCTTTTGCTACATTATCCACCTGACAATGAAGGCTTTTCATTCACACTGCTAAATACAACATTTTTAGCAGATGAGCATATACACCTTCAGTAGATTAAAGTTTGGGGTCTACAGTCCAAAATAGTACATCTGCAAGTAACATCTTCCAGAAGCAAAGCAGAGGGAAAGAGGGACACCCAACATGCAAAAAACAAATGATGAGACAAATATGGAATGGTATGGTAAAAATATGGCATTGCATTGCTTGGTGAACAAAGGGGTGTTGCAAGAAATGACCACCAGTTTAGATAATGAGACCAACAAGATTGGCTTACATATAAATTTTGAGAAGACCAAGTTTATGCAACTCAAAAGTGCTCAGAGTAATATGCCTATAACAGTCTGTGGCCAGGCTATAGAACAAGTCTAACAATTTCCATATCTTAGTAGCATTATGTCTATCGATGGAGGTACAGATAAGAACACTAACTATTGAATTGGAATGGCAATGGCCGTGAATCAATGCATGCACTCAATTTGACCTACGGCAGCCATAAGTATTACTGCAAAGATAATACTGCAATATATACTTGTGAAACATGGAAGTGTACAACCAAGATGACTAAATGGTTAAATGTTTTCCAGAAATGTTCTTCAGAAGAATCCTTCATGTCTGTTATCATGACTACATCACTAATGAAGAGGTACTACAAAGATCAGATTTAGAACACCTATCGAGAACTGTGAATGAACGTTGAATGTTAAAAACTTGCATCCAAAACTTGCATTACCTTGGGGACCTCTTGGAAGAAAGAGAAAACGAGACCAGCCTCCAGAAACTTGGCGTCAAACACTTAAGGAAGATCTTAAGATTATTAATGTCCCTTGGGACAATGCCAAAGATGCTGTGAATGATCAAAACTGCTGGAAAACATTGGCTGCCCAATGTGCTCTGCACAGGACCTAATGATGATGATAAAAATATGTCTATCTAAAAAAGAAAATCCATGCCTTATGTGTCTTCTCCAAACCTCCTTTGAAGGCATTCAAATAACACATTATATATTCCTACATGAACAAATGTATGTAAATATTTTCCATATCTGATCATGGTAATTCTTTTTTTGGATTCTATGTCTCCCTCTTCCTGTTGCTTCCAAATAATGCTCTATCAAGCATCCTAATGGAGTGATTTATCTTGTCCATATTGTTTGTAGTATGTCAGCCATTTTTATTCATGTACTTTGCAGTATTTATACAGCGAGAGAAAGAAAGAGAGAGAGAGGGACAGAGGGAGGGAGAAGGGGGGAAGAAGGAAGGATATATAAATAATAGAAGTCAACAAAAACCCTAGCACACAGGTGTCAAACTCGCCACATCACGTGACGTGTCGCGATGTATCGCAACTTTTTTTGCATTGCCGGAGCTGGGGTGGGTGCAACCGGCCCACGGGCTGGCAATTTGACACCCCTACCCTAGCATATTAAGGAAACCATTTATCTAAGGTAAGGGCTGGCTTCTACTGGAAATGTATTGCTTTGGCCCATTTTAAAAATACTTGTAGGGCAAGGGCCATTTGTACTTTTGGAAATAGAGTGTCCTGATTGGGGGGGGGGTCATTAGTGATTAGACAAAGTCTTACTATTCCTGATTAAATATAAAGGTGCATTTCCAAGGAATCAAGAGATATGCAGGTCTCACCAGATGGAAGATGTTGTTCCTATAAAAAGTAGATACTGTTATAGGCAGTGCTTTTTTTGTAAAAAGAAAAGGTGCTGGAACTCACACATGTCATACAACCCGCCTTGCCTATCCTACAAGGTTCCATCCAAAAAAGGTGCTGGAACTCCGTTCTGGGTGTTCTATGACAAAAAAAGCCCTGGTTATAGGCAGGATTAATAGACTATAGTAGTCTGGAAGATCTAGAAGCCAATATTTTAAAGACAGGTGCTCAGCAAAATAAATAGATAAATAAAAAAAACAATATGAAGTTCTCTGTGGAAAAAGGAAACTTTCACTGTAACCATCAACATTTAATCTTAAGCAAGATTGCCATAACCAGTGATATTAACAAGCAGGCAGGATCTTGGCTTGGCATCCGAAAGCAGAGTCCTGTGGAAATATCACAAAACAATTCTCCATGTTAAGGAAGAGTGATGGATACTGAGCCCAAGAGGTTTACTCTGAAGCCTATATTTCTCATCTGTCCTTAGACTGTTATGTCTAGAGCATAATATATAATCTGAAAAATGGGGTTTTTGCTTTGAAATATGAGGATTTAGGACTTTGAATTAGCTTTCTATTAACAATTATTTTAAAATGTGACTGAACGGGATCCAAATTTGTTTCATTATCGAGACAGGTTCAATAGACTAACTTATTATTAACTGATGAATAGATCCAATTGATTGCCCTAAATGGACTATCAGTAGATCATCTGTCAATTTAAATTCAAAGTATTTCCCATTCTGTTTTAATAACTCAGATGATCTTTGGCATTAAAGTCAGCTACAAATTATTTCTCTTAGATCTAGTTATCTGAAAGTACTATATAGAAAACACACAGCTTGTATTTCTGGAATCCTTCTGGTAAGATTAAAAAAAATTACCAAATAATGCAATAGAGTTGAATTAATAAAGTTAATAAATTATTAATAAAGTTAATAAATTAAAACCTATGTGCATTCTGTCATTACCAAAATAATGAAGCCTCCTGAGATACTGATTCAGGGTCAAAACTGTATATTTTTTTTATTGAGAGGGAAGGCCATAAAGTGGGAAAGATTACATCAGAGATATAAGTATGATTATATTGGGAAGTTCTTGATTTTAAGTAAACGTTATGGTTTCCACCAACAGATTATATTATCTCCCACTGGAAAGAGCAGGAAACTATGTTTTCAGTTTCCAAAAGACATGGTCAGAAGAATGTATGAGAATCTGGGACTGGAGATTGCACACCCTTTCTCTCTGCAGTTCTCAAAATAATATTGTATGATCAGCACTGAGTGGAATTCAATTAAACTTTCTGCTTTGCCTCAAATAGCAAAAATGGTTTGTGTTTCTGCCCTTCTTCCAAGACTCTAGTGTTTTAAATGTATATTTTTTTAAAATGTAATTTTCCTCTCTAGAGGGAACTTTTGGAAATGGGACATTTTGGGATCTCTAATGTAGAATCTGCAGTGCTATCTCCAAGATGATGTTCCCAAGTTCCCTTGTAGGGAATGCCATTACAGTTCAACCAAATTAGCTGATCTTGCAAACCAACACAAGAGAATTTAGTAGCTTTCATTCCGCAGAAGAGGCAAAAGAAGGCAAGTCACTTCCATCTCCTACCATTCTTCCTGGGATCAGCCACCCTTCCCAGAACTGCTTTTCAACAATTACTCTACACAATCTAGAAGTCTAGAAGAAAAATCATTATATTTTCATGGTACCTGATTTTTGGTAGCATTCCTGTCCCTCCCCATTTCTTTTCCCTTATGTGTTGGATCTATGAGATTATGAGCTTCGCCTAAACAAATATATATTAGTGCTTAAGAACAAAGACTTCAGATTCCACTCTATCTCCATTGCTTATTCTACCCACAGCATATATTAAACCCAAAAGTTGAGACTGGCATTTCCTGAGGGAATACCTCCCTCTCCCATTTCTAATTCATTCCACAGAACCCATTCGTTCATAAGCCTCAGCTTCAGGAATAGAGTAGGAAAATCACTTTTTCTCAACCTTTTCTCCTCCATATATTTCAAATGCTGGATTTGGCTTAAGGAGTCACATTGCAGTCCTTATCTCCCTTGCCTGTGTAAAGAATATTATTTCCCCAGTTCAGTGGGGAACTGAGAATGAAGGACAGCACCTTGCCCTGGGTCGTCAGAAGAAGCCATGGCTGAGTTGACAAAGAATAGCAATGCTCCAAGAACACAATGCATCCGCGCAATCATGAATAGCATTGTAAAACTGCCTTCTGCCGCACCCGTAGAGGGTTCATTCACTGGAAGCAAGCGAGTGCTTTCGACGTGGGATGGAATAACTTAATCTCAGGCAGGGAAACCATCATTAGGAGTGATGGGAAATTGCATGAAGAAAAAAAAGTGAGAAGCAGAAATAGTACTGCATGTCATTAGACAGCTCTGAAAGCAATATTTGAGGCAGTCTGAACATATTGTAAAGTTCATAGGCTTCTGTTCTGCAAATTGCCAGGAAGAATAAAAAGAGTGGGCAGGACAGAGCCCATCTCTGACCAAATAAGAAGATACATAGTATACTATTTTCCCGGGCAAGCTCAAATATAAAAAAGAAAGGTTTAATATACAAAAGGATTGCTTGTTTTCTCCCAAGGGCAAAAAACCCCCCCAGATGAATAAAACATGTGGCAGGAGTACACAAGCTTGGCATCTTATATATTGCTGGTGTCTGGAGCAATATTAACCCAGGGAAAAAAAGTTTTGGTCTCTATCTGCTGTTCAATTTGCTTTCATTCATTATTAAAGCTCCTATAAACAATGTCACAATAGCCACACAGTCTACAGTAGTATAATATTCAATCACTGTTCTCATTCTTCCAGGCTGCAACCTTACATTACTGATCGTGAATGTAATGCTGAGTCTATGACGGAGCTTGTTCTAATTCAGTGCATTTAATTAGGAACCAAGAGCATTGCCTTATATGAAGTCAGACTCTTGACATATAGCTCAACATGATTTTCAATGGCAGATAATAGTTCTTCAGTCAAATTCACTGCTCGTTACATTACAGTTACAAGTGCTCTCCCTGCTATTACTAATATACCTTTTTGGCAGCTATGGCAGGAAACCAGTTTAGTTCAATCAGCAGCATCCAAGGGGGGTGATGTCAACATCAGTAATATGCTGAATAGAGCAGTGTTTCTCAATCTTGGTGATTTTAAGAGGTTGTGGATTTTAACCCCCCCTGGAATTCTGGGAACCGAGGTCCACAGGTCTTAAAGTTGCCAAGGTTGAGAAAAACTGGAATAGAATATTTTGATTCAAGTCCCACACTTTTATACATGTGTTGACATCACACACCTGTTCAAGACAATGGGGCTTGTATTGCAACACTTTAGTCTGCCATTTTGCCAATTTTGACACACACGCCATTAAACTCAGTGCGATGCTTAAGTATTTTTCTTTGTTTTGTTGTGTACTGGGCTAAAAGATCTAGGTAAAGGTACAATCGGCTAGGAGTCAAGCTTCGCTCAAATATCCAGGTAGTTTTTCGTCAATAATATGGAAGTGCTTCATTGCCTTTTCGAGGATGTTTTTTTCCCAACAGTGTAGAATACTTTTGTGAGATTTCCTGACAATTTCCTGTCCAAGTAATCAGAATGTCTAATCTTAATTTAATCCTAATCTAATTTAGATCAGACAAGATAGGTTAGATACACTCACTTAGCTGGAGTAAAGACCAAGAAAAATAGGACTTTGCAAGGATTACTGTGGATCATATGGATACTTCAATCTACTTAAATTAAATTAACTCATTCTCTTCTGTTTACTTGAAGTAGCTGTCAATGTGGGGAATTCTGGATTAGAATAAGGATTTATCTAGTCTAGCTCTATATCACCCCAGTCAAATAAGTATTTATGGGAACCCTGCTAGCAGGAGATACTTTCTATACCAGCTCTCACTCTTATTCCCTATTAATTGATATGGAGAAGTATATGGCCTTCAAAGCCCTATACCCATTAAACATCATACTCAATAAAGGGATGTTAATTTTTTGTTGTTTAGAGGTAATGATTCTTACAAAATTGATAAACTTCACTTTCACAGTGCGTAATGTAGTCATGCTGTTAGTCTTCATAATAAATAATCATAGATAATGGTGTTGTCCACGAATTTACCTGCTTCTGCAGTGAAAACCATAGAAATGATCTTGGAGAAGGAATGTGACTATGAATTCAGCTAAAGAATGGAAGAAGGTCCATTCTTAGAAAGAAACTTAAAATAACTGTGTCTTAATACTCTTTGGTATAAAGAGATGGGAAGAAAAAAAAATGCCATCAGGGTTTCAAGATTCTGGTTATAGCCTATATCAATAAAATAGAGATCCAGTATATTTTCTGACGTCTGCTTTCTGATCTGATCTGATCTGCCTCAAGGGCCTGAGAGGTCCCTTTAAAACCATGAGTCTATTGTATTATCAACATTTTCATGAGACTGTAATAGTAGGAAATCTATCCAGTTGTGTTTGAATAAATAAATAAAAGATCAACACGTGCTTTTGTTAATAAAAATGTTCTAGACCCCAAATCACATTTATGCTTAATAATCACTGTTTCCCTGTAAAGTGAAGCAGAACTTCTTTTGGTATCTACCATACTAATGTAATAAGGGAAAGCTTTATATATGTAACAGAATTTACTGTACCTTTGCATAAAGAATCGGTCCTAATAAATAGTGTTAATTATATTTGCAAATTTTGCTAAGAAAAGGAGAGACATTCCAGAAAATCATCTTCAAATTCCAGCAGGTTAACTTGGTTACTGTTTCACCCTCCATGTGTTCTCGACATTCAGTATTACATTGTTTTCTATGTTTTGCATAGTGCCTGCAACAAATCAGGTCAGTACGACCTTTGGTCTATGGGAATACTAAGTTTGGTATTTAACAATTTGCTAAAGCATATATTGTTAAAAAGAATAACTACTACATTAGTTTGCAGAGCAGTTTCTTTTTCAATAACAAATGGATTGAGATAACTGATTATCCTTAAGTCATCCAATGAGTTTCCACGATTTATGATGAACTTAAACTAGGCCTCCCCTATCCCAGTTTTATACCTTAATCACTATTCAGTAGTATTCTACATTCATAGTAATGAACCTGCTCACATACCATGAACTGGAGACACATTCCAAGTTCACATTCATTCTGGGAACTCCGTTGTGCACAAAAGCTCCTATGCGATAAAAATACTGAATGCACAGATTACTTTTAAAGTGATGCAGTTCTGGGGATGCATAAGGTTTCCTAGCATCTCATGTGTTCGTTAAATTCAATGCTAGAGGACATTTTGAATAGGCTTATGTCACTGTGTCTGAGTTAGTTGGCTATATAAATTTGCTTAATAAAATAAATAAATATAGGTTCTTATTTGGCTATCAGATTGCCTGACCAATGCATGCATCAGTGGCAAGAGAGGTGCCTTAATGAAGAGTCTTAATTCGCTCACAAATTAGCAAATGCAGGAGCTGGATTTATCACTGCATGTGTGGAGTTGAGTCCTACTGTGCTTGCTCATAGATTCAGAGCTTTTCCTCCTAGCAATTCTTTGTCTTCTGAAACTAAATTCACATCTTTTCATTGCAGAAATCTATGTGTCTTATGACATCCAGTCCTATGTGAATCAATGCCAAGAAAGGTACTTTGGGTTAATAGATCAAATTAAATACTGGGACAATTATAATTTAATTGGATTTTTTCAGTTTTTGGAAAACTGAATATAAACATTTGAAGGTTTAATTTATGTACCCCTACTGTAAACGAAGATGGTGCTGTAGAACAATGTAGCTATGTATGTTAGTCAAAAACTAAGAGAAGAGAATTGCACATAGCCTTTTTTAAAGCTTTCAAATACCATTTTATAACATTATAAGAAAATATTTCTGGAGGCAATCAGATTTTAGCTTGTCTCTTGCAATTTATTTCATGCACGGGCAAAGGGGCCCAATAGTGAGAAAAACATTTGATATTAAGGGTAGCTGAGCATGGCTTAAAGGCATAGTAAGGTTTATGCATATTGGCAAGAGGAAAATGTTCTAAAAAAGATTTGGCTAGTGGTGTTTGGGATCCATTTTTCTCTGCTTGACAGAGACACAGCCTGCCACTGAGCATCAGGTTGTTTCTAGAAATCCTATCTTTCTGTATAGGGCTATGGGCATTTAATTGGTTTGTGTAACCAATGGCTCCGACTTCCCTGTTCAGTAAAATCTTTTATAAACAACAGGAAGTCTGAACAGCCTATAGAATTCCAATGCTCAATCAAGATTTATGTCAATACTGACTGATAGGAACCATATGTACTGTAGCTGCCCAGTTTGATCTGCTTTTACTTTATTTATGATATTTGAGAGTAGCAAGGAAGCTGTCCAGCACAATGGTTTGAATTCAAACTTAATCATATTCAGAGTAGGTGGGGATTTATTCATAGCAGGTGGCAGCATTCACTTGAACTCAGATGATTTGGAGAAAGCTAAACAAAATCAGATCTGGTTAGATTTAGATAGGAAATCCAGAAAATCCCACAGACAGCAGGATATTCCAGGAATATACATTATATTGCAACTTTGGGGAAAGAAAGTCAATGGCTAACCCTATGGTTTTGTTACCAAGAAGGCAATATGAATACATCCAGCAGCTCTATGTGATAGAAACTGAATCTAATAAAATGTCTATTTATTTGACAGTTTATAGTCTCAGGCCCTGGCTCCACATATTTTACTAGACCATGCTTTGCTTAACTATGGCTGATTGGGTTCAACAAAATTAGCCGGATTCATATAACAGACTCAAATTTCCCCACTTTGGACACATTATCTGAAGACCTATCTGTCTGGAGACAGCACTAATGCTGGGAAAGACGTATAGATATATTATAGAGAGATGTTGATGGATACATAGAAGAAAGAAAGAAAGAAAGAAAGAAAGAAAAAGAAAGAAAGAAAGAAAGAAAGAAAGAAAGAAAGAAAGAAAAAGAAAGAAAGAAAAGATCAGCAGCCAGGTGGATGAACTCAGTTACAGTGGCAATGAATGTACCATTAGAAGACTTGAAAGATCAGGTTAGAGACAGGTCATCATGGAGAAAATCTAACTATTTGGTTGCTAAGAATTGGCAATGACTTATTAGCATGTAATCAATCAATACAACATAAGCCTTAAACCATAGTTTATGAACCATACTAAATGGGTTTATACAAGCTGCTAAATAAATTTGCATAAACCAAACAAGAACATTTGTTTTGGATTAGTGCAATGTATAAACATAGCCAACAAAATTAATTATGGATCAAACTGAATAGCCCATGTGAAATCTATCTGAGAAAAAAAGGGCTATATAGGTGACCCTTGATTAATAACCACTAGTTCAGTGACCGTTATGATCCTGCTAAATGAAAAATACTTATGTCCTCATAAATGCAGCTGTTGCAGCATCCCTGTAGTCATATGATCACTATTTGCACGCTTGGTGACCAACTTGCAATTACAACATTGTAGCATTCTAAGGTCATAAGATCACCTTGTTTGATCTTTGTTATTGGATTCAGCAAACAAAGTCAATGGGAAATGGCCATCGTATGACTGCAAGATATTGCAATCATGCAGGATTTGCCTTATGACAGCAGCTGTGACTACTAGAAATGTGACTATCATGCAGTCATGTGATGTTATGTCTTACAACCTTATTTTGCTTAACAAAGGAGTTTTCTTTTCCATTTACCTTTGGTAAGAAAGAACTACTTGTACTCTCAGGTATAAATAAGAAATAAGAGCTCTTCAATAGATCAGTCTTTTTCATTAGATCCTATAGAAATAGAGGGAGTTGCATAAGAGAAATAAAGCTTTTAGAACTTCTGTACACATTTATGCATACATTTATATAAGAAAAATTCTACAACTATATGGCAGCCATATTTGGTGCAGAAACAGTGTTATTATTATTATGCTTTTCTTTAGCACAGTCATCTAGCACAGTAGTGGACATATATCCTATTTGATATCCATATGGATTGGATTTACATTATGAAGGCATAATACTTTAGGAAGAATATGTGGTAAGGATAGGAGCTAATCCCCACCGTAGAAGATTGGATTATAAAAGTGATAAAGCTTCCAGAAATGGCAAAATTGACCAGGTCAGGTCAAAAATATAAAGATTTTTTTTAAAAAACTGGAAACCTTTTATGGACTTTTTATTGAAAGGAGAAAAGACTGAATTTAAGATTTATGGATTGGGGGATTAAGATGATTAAAGAGGAAAAGGAAAGAATAAGATGACAACTACTCAATAGAAAGAAAGATGGAGGTCATAATTCTATATTTTCTTTCACTTCTTTTTTTTCCTTTTCCATTTTCTTAATTTTCATCTTATCTTTTTTCCTATTTTTCATTTCAATTTTTATATTTTATTGTATTAAAAATTCTAATAAAAATAAATATAAAATGAAAAAATGGCATTAGCTAATCAAGCAACTCCAGCAAGGCTGACATAAATCCAGCAGATTCATGGTTGTGATATTGAGAAATTTTCAGCAGGAACCAAAGCTATCTCTTTGAATCTTGAATCCTGCCTAATTCAATATCAAAATATTATTAATCCTGTGTTCTCTCTCTTTCCACTTACATAATAGAGCTGCACGGAAGTAGATATTTTGCTAACAATTGATGTATTAATAAGTTCCTTTCATATAATTAGCAGTGGATTTGTAATGGTGTAATAAAATATTAACGGAACATTTTAAAGACAAATGTACTTTTAAATAAATCATTTGCAGCTGGAAAAAAAATGGAAAAGTACTTTTGTTTTTAAAGTGATGGATGGGAATACTGAAAGCTTCTGCTTTTTGAGTCAGCTTCTGACAGATGATCTAATAGTACTTGCCCAACTGAATCAAATTAGTTTTAAGATGTGTAGCACCCAGCAGTTGAAAGAAGACAGAAGCTTTAACAGATAAAAAAAAAACTGCATGGGGAGGCAGACATACATTTTCCTTTATACATTTTATTATTATGGTCAGAAATTCAAAATAAGACCATTTCTTTTTTATAACTTAGCGTTTACTGAAAAAATGTGATTTTTTGGGGGGGGGTTAAGGGGGCATATTTCCTAGTTCCTGGGATGTGAGCAACAGGAACAGGGAGTTTTTCTTTAAAAAAATGTTTTATTTTGAAAATATGATTTAAAGTGAAGTCTATTAATGTTTGTACATGGAAGATAAATTGATACAGATGATTGCTTAGATTGTTTATCTTGGATGACTGAAAGAATTAATGAAGGGTACAAGGGGGAGGAAAAGTTCTGAGTGTGTGGCAGAAAATTATTTACTAGTTAATAGTTCAATAGAGTAGATATTGGGGGGGGGGGAACCCCAGCCATAGAATAGGAAAGAACTGAAAGAAATAAGTTTGTTCCATGACTGCAGGAATAAAACGTATGAGTACGTTATAAAAAATATTAGAAAACAAAGCAATCTCCCAATAGAACACATGGAAAATTAGATGTTAAGACATGAGTGAAATAAAATACAAAATTGATTCAGAATTTAAATTAAAGACATTGAGACTATTATCTAGCCAGTTTGGAGTCCCCAAAGATTTGCAAAACATTTATGTAAAATGTATCTTTGATTAAACCGTAAAAAAATATCTATACCATCCAAGTAGTTTGGCTTTCGTTACTAATATTATGTAATTTCCTCCAGAACCTTGACTGTAATGTTTTAACTGAAGTCACCAATACTCAGTCCTATGGCAGAATGTTGTAAGCCACTGTGAGTGTGTGAAGATTGGCAGTGTATTTAATGATTACAACAGCAACATCTGAGAGGAGGAGCAGGAGCAGGAGAAGCAGGAGCAGCAGGAGGAGCAGGAGCAGAAGCTGGAGCTGGAGCTGAAAGTCTTCTTTCAGCTCTCCGTGTGGTCTTCTCAAGACAGAGGCATGCGTGATGTCTACATGTCTTCCTAAGAGAAAGAGGAAAGCAGGTTCTTCAAATATCTAATTGTTGAGTCCATAAAGGAATGCTTTAAGGAACTGAGGAGATAAGGGAAGCAAAACCGCTTATGGACTTCATTCTTGCGGTTTCTGTGAGAATAGGAGTTGCCATTTCTGAACAAAAGGCTCTTTGAAACACTGTTCTTGAATTCTGACTGTTCAGCATCACTAACGTAGTGGTAACACCCGTTTAAAAAATATGTGAATATATTCGGTGAAAATGAATATACTAGCAAAAATACTATTTTTGTTCCAAACGATACCTATAAAACTGGAGAAGAAAATTTGAAGATTTAAACTCTCTAATTCAAAAATTTACCTGGCAAGGAAAGAAAGCTAGAATTAAATTGAAAATGTTACAAGAAGCTAAGGGAAATGGAGGTTTTGGCTTGCCAGAATGGGTTTTATACTATCAAGCGTCAGTGTTGACATGGGTAAAAGAATGGATAACTCTTAGAAATAAAAGATCGCTGTACTTGGAGAGACATGACCTACAACTTGGTTGGCATGCTTTTTTATGGTATGGAAAAAATAAAATACATAAATACTTCCAAAACCACTATATTAGAAATGCACTATTACTAACATGGGAAAAAATAAAATGTACAATCTGTTTGAAAATTCCAGGATGGCTCTCAACAATGGAAGCATTTGTACATCCAAATCTAGTCAGTCTCGATAAAATATGGACATATAAAGATATTCTAAATTCTGAAGGGAACTTAAAATCTAGACAAGACATGGAAAATCAGGGCATCGATTTAATATGGTGGTCACTTTTACAAATGCAAGTGAGATATGATAAAGATTTTAAACAGTATGGATTTTACAAAAAGCAGACTATGTTTGATCAGACATTACTAACTTCCGACGAAAAGTTAATTAAGAAACAATGATAGTATGGGCAAAGAATTTTGGATATAATATAAATTTAGAGAAGTGGCAAAGTTTGTGGGAAAGAAACTATAAATTGACAATGTCAGCCTCCTATAAAGAAAACATATACAAAATGTTTTATAGATGGCACTTGCCACCAACAAGATCAGCAAAAATGTTTAAAAATATGTCAGAGAAATGTTGGAAATGTAAGCATAAGCCAGGTACTTATTATCATATGTGGTGGCCATGTGTTAAAGCAAGGAGATATTGGACAAAAATTCACACTTGGTTAGAAAAAATGTTAGAGAAACACATAGATTATAAACCTGAATTTTTTTTACTAGGTATAATGCCAGAAAAACTTGAGAAGCAAAGTACATACTTGATTTTACATGTGATAACAGCGGCAAGAATTATATTTGCACAATACTGGAAGAATGAAGAAACACCACCAGAAGAAGAAATAATTAAAAAAATACTAGACTGTGCGGAAATGGGCAGACTTACTTTAAGGCTGAAAGAAAAAGAAGAAACAGAATATTTTCAAACTTGGGACCTATTTTATCAATGGTTAGAGAAAAGATTTAGGGATTAGGAATTTAATTTGTATTAGCGAATAAGATACTCAGACAACACATTTTGTTGAATGATTACTATTGAATTCTGTTAAAAAAAATCAATAAAATAAAAAAATAAAAAAATATGTGAAGCTTCTATTGCTTCTTGACTTTTTAGCACCCTCTGCAGAAACTCCCAGGCTGCATAGTTCCTCAGAGTGCTTTCTTTGAAGTGTTTTTTTTAAAAAAATACTTTTTATTAAAGTGTTTTACAATAGTAAAAGACATTTTCATTCTGACTGTCATTTCTGTTTAATAATTCACAATTTCTTTTTTTTGCCCCAATATTTTTACATCAGCTGAGATTTGTATCCTCTCTTCATCCTGTGTGACCGTAAAATTGTTTCATATTTTTTTCTGTCACATATTTTCCTCCTCCTCCACCTCCTCCTCCTCCTCCTCTTCCTCCTCCTCCTCCTCTCTTGAAATCCCTCTCCAGTCTCTTTGTTCTGAGAAGGAGGGTGGGGGAGGAAGAAGCAGGCAAAGGAAAGAGGTGAAATTGGAGAGAAAGATATTTCAAGAGAATACTGAAAGCTATTTGAATAGTGGGCTCAGGGTTGGCCAGCATGATCACAATGCTTTTGATGTGTAGAAAAATAAACAGCTCTCCATCTCTCCAATTGCTGCTGGAGTGGGGGGGGGGGAAGAGAAAGCACAGGTCAGGCACAGGACAATGTGTACTGATTGTAATGGTGATCATGTGATTTAGGGATGCCATGAAATCCTAAATAATCATATAAAATTATTTTTCCAGGATGGTCACAACTTCCAAACCTTCAAGGCAAATACTGTCCTACAGGAGCAGTGTGTGAAGTACAAGTGGGCAATTTTCTGTCTTCTCCTTGTCTGGAAGAGTTCTGCTGGGGACTGAGCTTGCCACTATCAATGTGTCATTGTCCCTTTTCTTTCAGAGATGTTTAGTTTGCCATTTTCATCACCTAGAAGTTGGCATTGCCTGCTTTCTTTGAAGTGTTTTTTTTAAAAAAATCTATAATTCAGTTCATCATTAAAAAAGTTCAGTTTTATATTCTTATATAAGAGACATTTTATGTATTAACTGATCATAATTTTCAAGTAGAAAAGAGATGAAAAGATGAATGTATGTATAGGGTTTTTGAAACTGCATATTTTCAGATCAAAACAGAAATGTTGATTACCATATTTCCTTTCTTTGCAGGAAGTTTGTCTACTGATGAAGGCAGAGAACAAGAAAAAGAAGGAAAAGAGCAAAGCCTATATTTTTGCTATTTATTTTACCAGACCTTTACTAGTTAATTTTTAAAGCTTGGCAGACTCTTTGTTCTGAGTGAGATAGCTTTTTTAAAAAAAAATTGTAAAGGATGCTTGAGCTCTTTAATGCATCTGGCCTATTTGCCTGCTACTGTCTCTCATCCTTTGAATATAAGTTTTTTTTTTTTTAAGTAAGAAGCTGGAAAATGCACACAAATCTTGTCAGACAAAAGCAAAAATAATTAAAATTGTATCTGGATTCCTGCCTTGGCTTGCCTAACATTTATCCCTTTTTCCTGTATAGCAGTATAAACCTTACAAAAGCTCCTTTATTTGATCACAAATGCACAATTGGTCTATAGCAGTAATTAAATTTTCATTCGCACTTAATTAAATTTGTGCAAGGAGGAAAAAAAAAAAGGAGTGAGCTTTCAGTATGGATGGAGGGAAGGCAGTTTCTCACACCTGACTACGCTCGCACCTGACAAGGGCTTCATTAGAACTTGGGCATGTCTGCCGACAGATCATTAATTTTCATGCCTATAATCTGAGAAGCCAAATGCTGCAAAAGCTATGGTCGGCCAAAAACAGCTCAAATATATCAATGCTGACTTTTTAAATAAGCAAGGGTTGTTCTGTGGCTAGGATGATCTTGTTAGTGATGAAAATAGTAGATTCCCATAGAGAAAGCTTTCTCGTGTACATTGGACACACAGCTAGTGTTTGAAGGACACTATCATTTTAGCTTCTCTTTGGATGCGCTCCGAAAGGGGAGAACCAAGACAAAGAAGTAGGTGGAGTAGAGAGGCAAAATCTGACATTGATTTAATTTACATGTATGCTTAATTAGAATTAAATTAATTAGAGTTAATATGCCTATTCCCTCTGCTTTTAATAACTTTCCCTTTCTGTCTAATTAAAAATTATACTGTGAGAGCTAATTCTGGATGATCTCTTGGGCTCCTCAGTAGACTTCAGAGCTTAGAAAGTTAAAGTCTCCTTCAAGCTGAGGTCCATTCCTAAGTACTTCATGGAAATAGCCATACACTTTTCTTGATAACAGCATGGAGATGGCTTGCTGTTGCTTCCTGGATGTTTTATGCAGCTACTGAGCCTAATCCAAAGATGCTTTTTTCCAAAAGGCAGGCCTCAGGTGAGACATCCCCACACAAAAAAGATTCTGGCAACAGGGTAACACTGATTTTGCCTTGATAGCCATTGAGGAGATACTTCTATGAGAAGCTAAAAGCTTTCAAAGAAAAGCACCAAGAAGGTCCGGTTGATCTTTGGAAAAAGCACCTTTGGGACAACCATGACCAGGATGTTTGAGAATATCCATAGATATTGAGCCTAACATGCATCTTATCAATGACTATCAAGGCAAAATCAGTATTATCCTGTTGTCAGAATCTTTTACTGCGTGAGGATGCCTCACCTGAGGCCTGGACCTGCAGGTGCTCCAGAAAATCCTTTTTGTGACCCTGGAACTTCTTTTGGTGAGATGTAGTGGTTAAGGTATGGGACTGGCATCAGGGAAACCAAGGTTTTAGTCCACTGCACCTGCAGAAGCCAACTTTTAACCAGTCATACAATCTCAGCCCAACCTACCTATAGGAGGTTTTCTGGAGTAAAATAAGAGAAGGAAGCCCTATATGCACTGAGCTCCTATACATAGAAAGTTTGGATTTCAATTAAATAAATAAATTGCATTTTGAGATGGGAAGCAAAAAAACCTGAAAAGCCTAAAATTGATATATCAGAACTAAAAACATTGCCTGTTAGGAATGAAGTATGAGGGTTGGCCTAGACTCCAAAGAATCTGAAATGGAGGAAGCTGTTCAAGATGTCCTGCATGAATATCATCTTGAGAAGGACCCTAGCAATCAGCAATCAGACTGACATGGCCAAGCAACATTTGCCTGCTGGAGGATGATGGGATAGACCAGATCAGGAATCAAATTCCAAAATTAGAATACTCAATACTTTATTGAGAGAAGTTACAGTAATAGAATCTTGCAAGCCTGGCTGTGCTTCATGTCCCCTCTTCCTCTTATATCTCAATGAATCAGGGAGGAACCTAAGTCTTTTCTGAATATTATCATATTTCCCAGGACTTAAGAAATGGTTCTGCCCATTTCGCTTATGTAGCAGTTCTTATCTATTTCCCACTGGCTCATCCCCCTGATTGTCCACATCATGGTTTCCCAACCTTGGCAGCTTTAAGGTGGGTGAACTTCATCTCTTAGAATCCTCCAGCCAAAATGGCTGGTGACTTTCCCCCACCCTGACTTTCCCCCACCCTGTAACACTTATGGCTGATTGCAGATCAGAATAGAGGAGACCTGTGAGGCTTCATTCATGACATGGGTATCCTGACCTTGATTGATTGTACTTGGGGATGGACCTATTTAAGAACCGTGAAAGCCAAGCTGTTCTCCATTGGGAACTCTACTTGCTGGAATTCCATTCATTTGCTTCTTGAACATGTTTCCTTGGAACCTGGACTGGACTGACTAGTGATGCCTGTTTGGTCCTTGGACTTCTGAACCAAGTCCTGACTCTACTGTTCCCTGCTTGCTTTGGATTCCAGTTGTTTGGAACCTTTTGGAGGCAAGGTCTCTAGGGACTGGGACTTTGGTGTTTTATGTGTTTTATACAGCCTCCTGATGCCAGTATATAATTATGTTTAAGTAAAGCTCCTTGCAACTACCCCTCAGTAGTTATATACGTATCTAGCCTGGGACAAGGTATGAAACAGCTGAAGCAGGAGCAACCATTCCCATACAAATAGTAATTGTTATGTTAACAAACACCAGCTATTTTATGTGACTTTAAAGAACATGAACTTGGAAAGGCAGGAGGAAGAAGCCTAGAATTTAAATCCTGGAACCCATATACACAGATAGGCTCTGATTATTTTATATTGTAGTAGGCAGATCTGTTCTATTTGCCTTCCTCCTTGTCTGCCATAAAATCTCTATACTAGTCATGTCACATATGAGAATCTCCCCATGAGTAAACCAGTCTTGGATGAAGATGTTGAGATCCAGAAATGCTGTCCTG
Organism: Azemiops feae; assembly: GCA_023970755.1. Classification (NCBI taxonomy): domain Eukaryota; kingdom Metazoa; phylum Chordata; class Lepidosauria; order Squamata; family Viperidae; genus Azemiops; species Azemiops feae. The sequence goes on from JALGBA010000028.1 coordinate 1,019,510, forward strand.
AGGTGTGATATCTAATTGGAGGTTCCAGCAAGAATATTAATTGCAATCCTTTGCCTTGAAAAGGTGTCCATCCCTGCTCTCTCTCTGAGGTGGGCTTACATTTAATCTATCTTTGGATTTGCTGGGAAAGAAAGTTGTTGGTTGCTATGATTTTAGTAAGGAGAAACGAAATGAAATTTTGTCACATATGAAAGACTATCTCTGGAATTCACATTTCCAAGGCAATTAAGCTTCAAATCACTCAAGGGTAATTCTGTACTTTAAGGACCACAGAGACAATTTGGGATTCATCTTTAGGTGCCAAAAGCTTACACGTCACCCTGTATCGCATCTAGACTATGACTTGTTAACTTTCTTGTTCTTATGCGGCTTTTTCCCTTTTTTCTTTTTTTAAAGTTGCATGCCAAAATCATTCAGGCAAAACATTAACAAAGTTGGAGTTTCATTTTGAGAAAGATGTGTGCACGCATGTATATGAGATGCCCAGCGGTGGCCTTTTTTCCCAAGTATTCAGGAATGAACCACTTGTGCATTTTAATTAGCTCACCAGAAATAATTTGCAGATGCTTTCAGACATAAAAAAAAATCCAATGGCAAAGAGGATGTATACCTTATGTTGTGAGTTTTCCTGACCTTCCTTTAACAAAATTCTGAAAAAGGGCAAAACCTTTCATTGTAGTCCACTGCCAAGCAGAACTGACCGAACAGAGGCAGAATAACCATTGACACGAGGACGCCAATTGGCAAATTACAGTTTACACTGTTCTTTTGCTTTTAGTAGCCAGGACCTCTGCAGAGACCAGTAGTTCTTGCTGCTAAATGTATTGTCTGAATTACTACTAGATTGTTTCAGGGCATCATTAAAAGAGTTGTTTCTAACCTATCAAATCCAAATGTGGCTTGAAACCCATGTATGAAGGACTGTTCATTCACATAAGAACCTGCTCATTTATTCCGAATTGCCCTACTTTATTGGGTGTTCTTTCTCCCAAAGCACTGAAAATGCTTTTTGTCAAGTCTTAGATGCTTTAAATTTTGATTTATCCGTGCACTTTGTGCACAAATCTGTGCATTGTTTTTCTTTTTTTAGCAGTGCTGTATCATGGCAGTATCTAACGGACTAAAGACATGGCTAAAACTATGTTTAATTTACAAAGAAAGCACCTACTTGCTTCTATAATTATGGCTTTGCTTTAAACCAATGTTTTTTAAAAAATCCAGCCTGAGATTTTTTGGCAGTCCCCTGAAAAGTGTTCAGACTAAACTGTAAGCTATCGTCTCTTCCCATTTGAAAAACCTGCTGCTTATATTATGTTCAGGAAAAATGTTGAAATGATACAGTACATCCATGCACAGCACTGCTTTTTGTTTTTTAATTAAAAGGAGGAAAATCTGTTGAGGGTGTGGGAAGTCAGCCCCTCAGAGAAGGAAATATTAAAAGGGCAGAAAAATAGATTTCCTCAAAAGGATTTTTAAAAGCAGAAACCAACTCTGCCCCCAAATCTCTCTGCCCAAAGCAGGAGCCAGCCCTATACAAATGCAGATGTAACCATCAGAAAGCTGGAGCCAGCTAGGAAATCAAGAAGACAAAAGACCTAAAATCTGCATACCCCACCTGTGACAGGACATAATAGGATCATCAAGAATACCAGAGAGGCACACCTAAACTCAGGAGGTCAGAATACGTGACACAGGAAATAGCCTCCAAGTTCATGCCACAGGAACAGGAAACTTCCAAACAAAAGGCTTTCAGAGGGTATAAAAACCTACTCCACATGTGCTCAGTCCTTCTCCTTGATTTCTTCTCCTTCCTACAAGAACCATCTTTCTGGCTCTTCAATAAACTGTAACCTTCTTCCCAAAGCAGTCACCATGTTGTTTTATTTATTCCCGGCTTGGATGAACCAGGATGAAGACAATTTATTCCCACAAGGGGACAGGCATTCTGCCTCTGTGAAGTAGCCAAAGGCTAGGGCTTGACCCAGAAGGCAGTAAAAAACAGGTCAGCAAACCAAAAACAGTGCTTGAGCCAACAGAGAGGGAAGCCACTACTTTGGCAATGCAGCAGGAAATGTTCTTGGTGGTGGGTGAGGGCAGATGACATCATCCATTCCAGCTTGCTTGTTGGCCCATACTGATGACGAGACCACCAAGAAGTGTGGATAAGCTCAAAGTACTCCTAAAGAAGTGAGGAGTAAAGTGATAAGAAAGTCAATTTATCTTTTTTTTTTTAATGTCTCATGGCTTGTCTCTCTCCACTTACTGGCCCATGTTGGATTTCTAGCATGGAGAAGAAGACCAAGATTGAAATATGACAGCAACATGGAAAAGAGTTTTTTGCTTTCCAATAAAGGGGAATCTGGACCGGAGACACTCTAAAAGGAATAGCTCCATGGATATGCACATTGGAAAACAATACAATGACTTATCTTGGATTGTGTTTAACACAGAAAAATCTACAGGGTGACCAAAGGAATATATGTCAACTATCTAAGCTGATCTGAAGGTCTGATTGAGAGTTTTGAGAATCCTTGGCAATAAGCAAGGATTTTTATCCCATTATTACATCTGATGCTGAATGGCTTAATCCCTTTTCCAGTTCCAAAGAACTGTGGTGGCATTATCTGCTCTGAGACTCTTTCAGTAAGTTATATTTAAGCATATCTTACAAACTTTAAAAGTGAAAGACAAAATATCATATATTGTCAAGATACGATACTTAAAATGGCTGGGCTTAGCTGTCATCAGCATTGGTGTGCTTGATAGAAACATGCTTGTTGCATTAAATTTGGTTCTCAAAGTTGCTTATAGTGAGAGATAAAACTATTTGTCCTGACCTTTGCCTGTCTTCTAGTTCAGCTTTATTTAAACACGGAGTCTGTTTTCCAGATAGTTCTTTTCAGCTCTTAATAATCCCTTCCTTTCATTTGATGTGGCGTCTACAGAACCAAGAGGCAGCAGCTGCGATGTGCAGATTTTTCAAATTCTCTGTGATGTAAAGATTCATTTTCTGACAACAGAGCAAGCCTTCTAAAGCCAGCAGTATAAGACAGGGAGATGCAAAAGCAGCGGAGGCAATAAAGGTAGTGCCAAATGCAGAATATATTTTAGTCAAACATAGTTGTTGTTGTTTTTTAAAAAAACCCACACAAAATAAAGATGTATAACTGTCTAAGGAAGGAAACAGTATTTGTTAAATATCATTTAACTTTCCTAGAACGAGCATGAATAATATCCAGCCCACAAGCTATAAACTGCAGCTGTCTGGCCACCTGTGCAACTTGGTGTTGTGATGAATATCTCTGCAGGCTCCTTCAGGGTTGACATTGGTTTTCAACCTTTAAGGGATAAGATGTAAATGCATTTCAATCTAGAACTGTGCACGCTATTCTTGAAATACCATTATTTTGTACTGCTGTAGAGAATACTATTTTTTAAAATAATTCCCATAGTGGCAAAAGGGGCAAATCTACTCAGGTTGGTTGGTAGGGGAAAGTTTCCAACTTTCATTTGTGTGTAGGTGTTTGGCTCAAGAATTCCATAATTTCAACCAAATGTCAGTTTTAGTTTTCCAAGCATTTTTCCCTCAAGTGCATGGTCAAGTTTTTTCCGATCAACTGAGAGTTGATTCATTGGTTGCCATAGGAATTGACCAACTGACTTGTCACCCAAGCCTGTTGTCATGGACTGAGAAAGAGTGACTGCCCAAAGTCACCCAGCCAGCTTTCATGCTTAAGGTCTAGACTAGAACTCACAGTCTCCTGGTTTCTAGCCTGGTGCCTTATTAGACCAAATTGGCTCTCTGTTCAGTCACATATTGTGCCACAATAAAGTATTGCACCCTTTTAAAAATCTCTTCGTGATAATGAAATCCACTTGCCACATTCCTTAGAATTTTGATGGATAATGCCCGCATTCTTTGTGGCATGTCCATCCACACTGTGGTCCAGGTTAGGATTTCAAAATATTCTGGTCTCATAATATATCACAAGATTCATACCAGAGCACCAAGGCAAGTTTGAAGGCAGAACAAGAAGCAATGGATGGAAACTAATCAAGGAGAGAACCAACCTAGAAATAAGGAGATATATCTTGATAATAATAACAATTAATTAGTAGAATGGATTGCCTTTAGAAGTTGTCAGTGCTCTATCACTGGAGCTTTTAAAAAAGAAATTGGACAACCACTTGTCTTGTATAGGGTCTCCTCCTTAAGCAGGGGGTTAGACTAGAAAAGCTCTAAGGTCCCTTCCAACTGTGTTATTCTGAATGCCCTGTAGTGTCAGATGTTTTTACAAACCTTTTTCATGGTGATCTGGCTGTGGGTCCAGCACTATTAGTGGAAAACATATGATGAGCTAGATTGGATCAGATTAAATATATTCCTAGTCCACTATTTTGTTTCTGCAGTGACTATTCAACATATTCTCCTACTCTTGTTTTTATCCACTATCAGGAAAGTCAAGCTGGTTGGCTCCACCACCAAAAAATTCTCATGTGAAAATTCTACTGAATGAATTTGATTAGCTCAAGAATACTTATTAGGGATTTGTTACATATCTTTCTGGTTCATTTTCCATTTCACCATTATATTTCAAATTTCAGCACGGAAATACTATAAAAAGAGGGAGCTCCACGAATACCTTCTTTAATCAGATGGTTAGCTTGTGATTAGTTAGGTATCATGTCTGCATGACTGTGTGAGATGTCAGTCATCCAAATCTGTCTTAACCAGGCGGCATTGCATTATATCTCCTGTAATAAATTAATTGGAAATTGAGGATTCTGCTCAAGAATTCCTTGATCGAGACCAGCAGAAAATTACTCCTGCTAACTATAACAGCAAAGCAAATAATGACAAAGAAAATGGAACTGCATACTGTAGATAGCATATAACTATTTTTTTTACTATGCAGTATCCTCACGAAAGAATTCTTTGTATTACAAAAGTTGAAATTGATTTTGCCCTTATATACACTACAAAATGAATTGGACATTAGACAATTTCATCTGTCACATCTTGAGATGGATAAACACCAATTATTTTCTGTAAGTCAAAAAGCAACAATAATTTTGAATAAAAAAAGATATGGAAGTAGCTTTAATTTAGATACACTAGCTGCATTATCTTCTTTTTATTATGTTTATTAAACATTACAATTAAAAGATAAAAGTAATACTAAAAAATAAAAGAATAAAAGAAAACAGAAAAAGCAGAAAAGAAAAAATGGAAAGAAAATGTAAAAGAAAGTAAAATAATATAGTAAAGAAAAATAAAAGAAATATATAAAGAAATGGTTTCACCTTCGTCACAAGTATAAATAATTTTAGTAACTTATCTTAAAATTCAACAAATGATCTTTTTTTCCATATCTAATCTCTGATCTAAAAATAAATCCTTAAATCCTCAGTCCTAGAAATAACCATTAAGTGTTAGCAGACATACCAATGTATCTATTTTAACCTTGATTAAATAAACCAACTTCATATTTTTCCCTTTTATTTTTAACCATCTAGATCTTTAATCCTTTTCAAATAATGTCCTGGAATCTCATCAAATTTTTAGACAACAGCAAGCTGGCGGGAATAGCCAATACTCCAGAATACAGGCTCAAGATCCAGATGGATCATGACAGGACTGAGCCCTATCTAACATAATGAAAATCAACTGTGAGAAAAGTAAGATTCTACACTTAGGCAACAAAAAACAAATGGACAGGTATAGAATAGGTGGTACTTGGCTCTGGAGTAGTAAACTTGAAGTCTTAGTGAACCATCACTTAAATATGAGCCAACAGTGTGCTGCAGTCACTAAAAAAGCTAACTCTGTTTTTCTGTTATTCTGATTTCTTTTCATTTTTTTTCTGTGTGCCTTCTCACAAAGTTCTTCAAAGCCTTAACAAGCCTCTTTTGTAAATCCAGCATAGGAAAATTATCCAAATCACTCTTTTGCTTTGTTATTTGTATGTCCCTTTTAATTGTTTAGCTTTTAGCCAGTTTCATTTATACATCCAGTGTAGCAATTTTTCCATATAATTCTTGCAGCCTGTCATTTTTAAATCCACTTTCAGGTCAGTGTCAATTGCATCCACCAAAGCTTGTTTTTCTTCCATAACACTTAGAGTCTACAGTATCTGTAAGTGCAGATATTTTAAATTCTTGGAACAATAATGCAAGTTTAAATATATTTTGTGGCATGAAAGAATTGATGGGGAATGAAATGATTTGTTATTGCAGAAAATTTCTCTCCTGCTTTTTATTTTCCAAAAGACCTTGATGATAGCTTACTAATTAAAATCATAATGTGCAAAATAACAAAATTAAAAAAAGATCAAAGCTATTATCATCATGTAAAAATATCCCATTTAATTCAGTGAGACTTACTTCTGAGTAGACATTTATATTTTTTATTCTGTCACTTATTAAAGTAAAAGCATAAGAAAGCTATCTGGATTTTTTCAGGCCAGGCTAGATTATTCTCGAAAGTAATAAGATGCAAATGTTTTATTTACACCATTTTGTTCACACTGAAAAAGGAACATAAATTGCAAAAAGTTACTTGTGAGTATGTATTGTCCTCAATTTTCATGTTAACTGTAGTAACATGATTGCTTCAAATGTGAGGTCATACAAGAATGAGACACTTGGCTAATCTGAAATAAGGTAGGATAAATCTCACCAGGTCCTGGATATTGCAAAAGTATTGTAATCAGTAAGTATCACAACAGCATTCTTCTGGAACTTGACCAGGATTGCCATAGAAGAATCACAGAGCTGAAATTAGACTTCAAGTCTAATTCCTGCTCAGTGTCAGAATCCAATTTAAAGCATGCCTGACAGATGGGTGTCTAACTACTGCATTAACACCTTCAATGAAAGAAGCCTACGAGCATTCTGTTCCTTTTCTATGTTAATGTGTATTTGCAAATAGCTACATGAAAAATTACAGTTAAATTATAATTTTTAAAACTGTGATAAACATATTCCTGATCCTTGCCACCCTTTAAATATTCTTAGGAGTTTTTAAACTGAGAGATACATTTAAAAATTTTATATTCTTTCTTTCTTTCTTCTTGTGCCATATCCGTTATCGGACGTTGGCGATCATGTTGGCGATCCTGTTTTTAGCAGCAGCCGCACGAAAAAGTGCTGCTGAGTTTTGTTCAAACCAGTCCCTTAGATTTTGAAGCCATGATGTTCTTCTTCTGCCTGGACCTCATTTGCCTTCAATCTTTCCCTGGAGGATTAAATGGAATATGTCGTATTTTTCTGGGTGTCGCATCACATGTCCGAAATATTCTAACTTTCGTTTTTTAATTGTTTTGATGATTTCCCTTGGCTTTCCCAGGTGACTTATCACCTCCCCATTTCTGATCTTGTCAACCCAGCTTATACGTAACAGCCACCTGTAAATCCACATTTCAAATGCTTCTAGTCTCTTTAGGTGGCCTTCTGTCAGAGACCAACTCTCTACTCCATAGAGCAAGATAGAAAAAATATAACATCTGACATTCAGTCTTAGGCTTATGTTGTGACTGCAGAGGACCTTTTTCATTTTGAAGAATGCTGTTCGAGCTTTCTCTATCCTTGTCTTTACTTCAGTAAAGACAAAATTTTATATAATGGATCGGAATTTGTAATGTCATTATTTTACCAGTGGCAACATCTGTTTCTGGAATTTATGCTTGATTTTTGCTGTATATATTTTTTTCTTTTTTCTTAGTATATATTGCTGAACTACAAAAAAAAGTGTGTAGACAATGGAACCTTCAAATATACATGAATCATTTCATTTATATTAAATGGTTCCCTGAGAGCACACAATCAAAAGTAGGTGGCAAAATGACTGGTCTGAAGATTCAGGTTTGTTTCTTTATTTTCCAAAATAAGGATGTAAGATTCCTTTGGGAGACAAAGTACTTTCATTTCCGTCCTTCCCTCCCCCCTAAATAATTAAATTGTACCTCCAAAATGTCTATGGAGATTCTTAATCATCCAGGTCATAATTGTCCCAACAGTGTTTTTTCAAGAGGCAACTGAACTTTCTTTGTTTTTCCTTGAAGATGTTTCGCTTCTCATCCAAGAAGCTTTTTCAGTTCTGACCAGATGACTGCAAGGAATATAAATCCTTCCATGCCCCACCATTCAGTCAGGACTGAAGAAGTTTCTTGGATGAAAAGTGAAATGTCTTCAGGGAAATCAGGAAAAACCCAGTTGCCTCTTGAAAAAGCACCTTTGGGTGTAACCTTCAAAATTCTGCCTTGTTGCCAACAAATCTTGTGGAACAACTTCAATAACAACAAAAATAAAAAGACTTAAACATGCTTCCTGTTCTTTGTGGTGACATTGCCAAGGCCAAATGCTTCAAATTCAAATGCAGGAAAATATGCGCTGCTTTAAAAAAGATGCAATTGCTTTAAAGAATTGCAGACGGGGGTTACATTTACATTACATCCCTGCGTGCCCTGAAATAGCTTTCTGGAACCGAATTTGAAGCCTTGCAAGGCTTTACTACCTAATATTATAGTAAGTGTTCTATTAAACTCCAGTGTTCTCACACAGCCATTAGCTCAGATCAGTGATGGCGAACCTTTTAGAGACTGAGTGCCCCAAAACCACCCCCCACCCCTGTCCCTGCTCCGCCGTGCCCACTGGGCCACCCACCACCTCCACGGACCACCACAGATCACCCAGGCAGCCCAGCACTGCCATGGCAGCCACGCCCTCTGCCTGTGCCCTGCAGCATCATCTGCGCATGACGGGGCGCAAGGGCGGAGTCTTGTACCCGCTGCCCGGCTACCATGTCCTTGGCTACGCTGCTTTACGTGCACCAAGCCCGGGGGTGACTCTCCTCTGGGGGGCTGCTGGTGAGGAGGGGGCCATGGGAGGAGGTGGGGCTGGGGCGACGGTGCATGTGCCCACAGAGAAGGCTCCGAGTGCCTCCTCTGGCACAAGTGCCATAGGTTCGCCACCACTGGCTCAGATCATTTGAAAATTTGATTTCAAAAAAGGAAGAAGAACAAAACTGATGATGTAAGAAATATTTCCTACGGAGGAATTCATGATTCAGATGTAATCTCCAAATACTAGGATAAAGGGTTTTTTATAGAAAAGTAAGGAATAACTGTTGGCCTCACAGGGTAAAACTATAGGAATCACAACCAGATGAGTTAATTCTACCCTTTTGTACTGTTATATTGACAGAATTTTGCAAGGCTGAAAGCAGTGGTGGGATTCAAATATGTGAACCACCGGTTCTCTGTGTGGATGCCGCTTCCGGAAGTCCATTCTGGGCCTGGGCAACAAAAGATTAGCTACCGGTTCTGCCAAAGTGGTGCGAACTGGCTGAATCCCACCACTGGCTGAAAGTACAATTCACTCTCCCCCTCCTCTCCTCTCCTTTAGCACCTGAGAAACTAGGGACGGTTTCTTCTGAGTCTCTTGTCCTGCCCTCTATCCAGCTGTAGGTTATGCTGTCTCTATCTGACCATTTCCTTAGCAGCAACATTTTGCCCAATCTCCTAAGGTCTTTCCCACATACCATTATAATAACTGAGAGAAAAAACAAGGAAACTGTGGGGTGCTTTCAGAAGCCAGTATTGTTATTTTCCTGCTATTAAATACTACTACTAAATGTCAAAATCCCCCAAATTACATTTAAAGCTCTCTTTTAAGAACTTTCCATTATGTGAAAACACAGCAGTTGGTCTGCATAAGCAGTTCCAGTTTGGGCTGGTTAAAATTCTTTTCTAGGCTCCTCCTCATTGTACATTTCAAATTCTTGCACTTTTCTGTTTCGTTCTTTCCTCACCAATATAACACATGCAATTTCAGATTGGATATTGCTCTCAAGCTCTACTTTTTTTTTTTTATCATGGTATACTGTTTGAGAGTAGAAAAAATAATAATCAGAGGCTATAGTATAGCAGTTGACAAATCCAGCATTGTGAGATGGGAGGCATGTTGTAGGATATAAACAAAATCTTAATAACTTTTCAATCCAACAGTATTAGCTGTTACTATAATTTTACAAATTATGTACTTCAAACATCAATTCTTCAAAACAGCTTGAAAAGAATGCTGTGTTCTCAGCAGTTGATATTCTCTTTTTAATAAGGGCATGGTAAATAATAAACTTTGTTATCGACATATGTTAGCATAGTTTAGCAAAGCTGTTTAGATGGAAGAGGGGTGGAAGGAAACAGAAGGTGTCAATCACCAGGGAAATCAGGAGATCCAGACAGTTCAAATAGGTATAAAGATTTATTGTAAGCTTAAGCTCTTTACAAGAATCTGAATCTCTAACAGATAAAGCAATTTGGCGGTAAATAAGGAATTCACAGTGGGCTGGACTTAGATCTCTTGTGGGCGCGAAAGGACTCATGACTGATGATGAATTTGACTCCTCCATCAGGCTCAGCCTGGTCATTTCCTACAGAAGCAAACTTTTCTGAATGAATCCTTTCTGCTCATTTCCTACAGAAGGGAACTTTCCTACAGAAAGGAACTTTCCTGAATGAATCCTTTCTGCTTTATCTGCACCTTTGTCAGGCCCACTGACCACTGTCAGGCTGTTTTGAAACAAGTTTACCAATTTTCTAGTAGACTCTTATCAAAAAAGTAACTTAGCTGACAAGTTGGTGGAGTGCAATGCCAGAGTTAGACTTGTATAAATTGTATAAACCTTGGAGTCGCCTCGTTAAAAAAAATTATACCATAAGGTCTCATTAAAGTGTGTACTAACAGAACTTTAAATATTATCTCTCTCACTCTCTCTCTGTCCTGTCTATCTTTTAATTACTCAGTAGCATGGTCTTAAAAATAATACAACTATTTTCAAATGAAAGCCTTTACTGATTACATATCATTTCTCATAGATTGTAATATAGTACACCTTGGAACAATACTTATATATAATTTTAAAGTAATTTTAAAATACCTCAAAATGCTGTCAAAATAATCAGGGTTACTTTTATTCACATAAGCAATTATGAACTTATTTGCAAAATAAAAAAAAACCCTGAGATTCTGAAATTTTGTGAGGGCTTGTGGATTGTGAGGCCTTATACCTAATAGGCCTTATGCCTAATATGGCACATACTATGTTTCTTATCATTTCATTCCAGGTTTACCTGGCCAGCTGTGTTTTATTTTTTTTTGGGGGGGGGACATGTGCGCAGTAGATTGGTCTTCTGAAAGACTTTTCAGAAGTAGTCTAAATGAAAGATTACTGACAGGAAGCACTTCTGCATTGGAAATCATTTACTCGGCAACCTATAAGATGGTAAAGCATCCAACATAAGCACTTGCCCAGCCTCACTCTACCTGTTCTTCCACATATTAAGGAAAACAATTGACGGCAGTTTTTCTTCCAGGCCAGTAACATGGGGTAGAAGGAGAAACAAAGCCAAAGGAATTGAATGACTGCTTTTTTACATTGTTCTGTGGTAAAGCTATAAAGACAGGATCACTTGCTAGCCTTGTTCTTGAGACAGATTAGAGTTTAGACCAGGGGTCTTCAAACCTGGTCCTTTTATGACTTGTGGACTTCAACTCCCAGGCATGCTGGCTGAGGAATTCTGGGAGTTGAAGTCCACAAGTCATAAAAGGGCCAAGTTTGAAGACCCCTGGTTTAGACATTAAGACAGTTTATATATGCTAGCATCCTTTTTTTTCACCAACTCAGTGAATGGAAAAATGCCCATTAACATGGCTGGAGTCTTAACACGACATATGGATTAAGAAAAAAAAGTATAGGAAATGGTGGCCCCGGAACAAAAATTGTACTTGCATGTATTACACTAGGTATTTTTCAGCACACACATAGATATGTCATTACAATTCATTACAGTATGATTAGTTCAAATAGATAATATGATTTTTTTTGAAGGACTGTAATAAATAGTTTATTCAGTTACTGTAAAGCAGGGGTCCCCAACCTTTCTGGGTTGGCGGCCTGGTGGGAAAGGGAGGGGCAGGCACCTTTATGCACGCATGCGCACAAACGCAAATATGGCTGTGCATGCGCGTGAACAGGGCTGCGAGCATGTGCGCGTGGCAAATGGGGCTGCTAGCGCTGGCTCGCAGTGAGGCTAGTGCCCACATGAGACTCACAGTGAGGCTAGCGCCAGCTCAAGGGGGAGTAAGTGTGCGCACATGTGTATGCGCACTGGCCAGCCACTCACGCAGCCCGATGGCCAAGAGGCCACAGCCCGGTAGTGGGCTGCAGCCCATAGGTTGGGGACCTCTGCTGTAAAGTAAATAAACATCTTTGCTGATATATCTCAGTGTAATACAGCCAAAGCTGGAATATTGAAAAGCAGCATGCAACTCACAAGGATAACAGCACTATAATCAAAATTATGTTTAATTATGATGACAATAATTTTACAACTATTTTTCTCCAGAGTAGAAATTATTGACTACAGTGCTTGTTATTTCACTGGAGAATGAAATAACATATTTTGGCATCCTGTACAGCAATAATATCATCTATGATACTGGTAGGCTTCTAAGGTTCAGTATCAGAGTAATGCCATATTGTCCCAGAAAAGGATTTAAAAAAAATAGTTATGTTATAATGGTAAAGCATTATTTGGTACTGAAATAATTAGCTATATTATTTTGAATGCTATAGAGCAGTGGTGGCGAACCTATGGCACGCGTGCCAGAGGCGGCACTTGGAGCCCTCTCTGTGGGCACATGCACCGTCGCCCCAGCCCCACCTCCTCCCACGGCCCCCTCCTCACCAGCAGCCCCCCAGAGGAGAGTCACCCCCGGGCATGGCCCACGTGAAGCAGCGCAGCCAAGGACATGGTAGCCGGGCAGCGGGGACAAGACTCCGCCCTTGCGCCCCGTCACGCGCAGATGATGCTGTAGGGCACAGGCGGAGGGTGTGGCCGCCATGGCAGTGCTGGGCTGCCTGGGTGATCTGTGGTGGTCCGTGGAGGTGGTGGGTGGCCCAGTGGGCACGGCGGAGCGGGGACAGGGGTGGGGGGTGGTTTTGGGGCACTCGGTCTCTAAAAGGTTCGCCATCACTGCTATAGAGAAAGTGAATGGAAAGCTAATAGCATCACTTTCTAATATAGATTTCTACTTCTTCTTCTTGGACTGCACAGACTCTTGTTGATCACCCAACATTATCTGAAAACCAGGCTAATGGACTGCAAATTTCTAAAACTTCAGACTATTTGCGACACTCAGAAAAGTTATTTGCATTTTTCCTTTCTCATTTCAAAGATGGATGGAATATGTATCTCAACAAGGTTAACTTATTTTAGCAGTTTTTTTTAAACTGTTGGATAGATTGTACCCACTCCCGTCCAGCTACCATTTCATTGGATCTATCAGCTAAGAAAAAAAATCTTAATATGATTTGATTCTTCAGGTTTATAATTGTAATCTTATTTAGTGGTTTAAACAGCCTATAAGCCTGGCAAGTAAATAAATATAAATTTCGCCTGAATGCAATGTCTGATATACTACTGTCACTGCTACACTCTCTCATTCTAGCTATTCCCTCAATTTGCTAGGATAACACTCTTCTCCATGTTCATTAAAATGCCTTCTTCATAAAAGTTTGCTTTGCAACACCAATTCTGGAATACAGAGAAAGAAAGCTTTTGAGGAGCTCAGGATATTTGTTAATATTTTCAAAAATTGGTCTAGAAACCTATTTAATACCTTTTTCAATTGTAGACAATGGTCCTTCCTTCCTTCCTTCCTTCTTTCCTTCTTTCCTTCCTTCTTTCCTTCCTTCCTTCCTTCCTCCTTCTCTCCCTCCCTGTCCTTCCTTCCTTCCTTCCTTCCTTCCTTCCTTCCTTCCTTCCTTCCTTCCTTCCTTCCTTCCTTCCTTCCTTCCTTCCTTCCTTTCTTTCTTTCTTTCTTCCTTTCTTTCTTTCTTTCTTTCTTTCTTTCTTTCTTTCTTTGAAGAGAGATTGATTCTTATGATCTGGGACAATACTGTAAATAACTGATCCATAAGAAATCAAAAGAATGAATCCTTATTGATTGATGCTTTCTGCTCATAGCTATTTGCTACTTAGATTGCTCAATAAAATTTTAATTATTTGCTATAAATTCCATACTCACAGGCATGTAGCTAATAAACTTTTGTAAGGACTTGAGACTGCAGATGGGGAAGGCAACATGGAGGACTGAATTGGTTTTAAAGTATATTGGGAATGATTAACGATGAAACACTGCTTGAGTCGGTATCCTGCTTTGCATTGCTGGAAGTTTAACACCAAAGGTTTTCCACTAGCATATCTATGGACATTCACCAAACAGTACTACAGTTTTTCAGAATTCTGTCCATCATGAGTTGCTTGTGGGTTTCTAGCAAACATTTCTTTCAAACAGAAAGAATGACATGAACTTAAGGACTATTCCAGCACAATTGCTTCAATGTTTTTTATTTAATACTTTTCTTATTGGGAGGAAAGGAGCTTTCCTTAAGCAATTTATGTGTTGGCTTTGATTTTTTTTTTTTTACCACCCCCCTGATTCAAAATTTCAGCATCGATTATTTAAACACCCAGATCTTGGTGTAAAGTGATAAATATATTCATTGTAGAACTCCAGCTGATTTGAATAAATCATTTTCTTTACACCAGAAAATAAAGGTTTACTTTGCAATGCAATTTCAAACAACCGTTGCTATAATAAAAAGCAATTTGGCTGCATTCTTTGCTCACAGAATTCAAAGCAGCTAACAACCTAACAGCTAACAATTCAAACTAATTTATTGTCAAATGATGGGTATAAATAATGATCTTGTCTACTACAAGAGGTATGAACTGGCTTTATTAGATTAATAGAGTCTTGAGAATTTTGTTATTCACTTTCTCCGATAGCATTGCATTCATGAAGATGTGCATTTTGTAGCTGTTATCTGAGATCAGTGACTCTGAAAAGGATCCCATGGAATCTTCTAAATGGCTTTTCTGTAAATGTGTTAGACTTCCAAAAGTAATGATTTTCACACCGCTGCTGAATACATTTATAAAACTAATCTTCTAAAAGACTAGATGCTGGTGAACTGAATACCAAGAAGAGGTTTGATCTTCTAGTTCTTCCTGTGACTGCCTGCTATGTATTATTAATGACCGACTTCTCATATGGGGGAAGAAATGGAACTGACTTTATTTTAATAACTTACACAAACAAAAGGACATTCATTTGTTCCCTTTATGGTAATTACCAAGCATACTTTCCATGTTGATCAATACAATACAGTATACTGAGCATATTCTGTTTTATCCTAGACTTTCTTTATACTTGCCCATCTCTTGGAAAGCTGTAGATTTCTGTCATAATATTAATGGCTGTTCAGTAATAAAGCATATGTGAATAAGCGGCATGCAAACTATCTCTGAAGGGAGCCCAAAGGCTGGCAAAGGAGCATGTTTTCTAGCAGTTTATGCCCTAGGCTATTAATGTAAGATGGCACCTGATGCTTCATTTATTTTGATACAGAGACAACAAGTGTCCCATTATGACTGCAGGCTCCTGCAGGACAAACTGCTGTCGATGGTATAACTACTCTTTTCCATCAAGAAAGCCACTGGCACGCCCAATTAGCTACCTTGAAAGATGGGTGTCATTTGCATAACCCCTCCCTTCAGACATATGTTTGCTTAATTTTGTTGCAGCAAGATATTTTCCTTGATGCCCCCCCTCCCTGATTTTTCTCCAAAGAACAGCTGCTCCTCCCACTGTATACTGCGGTTGATACACATTGTACCAGTTTTCATTGGCTTCCTTTTGGAAGCAGGAATGTATTCTTTTCAAGAGTGGAGAGAGAAATGCTATCAATAATGCACAAAGAGTGTTGGACCAGACTTTATTCAATTAACGTTTGTCACAAGTTTCTTTAGAAGCTCATGCTCCAGCTTTTAACAGCTTTTTTGTACATCAGCTCTGGGTAATGGAAATGGCTTTCACGTACATGGAAAAACACTTGCAAATCGAAAGCAAGCTAGCTTGCATCCTGTTCCTGTTACTGCCTTTTTGTTATAGACCACCAGTCAGTGACAGCACAATCTTTCTAACCAAGTTTTCTCATCTGCTATGAAATATATGCCAACAAAGAGAGTGAAAGAAAAAAAGAGAGACAGAGAGAAAGAGAGAGAGAGAGAGAGCCCAAAAGTGTTGATTGGCACATACAGCAGATTTCTAGCTGCTGCCTTTAATTTGTAAGTTAAAAATGGCATCTAAAACATTTGTAGGCTACCCTAGAATAACTTGGTTTTGAAGTGTGACCAGAAACATTTGAAAATAAGTAATAAGTAATGGTATTCACTAGATAAATAGAAGGCTTATATGCAGATAGATGAGACATAGCATTGCCTGGATACAATCTGACTGATGGTAATTTCTTCTCTTCTCACTCCAGAGACAACAGCAACAACAATATAGCTGCAAGATGATATTATTCACATACTTCTGGGAAGTTTATTTGTACATTGACCCTTCTGAAAACAAACATGCCTTGTTAAACATCACAGCTTGCCACCTGGATGATCAAATTGGGAAGGGAACATTCTGGTTTTAGTTGCTCAGTATTTATTTAAAGGCTTGCCCAAAACTGAAACTAGCTTATTTTCCTCTTAGTTGTCTCCAGTGGCCCCAGGCTGTCCCAGTTTCTCTGCTTCAGCCTCAAGTTTTAGGATACTATTTGAAGAGACTAAAGATAAAGATTGTAAAAGTAAACCGTAGGAATATAAAGTTGGTTTATTTGATCAAGGTTAAAATATATATGTTGTTATCTCTGATAACTCTGGGCATAAGAGATCATTTGTTCTATTTTAAGAGAAAGTGGTAAGTTTCAAATTGTTTATACTTGTTGTGATAAAGGGGGAAATCATTATTTCTTTTCTTAGTTTTTTCTTCTATATTTTTCTTTCTATTTTTCTTTTCTGTATGTTCTATTTTCCATTTCATTTTTAGGTTGGCATTACTTTTTAATCTTTGCATTAGCATTTTCTAATACAATGAGTTAAAAGTATTTAAAAAGGATCTTTTTTTCCCCCCCAACAAGTTTTATTGGTATTTTTAGTTTTACATCAATGTGCCTTAAGAATCTCCGTGGAGATAGGGTGATCAATCATAAAAAAAAAACACAATATAATCAAACATAGATAATTCAATAATTCCTTAACATTACTTCTCTGTTTCCCTCAAGCTAAAACCTAATATTAATACATATCTAGATAAAATTCAATCATTATATATAAAAAACAAAAATATCGCTAGTAATTCACATATCAATCAAAATCCTGTTTTTAGGTTGAACTATTTTAAAACCATTTTACATTTTAGCCTAAAATAAACACATAAGTTACATTTCGGGTCCCTCAATTTCCCATAAAACAATAACAATTTCTAAAACACATATATAGTATAACTATTATATTTTAATACTTCTCTCTTATATTCTATCAAATATATATTTTATAAGTCAATCCAAATCTCTAAAAGTTCCTCAATTATTTTAACCTAGTTAGATTAATGCATTTCTAGTTAACATTCAATCATTGTAAATAAAAATAACAGTAATATTTCACTAATATCAATCCAACTCCATTTTCTAATACAATGAGTTAAAAGTATTTAAAAAGGATCTTAAACTGATGTTCAGCTGACTCACTTACTGATTGTATAAGAGGGTTTCTGTCTCTTTCATTTGATGAGTGTTCATAGCATGTAGGGATTTCTGACAGAGACTCCTTATTGAAGTATACCATGCCTACTTCATGCCTAGAAGACTTGCATCTGTTCCCAGTTTTCCCTCCACCTCCTGATTTTAGTCTAGAACAATTCCACTTGGGCTCTTCTGGATCTACCCCACTACTCTCATGATACCATGAGGCTCTGCTTTCTTATTTTTATTCTGTTTGTTCCTTGTGTTCCATTGGGCAGAACCAGTGATGGGATTCAGCTGGTTCGCTCTGGTTCGGTAGAATGGGTAGCTAATTTCTTTTGAGTTCAGAGAACTGGTTGATGCATGGCAGAAACGCTCCCCTTCCTGCTCCCGATTGGACACATGCGACACCTTCTTTCCAGCTCCAACACGGTCCTCCATCACTTCCTCCACCGCCATGGGCAGTCTCACAAACAAAAGAAGTTTGTGGGACTAAAAAAAAAAGTTCAATCAATTCAAACTTCGCAAGATCATACGGCAACGGAGGAAGTGACGAAGGAGCTGGAAAGAAGGTTAGATCTTCCCCACTACTCTCATGATACCATGAGGCTCTGCTTTCTTATTTTTATTCTGTTTGTTCCTTGTGTTCCATTGGGTAGAACCAGTGATGGGATTCAGCTGGTTCACACTGGTTCGGTAGAATGGGTAGCTATTTTCTTTTGAGTTCAGAGAACTGGTTGATGCATGGCAGAAATGCCCCCCCTTCCTGCTCCCGATTGGACCCATGCGGCACCTTCTTTCCAGCTCCGATGCGGTCCTCCGTCACTTCCTCCACTGCCGTGGGCAGTGCCACAAACAAGAAGTTTGTGGGACTAAAAAAAAAGTTAAATCAATTCAAACTTCACAAGATCACATGGCAACAGAGGAAGTAATGGAGGAGCTGGAAAGAAGGTTAGAAAAGAAATGGTTTAGGAATCAAGGGCATCTGAGTAGTGGTGGGTAGGGCAAGCTTTCCAGCTCCACAGTGGCAGAGAAATGCTTTCCAGCTCCAGTGCTCTATCTGCCGCTTCGGTGTAGGCAGAGCTGTGAAGAGGGCTCTGAAGGGGAGTGAAATGGAAGAGGGTGGTTGGGCAGGTGAAGGGGGATCTGCAGAAGCTGTCCGGAGGAGAAGATGAAAAGCAGCCCCCGCCTTGCCCATTGCCAGCAGTTCAAAGAAGCTGCCTCTGAGCTGGATGGCTGGCTGACAGCTGAGAAGGTGCTGCAGTGGGTCGTGCCCAGGAAAAGGAGAGCATGTGGGCCAGGATGGGGGGGGAGGGAAACCAGCCATGCCGGGATGCATCCAGCCATGTGGGACCTCGATGAGTTAGCAGGCAGCTGGTTGAAGAGAGGAACAGTTGTGGTTCTGCCTGCTTTATTATGCAGCAGGCTATTAATAACGCAGCCCGTTCCAAATGGCGACTTAGTATTTTTTCTCCAACTACCTGTGTCTGGTGTTAGAACTGATAGCTTTCAGGGAGACCGTGTGGTTGAGGAAGATACCACTTGTAATAAAAAACATAAGAGGCGCTGTCCTGCATCATGGTGAACCAGCCACAGAGCCCCATTGGCACAGGCAGAGATAACCCCAAGATGACAAGGAGAGGGCTCTTGCCCAGGCTCAGCGGCTCTGACAGGAGTGGCAGCTGCTGCTTCTCCTGCTGCTCTGAGCCCCTCAACCAGTTGGCCATGCAGGGAAGCAGGAGGAGGTGGAGGGGCAGCTGGGGGTCTGGAGCCACCTTGGCTGCCCGCTGGCCACAGCCAGCCCCACCTCAGCAGCCCAATGAGGCAGTAGAGCTTACACACTGGCTGCCCAGCATCATCAGGTAGCAGCACCTGGGAATGTGCGATGCTGTGCAGGAGGAGCAGGCGGCAGCGGTGATCCCTGCATTGCCAGGCCCAGCCAGCAGCAGCTGTGCTGCCCATCTTCGCGCTGGTGGGGGCAGCAGTAGGGGAAGGCAGGCTCTGGCTGCATCCACCCCTCACTGCTGCCACTCCACATCATCCCCTGCATGCCTCCGGCCCACCGCTGCCCTTGTAGATGCTGCACTGTGGAAGGGAGATGGCGAGGCACTGGAGGTGTGCATGGGATGATGCAGGGTGGCAGCAACAAGGAGTGGGCATGTGCCAGAGCCTGCCTTCCCTCACTGCTACCCGACCGGCGTGAGGATGGGCAGCACAGCTTCACTTCCAGAGCTGCTGCTGGCCATACCTGGCAATGCAGGGATCGCTGCCACCGCCTCCTCCTGCCCAGCCCTGCATGTTGCCCAGGCGCTGCTTCCCCATGAAGCTGGGCAGCTGGTGCGCGAGATCCTCTGCCTCATTGGGCTGCTGAAATGGGGCTGGCTGTGGCCAGCGGGCAACTGAGGTGGCTCCGCCTCCTCCTGCTTCCCTGTGTGGCTGGCCAGTCAAGGAGCTTGGAGCAGTAGCAGCAGCAGCAACTACCGCCCCCATCAGAGCCACCGAGTGGATGGGGCCTGGGCCGGGAGAGGGCCCCCTTCCGGCCATCCCAGGGCCATCTCCGCCCATGCCAATGGGGCTATGCTGTGGAAGGGAGACAGTGGCAGCTCTGATCCTTCCTGCCAGCCTCTCCCCTCTCCAGCCCCCTGCCCAGTGCCCCTTCTACGCAATCCTTTGTGACTGCAGTGTGGATGAGAGGCTCAACTGCTGGGGCGGCGGCTTTCCTCCACAGAGACACCTTGGCCCTCCTGCCCACTAGCCAGACCCCCTCACCTTCCCACAGCTGGGACCTGCTGACCCCCCCACCCTCCTGCACCCACCCCAGTCTGAGACTCCTGCAGCCCCCCCACCTGTACCCTCAGCTGGGACCTCCAGCAATTCCGCAACTAGGAGCTCCCCCCCTGCTGGGACCTCCTACCCCAACCCTAGCCAACCCCCCCAAGCAGCCCACCCTGACTAAGGTGCAGGGAAGGCAAGGCAGAGAGCCAGTTGTTAAATTATTTGAAACCCATCACTGGGCAGAACCATTTTCTAGTACCAATCTCCAAGATTACAATCTCTGAAATTTTAGGGTTATGGCTCTCCCATTCATGTATCATCTCCCCTTTCCCCCCACCTTTCTGTAAGTCTGATGGCAATTATTAAAAGAGGTTTAAAGAGCTTTTTATTTGGGTGAATGCCTGCTCTGTTCATCCCATCTTATTCTCATCAACGTTGACAGTTCTTAGGCAATTGCCTGTTTTGTATTAATTATGGATGCTTATGACTTTACCATTTCATTGGCATTGTTAAAATATGTATAGCTACAGGGCTTAGTTTGATCTTAGTTGTAAATATCTGTTTATTGCTTTAGTTAAGTTAAAACTATTATATTGGCTGATTTTTTTAATTGATTATTATGTCTCCCTGATTTTTACTGTGCCTTGATCAAAACTAAAAAGAAATAAAAAAAATATTTTTCTCTTATTTCATTTTGTCACAAGTAGAGGTTTAAAGGAAAGGGTATATAAGCCTCATAATTTGTACCACCAGCCAAGCTTTATTCAATGCAACAAAGCAAAATGTTTTATGAATCATGTTAATTATATTGTATTCAGAAGCTGTTTTACAATTTTCTCTGACTTGTAGTTTTTACACATTGTAAGGCTGATTACAAGGCTTGGGTTCATGATTACTTCCCACTACATACAAACCTTGCAATTTTAGATTTTGGTGTGAAAAACTACACCTGTGGTACCTCCACTGAAAAAGATTCAAGGTTATTATGTATATATGAAAACACATACACACACACACACACATTAAACTAACATGACCAACAATGCTGGCACAGTGGAGAGATTGCGAGCTAGAACAACAGCACTGCATGTGGGGGATACACCTAAGCAAGACAGTGGGGAGAATAGTCAGGCGGCGACGTCAAACGACCGTGCTCCACAAGACGAACGTTCTAGGTGGGCAGGGCATGTGGGGAGAGGCAGAGCAGTAAAATTCAAACGGATGTCGGTTAGCACAGCAGAAACAAGATTGATGCAGCCAATTGTAGGTATGCAGGGGATGGACAGACCTATGATACGCTCATTGTCTAAATCTTAAGCCTCCCAAAGACTATAAGGATGAGCATTCCCAGATCCTGGCTTATACTTTGACAACGTCAGCAGCTGCTGACGAAAGCTTAGTTCTTAATAAAATTTGTAATTTTGGAGATCAACATTTTTAGTAGTTTTTTCTATTATATATATATATATATATATATATATATATATATATATATATATATATATATCATGTTTAAACAGAAAGACACACATCCCCTGTAATATGTGACAACAATAATTTAAAATAATTTAATACATCATGGAAAGGAGTTTAAGTAAGATGATAGAAGAATCATGCTGAAATTGTGATCTGAAATACACCTGTCCTATTTATTTACAAATAATTAAACTATGTCCTGTTTATTTGCAAATAATTAAACTATGCTTTTCCTATTAAAACATTCATTTACAAGGTTAAAATAATATATTTTATTTTATTTTAAATAACTATTTTAAAATAAAAATTATGAAATAGAATATATGCATTAAAACATCAGTAGAAAAGGGTAAGTTTAGAAGTTCAGTTAAACAAAAGAGGCAAAAGAGATTTTAAATAAATCCCAAGACTACATTTTACAGTGGAAAGCTAAGAGACACGAAAGCTTTCTGCAGTTCAACTTTCATAAAATGAAGGTTGCCATTGAAGTTTTGCATTCTGGAAGCCATAGGGTGGGCTTCAGAAGGCTCAGGAACTCAGAAGATTTTGTTACAGGATGAATATATCAAGGAACACCAATGTAAAATAAGAGCTGATACCTCAAATTAGCTCTGGAAATCAAATAAGTTAATTCAGTTAAGTGAATTCAGTTGTTTCTGCATTATTTCACTTTTATCTATTGTTCCAATCTGTATAATACTAAAATTCTCATTCCTATAGCCTTTGACTGGGAGAAACAGTGCCATCATAGGGCAATAATTTTTGAACCAAGTAGCAGAAATGGGCTAACTCAGAATACATTCAAAATCCAGGACCCACGTTTGCAAAAATAATGAAATTTAGGAAAGTTGTAGCTGCTTCAACTGCTTTAGCTGCTGGGCTGCTGCTGTACTCATATGATCCTCAGTTTCAATGTCTCAGAACAAGGGATTGCCACTCTACCCATCCCTTTCTCCACTCCCTCACCACTTACTGTTCGCTGGCCTTGGACTTGCAAATTTGTGCTGGCTTCCTCACTGACTTTCTCCATACAAGCTTCTCATAAGCAGAATAAATGGGGAAACTGACAGGAATTCTAGGGAGGGAAGAATGGAAGGATGGAGGGAGGGAGAAAGGAAGGATGGATGGAAGGAAGGAAGAAAGGAAGGAAGATAGGAAAGAAAGAAGGAAGGAAGGAAGGAAGGAAGGAAGGAAGATGCACCAAAGATGAAAATATATCTGTTATATTGATGATAATAAATGAATTACAGGATTTATTAATAAAAAATGAATATTGGCAGCCCCCCCCAATGTAAACCAAACCTGCAAAAAATTCCATGGAAGTCTAAAACTAATTTGTGCTGGCTTCCTCACTGACTTTCTCCATACAAGCTTCTCATAAGCAGAATAAATGGGGAAACTGACAGGAATTCTAGGGAGGGAAGAATGGAAGGATGGAGGGAGGGAGAAAGGAAGGATGGATGGAAGGAAGGAAGAAAGGAAGGAAGATAGGAAAGAAAGAAGGAAGGAAGGAAGGAAGGAAGGAAGGAAGATGCACCAAAGATGAAAATATATCTGTTATATTGATGATAATAAATGAATTACAGGATTTATTAATAAAAAATGAATATTGGCAGCCCCCCCCAATGTAAACCAAACCTGCAAAAAATTCCATGGAAGTCTAAAACTAATTCTATTAAAATGGATAAGAGAATTATGCAAGTCTAATTATGCTTTATTTCCTTCTTTTCTTTTATATTGATGTTACATATTTAGGAAGGAAGGAAGGAAGGAAGGAAGTTATTCAATGCTCCCTGCCACCTTCCCCATGAGGAAATTCAGTGGGGAAGCCAATAGGAGGTTGAAAATTCCACTGCTTTTTTGCCCAGTTTGTGGTATTTCTCTGTTTAGGTAAGGAAATACCTCTGAAATGATGACACAATGGGGCAAGGGTTATCTAGTATTATATAAGAGGATTCTATGATCCAATGGGTATCACTGAAATGTCTTTCAATAAGGTACAATTATGTATTTTTTCCCCTGTAAAAACAAACTAAGAAACAGATCAAAGCAATTTTGGACCAAGATGGTGACCCCTCTCCCTTCCACGTATATTAAGTAATTAGAATGGAAACTGAATCTTTGTCAGTGGACTGCATCCAACAGGAAAAAAACAAAACAAAACTAGATTAGAGACTGTGGGATAGAGAAATTGGCTATCATACTCTGTCTTGCAAACGTCTGCTGCTTGAGGTGGCTCTCTTCACTGAGCCTCATCACAGGGCCAGCTCTGGACCAAAGAATAATTGTATTTACTTTTGTCGTGCTTGGCTTCTCCTGTCTTACTTGCAGTGGAACCTGTTTTATTAGAGGAAGCTGGGCTGTCGAAGTTGAATTAATGTAGTACACAGGTTCTCTAGCAGATAAAAATATGAAATGAAAAATGCAGAAACAATAGTAGAAGTATCAGCCATCAATGATGGATTACATAGAAGCTTGCCACCATTGCTATTTATATTGTATGCAGGAACAGAACTTGAACTGTGGAAAGTGGAGTAGAAGAGGCTGTCTCTTCCATTGTGCCAATACAATTCTAGTTAAAACTTTCTTTCTTTCTTTCTTTCTTTCTTTCTTTCTTTCTTTCTTTCTTTCTTTCTTTCTTTCTTTCTTTCTTTCTTTCTTTCTTTCTTTCTTTCTTTCTTTCTTTCTTTCTTTCTTTCTTTCTCTTTCTTTCTTTCTTTCTTTCTTTCTTTCTTTCTTTCTTTCTTTCTTTCCTTCCTTCCTTCCTTCCTTCCTTCCTTCCTTCCTTCCTTCCTTCCTTCCTTCCTTCCTTCCTTCCTTCCTTCCTAAATATGTAACATAAATATAAAAGAAAAGGAGATAAAGCATAATTAGACTTGCATAATTCTCTTATAATAGTCCATTTTAATAGAATTAGTTTTAGACTTTCATGGAATTTTTTGCAGGTTTTGGTTTACATTGTGGGGGGGCGGGGCTGCCAATATTCATTTTTTATTAATGAATCCTGTAATTCATTTATTATCATCAATTTAACAGATATATTGTCATCTTTGGTACACAAGTGAATTCAAAGCTGACTTTGAGGAAAATAGGAGTTGTTAAGGGAGATTGGACAAGTAATTGCAGAGCCTAGAGCTTGAAGGAAATATAAAAAGGAAACGTAAACCAAACCTGCCTTGACTGGGAGAAGAAGAAAAGAGAAGAAATAATTTGGATAGGCTTCCAAAATTCTGTCATTTTGCCTTGTAACAATAAAGTAACATTCCTGAAATCTATGCAGTGCCTGTTTCTTGAGGTGGATTACCCTGAACAGCTAATATCAAATTTCTCTCCATCCCATTTTGTACTAAACAAAGTGAATCCCTTCTCCAAGTCCTTCCTTAATATCTCTCTCATACCTTCTTTAAAATCAGCTCTAAATTCCTTTAAAGATCTTCATTTCTTTTAAAATAGAATTGGATACAGATATGTGGTGAGGATGCCAGCATTCTTTGGGAATGGTTGGTAACTGGTAGGTGGGAGGGGGAATAGTGAACTGAGAGTGATTTATTGCAAACAAATATAATTTATTAGCCATATGCAGTAGTATGGCAGTTCTCTTAGCACTTGCACCTAACAATAGCACAAATAAGCACTGGTAACATTTATTTTTCTGTGTTGTTCTCATGACATCTCAGCCTCAATCCATGAGTGAAGCAGTGGCCCTTGGCTGAATTGATATTAGTGTTCCCTCCCATGAAGCCCATAGTGTTCAGTGACAATTAAGGTGTATAGAATCTGTTATGCTTCACTATCCATTCAGTGGATAGTAGGTGAGTGATAGATGGGATCCCAGGGGCCATTTCAGATTGTTGCAGGTATGTCCCTTCCCCTGTGACCCCTGGTTCACCTGGTCCCCTGCTCCTAAAAAAGCAGGTCACACTATCAGAATTGTTCAATAGTGCCCGACAACTCAGAGGGCTCTAAAGTTTTTACCAGTTTAGCACAAAATAATGAAAGTTTCCCCACTGTCTCTTGAACAGAGAATGAAGGAATCAGGCATTCGGCTTTTGTTGACTATGCAAAGAAAAGAAATGAAGGAGACAAAAGTCCCAGATGAAAAGTGTGGTTTGTGACTCAGTTTGTTTTGTGACGCTGATAGATTTCCCCCCCCCATCAACTTTATGTTACACTGGGATGAGGTGTAGTGGAAAGGCCACAGGAAAGGGCCCAGAAAGGCAGCCAGGCTTACTGCATTCCTGCTGCACTCTTATTCCTGCTAGAGATTGTCTTGCAGATTGGTGACTTGCAGAGAAGGAAGGCAGCCAAGCCAGAGGGTTCAATCCGTTGCTTTGTCTATCACATGTTTCACATGCATAATCAGGACAGAACAATCCATCAGTGAGTCAGAACAGAGGCAAGAGAGACAGGATAAAGATTGGCAATTGGGGCAGCAAATTTCACGCCCGTGTAGTTTTTTGCCAACTTAGGGATAGATGGAGAGCACTTTAACTTAGCAATGGGGAAAGGCCCTTCATATTGCTTGGATTTACAGAAACAAAAGTTTTGAAGGACCAAATATGATGGGTATAATATAAGACTGATTTACAAAGACTGATTTACAAAGGAGAAGCCATTATTGGCTTCAACATTTTAAACATCAAAGAAAAAACAAGTTCAGATCCACTAAACTTCTAAATTTGCTTTCAGCAAGAACTTCAGATTCTTTTTTTTTTTTTAATTTCTGCTGATGGTAATCAGTGGGAATCTTTTTATTCTTGTGTCTTCTTTAATCCTGTGATGTTGAAATGATGAGAAGAAAGAGGAACAAGAAGAAGAATAAGAAATATTTTTTTAAAAAAATTGCACCCTTTTCTAATTGGCTCATGACTTAGAAATTGTAAACAATGCAGAGCAATACTGAATAAATTGAAGAAACGAAGCTGAGTAGGAAACAGAAGCCCATGGTCAGTGTGGCTCTTCAACTAAAGATAAACCCACACAAACGCATACATTTTCCATGCATCTATTACAGAGTAAATAATTATATACTTCCTGGACAAGAATATAAATAGAATTTATGAAGCTTGACGTGGAGGCCTAAGGCACATATACGCCTATGCATATGAAAATATTCCTTTAACAAAAAAACATATCAGCCAGCTCATGTTTTCTTGGTGGTACTAGTTTTAGAATTCAGGAATTTTGTTTAATTAATATAGGAACATTTCTCCGAAAACTCTATTTTTAGCATAGAAGTCAGGAGTCATTGGTCATTTTCATAAGACACAAATCAAATGAAAAGTTATTAATGTGTCTGATTTGTAAACTGGGAATGAATTGGATGCCCTAATAACCTGCCATTTTTTTCTTTCTTCAGTAAGTCAAAGGAGAGCACAAAGCTCATTTATCATAAGCTAGGGTTTCTCAACACGTTGTTTGAATTCTATGTGAATCTGACCCTATTTTAAATGTATTTCAAATACAGGGTACAAACCTGTTCTTCCAGCCACTGTCCACATGACTTCTTTTTATATGTTCCACAGCTTTACTATTCTCATGCGGTGCCAACATTTGCAGAAGTAAATTCATCCCACTGTGGTTGGAAGACAGGTTAATTGTTCCTTACATGCTTCAGTATCAGTTATTCCAGGCTGGCTTTGCAGTGCTGATAAATTTTGTTCTTTTTCTCCTTAGGTTTTAAGCTGCTTAGTTCTTTCTTTTATTGGCATTATATGCCCTCTGGAGAAATGGATCTGTTTTCTTGTTATTTTTCTACAGCCCAAATCCTATTTCTGAATTGACAGTTGATGATGTTTTCATCATTTCTCCCCCCCCCTTTTTTTTTTTTAATTTAGGAGACCTAACATTTGAGATCACCAACCCTAGAATCTTCTGGATATGGAGCAGTTAATACCAGATCCATTAGGCAAATATTGTGAATCTTTCTTTACTGAATTTTCACAAAGCTATGCCTTGGTTAGATTATTTTAGCCTTGCCATTTCTCTTTCTTTTCTGGTGATTAGAAAATGAATGGATTTTAATATAATAATAGTAATAATAGTAATAATAGTAATAATAGTAATAATAGTAATAATAGTAATAACAACAACAACAAACAACAACAATAACAATGACAATAATAATGATGATGATGATGATAATAATGATAATAATGATAATAATAATAATAATAATAATAATAATAATAATAATAATAATAATAATAATAATAATAATAATAATAATAATAATAATAATAATAATAATAATAATAATAATAATAATAATAATAAAGTTGGAAGGGACCTTGGAGGTCATCTGGTCTAACTCCCTGCTCAGGCAGGAAACCCTATACCATTTCAGACAAATGGCTGTCCATTTGTCTTCTTAAAAACCTCTAATGTTGGAGCATTCACTGCTTCTGGAGGCAGGTTGTTCCACTGATTAATTGTTTTAACTGTCAGGAAATTTCTCCTTAGTTCTAGGTTGCTTATCTCTTTGGTTAGTTTCCATCCATTGCTTCTTGTCTTGCCTTCAGATGCTTTGGAGAATAGCTTGACTCCCTCTTCTTTGTGGCAACCCCTGAGATATTGGAACACTGCTATCATGTCATCCCTCATCCTTCTCTTCATTAAACTACACATACCCAATTTCAGCAACCGTTCCTTATATGTTTTAGCTTCCAGTCCCCTAATCATCTTTGTTGCTCTTCTCTGTACTCTTTCTAAAGTCTCAACATCTTTTTTACATTGTGGTGACCAAAACTGGATGCAGTATTCCAAGTGTGGCCTTACCAAGGCAATGTAGAGTGGTATTAACACTTCATGTGATCTTGATTCTATCCCTCTGTTAATGCAGCCTAGCACTATGTTAGCTTTTTTGGCAGCTGCAGCACACTGCTGGCTCATATTTAAGTGATTGTCCACTAGGACTCCAAGATCCCTCTCACGGTTGCTACTATTGAGCAAGGTACCACCTATACTATACCTGTGCATTTGGTTTTTCTTGCCTAAATGTAGAACATTACTTTTTTCACCATTGAATTTCATTTTGTTAGATTACGCCCAATGTTTTCTTTACTCTCTTAAGGAAAACTATAAAGAACAGTTTGACTACTATTGGGAAATGGCCAAAGTGATATTTTGAGAGTGATGAAAAGAAGAGAGAAAGTTATTTAACTTCCAACATGCAGAAAGCTGATTTTAGCAAAGTCTAAAAGAGCTAGAAGGAAATTGCAGTGAATGAGTTTGTGGCTGTTTGTGAACTCTATTAATGTCAAAATATCTTGCAGTCTTATAAATATTGCCAATACAGTACACTGTTTTCAATTTTATAGTACAATACAGTATTTAGAAAGAAAAAAAGGGAACCAACAAGGGATGGCTAATTTCATGTATGAAATGAAAGTCAACTATGAAAACTATTCCAACGCTAAAAGAAGAGATTAGGAACTATGTCATGTGCGACTAATACTTTCATTGGTATTTTATAAAGTACAAACCATCTGTCTTTCTCAGTTTCCTTCTTTATTCCAAATTTTAGCCCATGCCAACAAAATGACTCAATGTATTGGAAATTCACTGTCATGGGGAGGAAAAAAAGAAGAAGATTAAAATGCCATGTTTGGGAATAGATTTTTAACCTCAGCCACTAAAAGTCAACAGAACCATGGTGTGTTTATGGGGCATTAAAATAGCAACAACATGACAACTATTAACTTTCTGCATAGTCTTCAGATTGCCTGCCTCTACAACCCTCCATTTAACTTGCTTTAATAATGGAATTGTGAAAACCAGAGCACATGATTAGATAATTTAAGTCAGGAAAGAGTTTAAGAAAGACATGGTTAGAAATCTGTGGAATCATAAAACTGCATATTGTACAGTTTACCCCAGTGCAGGTGGCAAAAAAGAAGACCGCCTTCATTTGCCTTCATTCGTGGGGGAAAAAAAACCCTTAACAAAATCTGGTAGGGCTTTGCAAAGCTTGACCTTTTGATAATGCTTTGAAGGAAGCATCCTTGAAATTATTTCATGTAATACCTCCCTTCTTCTGAAAACCAAAATTACCACAATGCTCCACTTTCTTTTTTTTCTGGGATCTCCTTCAGCACACCCAGCTTCCTTTCTAATACAATAGACAAGCTCATTATCTAACCTACATCTTTCCAAGCTTCTGTTTAAAGATTGCATGAAGAATGTCTAATTGTATCCGATCCCTTTGCTTAAGCATTCTGCCTCTTTGGTAATTAGTTATACACCCTTTCCCCCCTCATTCGATAGAAAATAAATTGCTTTACAAATTCAATGAGCAACTAAAAATGGGATGTTTGAGTGGTTTTTTTTTTCCTGGCAACCTCCCATATTTCAGTTAAAGATTAGGAGAAGGCTTCCGGTTCCGGATCGCGACACCAGCAGTCGCACGGAGAGATCTCTCTCTCCCACCGGCTGGTTTCCCTCCGTCGGTAGACCCTTAATCGGGTCGAAAGTCGCCCCGTAGAGGCGACCACCGTTAGAGGAGGCTCCTGCTCGACTGGGGAAGAGCGGCGGCTCTCCCCAGTTCGAGCTTTCTCCTTAGGGCCGCCGGAGGAAAAGATCGTCCTACAAAATGGACGGTCACTTCGTCGCACCAGCTGAAAGCCAGAAGAACATCTAAGCGAAAGAACCCCCGTGGAGAATCCGGGTGAGACCTTTCCTACCCCCTTTTTTTTTCCCCTAACTACTTTCCTGTTAAAAGCTTTCTTTGAATTATTTCCCTGTCGTGAGGAAGCAGCGTGTGAGCAATGGGGAAAAACAGCGTTGGAAAAAAAAATATATAAATAAAAACCAGTTAATTTTGATACTATTTAAATTTTGGAATACTGAGGGGACCTGAAAACATTTTATTTTTGACTATTATTGCTACAACTACGTATTCATTATTTTGAACCCTTTCTTCATTTTTTTTAATACGAAAAATAAAAAATCTATTATTTGGAAAGAAAAAAAGGATTTTTTGGTTTGCTGAGGACATCTTGTGTCGAAAAGTGGTACTGCAACTATATTTTTTTTTATGACTGGGAATGGCTATGACCCTGAAAGAGTCATAACTACAAGATAACGATGCAGCTGGCCTATTGAAAATTGAAGGTGAATGCTTGCTTGATTCTTATGAAGCAGAGCCTTTCTTAAAGATTAAAGATTAAAAAGCCTTATTATTATCGATATGGAACTTAATACACAACTGGACTATGAACTTATATTGGAAACAATTTTAGAAGCTGCAAAGGATGTGAGCTCTTACTTTCAATCCCTTTTCTCTACACTGAGAGAAACTGTGGAAACCACAAAACAAACTAATTTTATTCAACTTCCAACACAACCTATCGAGAAGTCTGATGACTATACAACAACTTCAACAGAGATGTCTGAAGCATCAATACCAACATCAACAGAGACTGACACTCAGACACAACTTATTGAAAATCGAGAAAAGGTGGATAAACAATTGGCAAATATAACATGGAATAAAACAGCTTTTACCATCCAAAGGCTATTAGAAGAAAGGAAAGAGAACTTTGACCAATTTGAAGCGTTAAAGAATATGGACCTTTTAATAGTGTGGTTTGATTATGTAGGAACCTCACTATGGAAACCACTATGGCATAGAAAGAAGCCTAGAGTTAGATTTAAAAATGTATTTTAAAGTTTTATTTAATGGGATTAAAAAGGCTTTGATTTCTGGACTGACTTAACAACTAATGGAATACGTGAAATTTTTAAGAGGATACCCTTTGTAATATTACTCTGTTTTAGATATGATATATATTGGAGAAGTAAACTTTATCTACTGGTTTAAAAAGATTTTTATAGATATAGAGGCATTGATAGAATATATATTTAAATTAGATAGAAATTTATTTGTTGGCCTGATATCTTTATTTTAAGAGAATTATTTGGAAATAAAAGGAGAATAAGAGGGATGGGTGATAAGAG
Organism: Azemiops feae; assembly: GCA_023970755.1. Taxonomy (NCBI): domain Eukaryota; kingdom Metazoa; phylum Chordata; class Lepidosauria; order Squamata; family Viperidae; genus Azemiops; species Azemiops feae. Next base: position 1,051,362 of record JALGBA010000028.1, read on the forward strand.
AAAAAAATGGTATCAATGAAGAAGATATGAGAATGTTGTTGTAAGAACAATATACCAGATATAATTATGTAAAAAAAAAAAAAGGGCACCCGAAGTGTTAATAACATGTCTATTTAAGGCTAATTGAAATATAGTAATTGTAAGTTAGTAAAGCTTAAAAACAGGATTTGGATTTTTTAGAATTGAAATGTAACTGATATTTGATAGGACCGTTTGAAACTTATATAGAATTTATTAATTTGAATATGTAAAATTAAATGAGGGAATTAGAGAGGGAAGCTTAAAAGACTTGAGTTGACTTATATATCTGTGATTGTTTTTCTTTCTTTTGGATGTTTAATATACCCACCTCCATGGTGGTTCCTAAGCACCTTAATGTTATCCCTGCACCCCTATAAAATCTAATAAAATATATTTAAAAAAAAAAAAAAGATTAGGAGAAGACATCATAAGGACATTTCTTCCATAAGATTTCTTTACATTTGAAGTCAGAATGCTAGAAAAATGTGAAATAGAAAGTGTGATGGAATATAATCCAGGTTCCTAGGAGGGACAGAGTGTATTTCAGAATAGCAAGAGATAGCAAAGTTTGAACGTTGGGAGGAAGAGAATTGAGACAGCTCCTTCCTAGGAGTTTTCAGAGTATATATCTGCATTAGTTTGCATTAGTTTGGAAATATGTTTGTCTATAGGTGAGGAACAATAAAGGGAACTGCCTAGAAGTGTGTCTGTCTTGGTTTTGGGAGCCTATCACATATATAGTTTTTCACAGCAAAATTGGAGACTGATAGAAGGGGGAAAGTCACTTTGTATAATAAGGGAAATTCTAAACTAAAGCAACAAAAATAAATTCTAAAACATCCTGATAATGACGTAGGAAAATGGAAACCACTTTTATGGAAAAGCAGAAAAACCTTTATTTGGAAGATGGGGGTTTGGTATGGAACAGAAATCAAATATTGTTTGGGCAGCAGGCATAGTAAATTTATTTCCAAGTTTTGGATATAATCTTCTCATTAATTAAATTATTCCCCACTATTGCCACTAAGGCCATGAATAATGGTTAGATTAAAATACATGCAAGCAATAAAAGTCAAGAAGTCTTCCATGTTCCTTTACAACATTTTTTTCCCTAAAAAGACAAACATTAAAACCATTCAATGCAACTGAAGATGTCAAACTGATAAACTGTATTGCCACTATTTTTTTCCAAAAGTCCTTTTTTATGGATTCTCTTTTTTAGATAACAATGCCCATTAGTTTATATCAGAAGGTGGAAAGTCAGCCTTGTAGTGTTTGGGGACTTTCATGCTCATAGCTATCTGCAGGAATATCAGATTGCAGTTATGATCATACAATGGAATCCTTGCCCCTTTTTGATGTAAACTGCATTTTAAAAAGAGGTGGGTCTTCAATTTCATAGCTGTGCTGCCATCTTGATTTATTTTAAAATTCTCATTGGATGCCCATCCTCCTACTCCTTCTACTGTTTGGGGCCTAAGTATCCTGTCATGGTAGCACAACAGTTTGACCTCATTTCTCCAGGAAGCTCATAAGGTATGATGACCATAGTACTGTTGAGACATCTGCATTTTTCTCCCAATATTTTTTTCCTCTTTCCTCTCCAAGCACCTGTTTTCTAATGCATCTTATCTTGCAAACTGATAAATTGTTTTAAGATGTGAAAATAATTAACTAAGTCTGGAATTGAGGGGAGGAGTAACAGCAGCAACTTGTATAAAGATTATTGATACAGTATGATACACAACTTTGTAAAAAACAAGAATGAATCTGTTTTTAATTTTAGAATAATCATTATTCATTCAAGCTGCTCAAATTGCTTTGGGGAAAAAAACCCCAATCTGCCTCAAAGATTATAAAGACATATGATTCCTGACTTTTCTTCTTCTTGATCATAATAATTGTCCAGAAAATAGAAGTAAATATGAGCTCCATCTTTATCCTTCCTGACTAGCATTTATTTTCACCATAATGTTTTACACATAAATGCCTTTCTCACCTGTCCTAACATCCAGGATTTTTACTCTTACAGCAAAACAGATAAGCGTGGGCAGAAATCCACCTCACAGAAAGTCTATTGAGGATGCAGGAAGCCAAGCTAGCGAAACATCTTGATAAGTTGCTAAAACAGCTTCTAAAATCATTTCCCATTTAGGAATGACAAATGCCACTTTACTTCTAATGGAAATTGTCCACAGGGAAGGTTTCTTTCTTTTTGGAAAGAAGTAAAGAAGCAGTTCTGTGTGGATAGATCAAGCTATCACGCCAATGAATATAGAAGTCCTGTTGAAAGCAGGTAATGGAAGGGGAAAACAGAGCACTCAGTAGATGGCTATGTAGACAGAGAGGATACATTTTATTTCATGCCAGCAGCCTTCCATCACCTCCGCTCTCCTTTCCTTCATGCTCAATGGTTGTTGTTGGTTTAATGTAAGACTAGCTGCTTGGTGATCGCTTTCATAGCATTATTTTTTGTTGGCTGTCCTCTGGTTTTTTCTGGTTTCAACCTGTTTCCTCATGTGAAGGAAGACCACTCTACTTGTGGCTATTCTCAATTACTTTTTTATTTTTACTCTTTACTCTTAACATGACATTGTTTGTCTCTCACAGAATAGGCAGGCAGCCATTTCTGAAGGGCAAAACCAGATGATGTTGCCTCCTCATTCACCTTCAAAATAACTTCCAGGCATGTTTATTTTTTGCTCCATTTCCAAAGTATATTTTTCCTTACTATATCATCTTGAATGCGCCTGTCTATCTAGGCTTAAGGTCTTCAGCTTTTTGCAGGCTAATTCTATCATTTCATTGGCTATTTTCAGAAGAAGGGTTCTCCTTCAACTGAGACAATGCTCACCATGGACTCTAAATAATTCTATACCAGTTCTTCTTGAAAAGCAATTCAAATCACAAAGTATTATTTTTCAAACTTCTATTTCTTTTTCTGAGTACCTGATTTTTTCCCCCTGAGATTTTTTTTTTTAATCCAAGATTTTGTTATTTTCTATTCACAATTCCTAGGGAGCCCTGAGGAGGGCACAGGATCAAAGGAAAAATTCAACGGGAGTCAAATCAGATTGAATAGTTTACAAACTGTTGTGAAAGTGTCTCAGTCTGGTTTTCTTTAACCAGATTAGAATTAAGCTGGCCTGAGCACAGGACAGAAGCAGCTTAAATGGGAAGTTACTTAAATGAGAGCCATCTTGGAGCGTGCATGTACTATAGAACAGGAAATTTCCTTTGCAGAATAGATTTTCTCCTATATCAGTTAGTATTTCAATTCTGTATATGGTTAAAATGCAGAAAGCTTATCTTCATTTACTAAGGATCCATTGGTTGTTACTAGCTTTTTCTGAATTATTCAGATAAGAAATCATAATGTACATAATGCCACCCAGTATAGGGAAAGAAAAAGTAATAACTATCAAATTTGAAAGGGGAACCTTGTGAGAGTCCCATGATCTTCCAGGAATATTTTTTGTAATACCTTTACATAAGGAGCAACCATGTGTCTCAAGAGAAATTTAATGTTTGAAATGAATGGAAGCATCATAACTCAAGGAAGCTGAAACTTTAAATAGTAAAAACAAAGATGTATCATTAAGTCTTATTGTTTCAACTAAGTATTTTTAATTGAGTGCCTTGGGATAAAAGATGTTTGTTTTATGAATTGAAGCTCGTAACAAAATGCTACCTGGACTTTATACAATTAAAAAATAACTTGTGTGGTGCCAAGGAATTTAATGAACTCTAATGACACATCTCTGTAGAGAATATTTCTGGTGTATTGTTTATTGGCAATGCTGAGTACTTTACTGCAATTCAAATGAAAGAGGAATATATATTCAGTTGAAATATTAACTGTGTTATCTTTGTAAAATGGTAAGCTTTTCACCAAGTTAGTATGTTTACAGTTTTAGGCATTGTACAAGTGTATTCAGTTTCTGTGCAGGTATCTCTCTGTGTGTGTGTGTGTGTGTGTGTACGTACAAACAGGTATTGCCCTTACATGTACTTACACTCAATTCTCCACCTTGAATGTCTAATTTTATTGAAATTTAAATAGCATTTGCACTATATAATAAGCAACTCCGAAAAGTACAAATTTGCTTCTCAGTAAAAAGCACCCAAGGGACATGAAACAAACTACACATTCATAGTACTCTTTCTCTACCTCATTATGGTGTATAATTTTGTGCTCAGTAAAAGAAGTGATACTCAAGCTTTCCTAACCTAGGAATTTAAAAGTGCTTTGAATTACTGTATCAAACAGTTTCTCTCCTAAATACTAGACATTTATGACACAGAATAAATGCCATGATTATTTGGAAAAAAAAACCCATAAAGGAATCAACATCATTTCCTCAAAATCCAATTTGGGAGCGTTTTTGTTGGTACATTATATTGCAGGAAGGATGATGGTTCCATTGGAATGGATTGGATGATATGAGTATATCCCAGAGTTTTAAATCTTATCAAGTTATCATTTGAAAATGAGGTGATCACTCCAAAGATGAAAGTTCTCTAAAATGAATTCACTAATAAAAGTAATCAGAATGAAACAAATTTAGGACAATCCAACCTAGAGCCTATGCTGCTTGTTTTCCTGAAGATGACTACTGCTATGTTTTGACAATAGGGCTGGTGCTGCTACATCATTCCTTTTCTTCTTGCCTTTCCCATTTGTAGAGGGAAGTCAGCCCTCACTAGCTGTCCTCTGTACAGCTCTTCTTCCTCCTCCTCCTCCTCTTGTAGTAGTCCCCTTTGTTTGCCTTTCATTGTCCTGATATTTGCACACTCTTCCCAAATGTTCTCCTTTAACAGTCATGTGGCCCCTTTCTCTCCCCTGCTCCCTTACTGTAATATTGTTGCTTCAAAATTACATTAATAGAGCAAAGAGATGTTCTGGGAATATAAAACCTCTGATGGTTTTAGTTCAGAAACCTGGACTGGTGCTCTGCTGCTAGTCATTCATACTCTGGTTACCTCTGGAATGGACTAGTGAAAAGCTGCAGCTGATGGCAACACAGAGAATTATTTGTACTTCCTGAGTGCAAATTACACCTCTGCTCTTGAGATGTATTGGCCACCAATATGCTTCCAGATGCAATTCAAGGTGCTGGTAATGACTTAGAAAATCTAACATGGCCTGGAACTGGAGTATTTGAGGAACCACATCTTCCTGATTACATCTACTTGTCCCATCAAATGCAACAGAAGAGGAATGTTATGGGTCCCATCCACTAAGATGGGACCTGGAAGAGAATCTTTTCTGCTGTGGTGCCTGCCCTTTGGAGCATCATACCCACATAACTTAGATTGGCCTTTGCAAAACAATGGATACAGGGTAGGAGACAAAGGAAAGTATGTTTGATGCAGCCTGGTCAGAAACTGCTGAACTGGTGCTCATTTGGAGATGCAAGAATGGAACAAAGCTGTGCTGACAGAAAAGGTGAGGAAAACATGGTAGCTAGGAAACTTTACTAGCTTCTTTAAGGGGCAACTGAAAGGACAAAATAAAGGCAGCTGCTGATTATCTGAGAACCTAGGATGAAATGACCATACAGAGTAATAACCAGCCATTGGAGGAGAGAAGACATGCCATCCGTGATAGACAGTTTGATGTAGTAGTGAAGGTGCTGGCCTAGAAACCAGGAGACTGTGAGTTCTAGTCTCACCTTAGGCATGAAAGCTGGCTGGGTGACTGGGGCCAGTCACTGTCTCTCAGCCCAACCCATCTCACAGGGTTGTTGTGGAAAAAAACAGGAGGAGGAAGTACTATGTATGTTCACCATCTTGAGTAAGTAATAAATGTGGGATAAATAAATAAATAAATGTCTATTTATTACTGGAGACATTGCTACATGGAACGAAGCAGGTGGACCAATCAGTTGGTTTTTGTAAGACTTGCAATGAAATGAGAATGGGTGGAAGACAGTATCTATTCCTGTACAAGAAAGAAAAAAGGAAAGAAAGAAAGAAAGAAGAAACTAAAGGAAGAAAGAAAAGAAAAAAGAAAAGAAGAAAAGAAAAGAAAAGAAAGAAAAAGAAAAAGTTTGGTTGCTCATACTGGTGATAGGGCAAGAATGAAGCTTGGTTCTACAATATCCTGTAGTCTCTGGTTTTAGTAATGGAGCAGTATCATTATCTCAAGAAAAGCAGATGTCTGTCAAAAGGAATAAGTGCTATTTCCAGATAATTATCTTATCTGCGGACTGAATGGCCCAATTTCTGAAAAATATGATTAATGGAATAACCATATAAGAAATGAATATGAAGGATGCACAGGAAGCCAATTTTAGCATTATCTTGAACATTTTCCTACAAATGGTTATATAAATATCTAAGAGCCTTTTCCCCCCCACCAAAATTCACATTTACTTCCTGAGCAAATGACCTCTTTGGGATAGAGTCAAATAATGCTCATAGCTTTCTCATGCCTGCTCATCATGGCCTTATTATTACAGTTAATCAAATTCCTGTAGGTAGCTATTTCTAAGCACAAGAAGCTTTGAGACAGAGAGGATTTGAAACAGAAAAAAGGGGCACTTGATGCCTCTCTGTTTCAAATTTCGCTCTAGCTGTTTTTTCCCAAAGGGTTCAATCATACATTTGTATAGTCCAAGGGGAGCTTTGGGAGAATTTGTCTCAGCAATTATAAGAAATGTATTTGTGAGATCTGGATATTGTCTTGTCTTACAGTTTTTCAGAAAGCTGTCAGGAAGGAGTTCTTCTATAGAGCTCTTGACTGTTGAAGTGTGTTGAGTTGCTCTGATGTATTTAATCTAATTCTAGATTTGTGTCCTTTAAGATGTATTTCTGGATAGGAAATATATCTAACATTGTTGTTGTTGTTAGTTGCGAAGTCGTGTCCGACCCATCGCGACCCCATGGACAACGTTCCTCCAGGCCTTCCTGTCCTCTACCATCTTCTGGAGTCCATTTAAGCTCACGCCTACTGCTTCAGTGACTCCATCCAGCCACCTCATTCTCTGTCGTCCCCTTCTTCTATTGCCCTCAATCTTTCCCAGCATTAGGCTCTTCTCCAGTGAGTCCTTCCTTCTTATTAGGTGGCCAAAGTACTTGAGTTTCAACTTCAGGATCTGGCCTTCTAAAGAGCAGTCAGGGTTGATCTCCTCTAGGACTGACCGGTTTGATCACCTTGCAGTCCAAGGGACTCGCAGGAGTCTTCTCCAGCACCATAGTTCAAAGGCCTCAATTCTTTGGCGCTCAGCCTTTCTTATGGTCCAACTTTCACAGCCATACATTGCAATTGGGAAAACCATGGCCTTTTGTTGGCAGGGTGATGTCTCTGCTTTTTAGTATGCTGTCTAGATTTGCCATAGCTTTCCTCCCCAGGAGCAAGTGTCTTTTAATTTCTTGGCTGCAGTCTCCATCTGTGGTGATCTTGGAGCCCAGGAAGATAAAATCTGTCACTACCTCCATTTCTTCCCCATCTATTTGCCAGGAATTGAGAGGAAAGAACTAGACCTCCATACAAGAGGGAACACTGATAAACTTCAGTGGGACTCACATTCCATTTATATCAAAGGTATAATGGAAATTCAAGAACTGTTCATTCCAGCAGCTTTTGAAACAACCCAGTTGGCCCAAAGAAAGAATTAAGACAAGCAAAACACTCTCAGCTAATAAATCACACTTAAATTTCCATTTTTGTTGTTGAAATTTTTCATCTGTCTTTGCTACATTTTGTCACATTTCAAGACTATGTACCATATCAGCCATTGCTTCTATTGTGACAACATTATCACAGGTTTTGCTCAATATAACACATAGCGCTTAACTGCATTATCAGGAATTCAGCAGGGCAATTAAAAAAAAAGAATGATAAAATAAAGTAGGAGAAATGAATATACTGATCAGAATGTGTCTTCTTTCCAGTGAGATTCACTAATAATATAAATGAACCATCTCCACATGAATTTGTTAGAATTAATCAATTGACAGAGCCATCAAACAGGCAGATATGGAATTATTTTATCATTCCTTGGACTGGGATGCAAAGAATCCAAAGATTAAAAAAGGTCAGATGAAACCCCTACTGTATATCTGCAAAAGCAACTAACATTGAATTTGAGCATTTGATGCATCAAATACAACAAGGTCATATGCAAAAGTATGTGATAAAAAATAATCAAAAAGAAAAAAACCCTCTGTAGGATACTATTCAGCAAAAAGTGACTGACCAAAAAAGTCAGATAAAATGAAGATACCCTGAGGCTATGAAAGGTACTGTCATTTAACACCAGAAATCTAGAATGTTTTTTTTTATTTTTGAGAGGCTTTGTTACTGAAGTTTCTAAATTCTGCAATTTAGCTGCTGAAAGCGGTCACTGATACCCAGTTCAAAAGAACTGAGACCCATGCACAACTTCAAAAGGTTAAAAGAACTTCACTTTTTTCAAACATCAAGCTGAGAAGTTTCCCTGAGACAGCAGCCTTCAGAATTAATAGTAAGAGAGGATGATTGCCTGATTTATGGATGCTCAAGAAAGAAAGAAAGAAAGAAAGAAAGAAAGAAAGAAAGAAAGAAAGGAAGGAAGGAAGGAAGAAAGAAAGAAAGAAAGAAAGAAAGAAAGAAAGAAAGAAAGGAAGGAAGGAAGGAAGGAAGGAAGGAAGGAAGGAAGGAAGGAAGGAAGGAAGAAAGAAAGAAAGAAAGAAAGAAAGAAAGAAAGAAAGAAAGAAAGAGAAAGAAAGAAAGAAAGAAAGAAAGAAAGAAAGAAAGAAAGAAAAGAAAGAAAAAGAAAGAAAGAAAGAAAGAAAGCCTCCAGGATCTTGAATTACCTCCCTAAATAAAGCCCATGATGATATAGTTGCAGCTGTTTTCTGAAGTACATTAGATTAGAAGGAAGAGATAATTGTCAGTGGACTTGTTAAGACTTGGAAGTTGTTCTGTCACATCTCTGATCTATACTTCTGCCAGACAGCATACTTCATGAGCCAATGGATCCTGTCAGTATATATTTCTTTTGGTTCCTTATACTGGTGGGCATTTAATTAATTGTCAAATCCATTAAAGTTAGCTCTATTGTAAGATTTCACTTAATGCATAATGCATAATATCTCTGGGTTCTGATCAGATCATTGAACGATGAAGTTAATGGGAAATTATATTAGAGTTTACATTAATATTGTCATTCCACAGCAATGTTCATGCCAAAAAAGTTATGTTTATATTAGGTGTGTACACAGACTTTTTCAAGTCGTAGGCTACACATGATCTTTGAATGATATGCCAGGGACCAAGCTTCAATGAACAGGCAAGGGTAGGAGGAAATTTTTTTTTTTTTTAAATTCAGCACAGTTAGTTACTCCCAGTTTGTCACATTAGACATTATATTTCAGCAGAAACTTTTGGGGGGAGAATGGTATCTTCTGGAGATGCACCTAAGACTTTGAGGAAAGTGGAGTCCTTGATGCTCTCTGAGGTTGATTGTTTGCTTGCAGACATTTCATTAGACATCATCAGTGTGAGTAAGTGTGGGGTTTACTACCTGTTTATATAGACTAGCTTGCCATGAAAGGTTGGTGGGGTTGTAGTTTTCTCCTTGGTAGTTGCTTGATTAGGGTATTATTTTCTGTTTGTTTCTCTGGTGCTAATCCCTGCTTAACCGGGTGTTGGCTGTTGGAAAGTATGTGTTCTAGTCTTTTTCTTTTCTTTTTAGCTTTCTATTATCTCTTTTCAATGGTGTGTAAATGTGGTTAATCTCTATGTTTCTACAGATGGCTGATTTGTCTGAGTGCCAGGCTACCAGGAATTCCCTATCATTTTTTTTTTATTTAGCTTGGTCTAGGATAGTCAAAGTTTCCCAACTGAAACTATAGTTGAATCTGTCCATATGTTGTGTGACTAGGAAGGTTTCATCAAGTCTTCTGACTGCTAGTTGATGTTCATGGGTAGGGCCTACTAGTCTTTTATTTTGAAGAAAGTATATGGGGTTCTGGAGCCTCAGGTTACTAACACATGGTGTATACATAGTATGCATAAAATGCATATATTAGCTTCTTGTTCATGCATTTCTCCAATCATACAACTAAGTTTCTAAGATGTGAGTGATGGATCACCCACTAAAAATAATATATCCCCATTCTGGGAGGGAGGGAAGAGTAGAACTGTATAATTTGTCAGATTGAAATGGAGAAAATATAACAACACGTACTTGAAATTAGATAGGAAGTTACAAGTTTCGGCAACAAGAAGACAAACAGCAGAAACCACAAGTAGGGACAAAAGGACACGTATGCTCAAACAAGGTGCAACTCCATAGACAAACAGACATGTAGATTAAAAGCAAGGTAGAACTCCAAAAAAGGCAATAGCTTTGTGAAATTTTACTTCTCCATTTCTGGAAATCAATTGTATAAAAGATCATGCTATGCTGTTTTTCAGTCCCAGCTCCCTTAGCGTCTGGAACCCTTTCACTGAAGCGCTTCAATAAAAGTTTTGCAAAAGTCTGTCACTCGTGTCTGGCTCTGATTGGCTTCTGCGCCATTTTTGGGACAACGTGAGTAGTAAAATCAAACCCCATAGAGTCTGTATTTCTGGCAGTCTTGGTAGCAAATCTGATTCTATTTCTTGTGAGATGCAACCTATTTATGCCAGCAGACTATTCATCAGATCACAGTCCTTTTTTCCCAACATAATTTGGGTAACTACATTTGATAGCCCTAATACAACTCCAAACCTAATGATATCTAACCTTATGCAGTTAAGTACAGTCATTCTAGATTGTTTTAATGCTTCCAACTAGGCAAACTATTTTCACAATTCAAAATATGACAACAGTCCTATTCATCATTGTAGGCAATGACTTTTTTAAAGGTCTTTTGATGTGATTTGTGGTCCTGAATATTATTGCAAGATGAAAATATGAAAGAAGCCCAGAAAAATAATTATGATGGGAACAATACTATGAAAATAAAGGGAATTTAAATCCATCCACCTGAAGTAATGGAACTTCATGCTGACTCAATCAAGACAGGCAAGGAATATATGTACAGAGGTTAACTGGAAAGACAATTGAATATTAACCCTAGTGATAACATAGCACCCTCTGATGCACTTGAGAAGACTCAGGGACATCTTTGTGTGGCATGTAGAACATCACAAAGGAGCAGAGAAGATTGAGGAAGAACTTCCCTATACTAATTCCACCTGCAGGCAACTACAGGTAGTTCCAAATCTGGATAAAGGAAGAAAGTTCACACCCTGCTGACAAACCACAAAAACAGGCATGAACTAGGAAAAGAAAAGGTGACTTTGCGTGAGAATAATGTTACTGCATTTGGACCTCGGCAGATGCATAAACATTGTTGGGTAATGGAAGTCAAGGTGCTGGTGAATAGCAGATGATGATAAAACACAACCAAATTTTTGGAAGCCAGGAAAACATCTTAAACTGTCAGTTAGAATGTTAGAATTGACATCGGGTTGGACATCATGAGCTAATTATTTGCAAATTATTTCAATATGGAATTTTAATTGTATAAGAACTACAACTCATTGGATCTGGAAATGTCCACGTCCACCTAATCAGAAGTGACAATAAGATACTCTTGTAATATTTTGGAGTGAGACACATAGACATCAAGGAGAGAAGCAACTTAGAACTAAGGAGAAACTTCCTGACAGTTAGAACAATTAACCAGTGGAACAACCTGCCTCCAGAAGCGGTGAATGCTCCAACACTGGAAGTTTTTAAGAAGAGACTGGACAGCCATTTGTTCAAAATGGTATAGGGTTTCCTGCCTGAGCAGGGGGTTGGACTAGATGACCTCCAAGGTCCCTTCCAACTTTATTATTATTATTTATTATTATTATTAAGATAAATCTGTGCCCCAAGGAAGTTGCCAGTGAAAAATGTATCAGGCAACAAAGTGTACAAGTAGAGACATACACATATATTCATTAAGTAAAACACAGTACTTAAACTTCTCTTCCTAGTGAAAAAGGAAAACAGTGAGTGAGTTCACCCATCATATTACATTGTAATGTGGTGTGTCCGATGTGCCTCACAGTGTCGTGTTAAATCACAACAATGGTGATTTGATCCATGATTTGAAACTTACCCATTTGAGGTTGATTTAGTAAGCTATGATTAAGTAACCATGATACAACAAAATATGTAATCCCAGTCTAAGTGTTGTGATTAAGATATTACAAAAAGATGTCTTTTCCCTAAAAAGGTTGTTTATTTAAGATAGCTTGGTATGGTGATTTATATCTCTGCTTTCATTTGTGCAATGTTGAAAAGAAAACTCTATACCAAAGTGAAAGGAAGGCTCAGATTAAGTTAGGCAAGCCAAGTAGTTGCATAAAAAAGAAAATCATATTTAGAGATTTCTTGTTCTGTGCAAAGCAACATGGAGTTTTATTGCATTTCATAATTATTATTATTATTATTATTATTATTATTATTATTATTATTATTATTATTATTATTATTATTATTATTATTATTATTATTATTATTATTATTATTATTATTATTATTATTATTATTGGCATTCCTATAGATCACACAGTCTCTAATATTATTATGCAGTTCCAATGACCTCATGTATTTCTATCCTGTTCAATAACAATAAAAAAACTAATAAAAATTATGTTTACGTTCCTACAGGAAATAACCATTGATGAGCTAAAAAACAACAGTTACATACACAGTTCTACATACAGTTACAAACAATCCTGGATTCATTACTGTGAAGAGAAGTATTCCTGAATACCAATATCAAGATTTGGTGATGATACACCAAATTGTCAAATTGATAGAAACAGGCAATAAAGGAACAATTTTCAAGAAAGAAAATACTCAAGAATGCAAGAATAACTGTGGGATTAGCCTGTTATTAATCATAACCTAAGAAGAACTGGCTAGTTTTCAGTCTGGAAAAGGATGACACAGCCAAATATTTGTACTAGGACTATTACTCCAGGAATGCATCAGATGTTTTGATTTTGCAGCAAGATTTGACAATGTCCATTCACCCAGAAGACCTGGTTATTATATTAGTATGTTGCCTGTATCAGGTATATGAAGAATCACAATACTCTGTTCATGTTAACGACAAAACGTCCAAAGACTATGTGTATTGGTGAGAGGCAGAGTTGTGTTCCATCTCCTTTGCTGTTCAACATCCTGCTTGATGCAATCATGTAGAAAGTTTGTCCAGTTGATGCAATGTCGAATCTGTACACAACAAATTCATCACAGACATAATGATTGCTAATAAGAATGTGATTCTTGCAGACAGTGAAAAAGAAGCCAATGGTATTCTACTTGAAATTTAACCATTAATACTGACAAACTAAGGTATTCCCAATTGATGGCAACCATCTACTTTGATGGAACTCACCTTGAACAAGTTGAGCAATTTAAATTCTCCACTCAATTATCCAATTCAGTGAAATTCTGAAGTGTGGAATGTGCTGGCATTATCTCATCTATCATATGAATCCTTACTGACCTCCTTATCGATTGCTCTGGTAATTATACCTCTTAGATTTGAAAGTACAGTAATTGGCTCCGGAAAAAAACTTGGCTGAAGTGAGCAGAAGAACATTTAGTAACAGGTAGACTCAACTAAGTGTAGTGTAACAACTGGTCCACAATCAAGAAAAATGGAAAAGTATGCAGCTGTATGCAACATCAGTGGACCCACAGCACCTATAGCTATATACTGGTTACACAGTGGATTTTTGTGAGATAAAGCTAAACATTCATATTCATGCACTGCTGTACTCCTGGTACTTCACCCATAATCTTTCTCTCCATTTCATTCCCAGGCAGCATTTTTTCTATTGGTCCCCACCCCCATCCATGGACCTGGATAAAGATCCTCTAGGAAGCTAAGACTGGTTACAACGTTCTGCAGTCGTCTCAAAATCTTTTAAAAGTTAAAGGGAAAAGATAGAAAATATGTTGGTTTTACTCCACAAAGAAGTAAGGAAACAAAAGCTGATACCAAGAAGGAGACATATAGGATGATGGAAGAAAGGCAAACTGAAGTCAAGGACAGAATTTCATTTGCGTTTTTAGAAGAATATGTTGCTGATCTGGTGATCCTTGGACTGTAGGATGAAAATGCCCATATGCCATCCATGTTGCCCACCTCACCCCTTAACATTCACTCCACCTACAGACTTGGGTCTTCCCATGACCTAACAGTGAACCCATAATCAATAAAACAAAAGATAGCCTTTCTACCTATAAAACAATAAAACAATATAGCCTTTCTACCTATATTGACAGGCTAAGCGTGTATCTCATTAGGAAATACATTAGGAAATTAGGCAAATACCAGCAACATGAGCAACAAGAAATCAAGACATGGAAATCCTTTACCCACACAATAGAGCTCTCCCAATACCAGACTAAAAATCCAACATCTATTCACACAAAAAAGACAAAAGGATTATCACCACTGCAGGATGAGAAATCTGCATTTTCTCACCTCTGAAGCCCAAATATTTCTGGGGACAAACACACTGTCCGGCATATCTGCAGAACTCATGAACAACAAACATGTTCCCCTATAAGTATCGTTGCCTCTGTCTTTTAAGGGGTGGCCACTCTGCTGACCATCTGTTTCACTGTCTGGCTTTTTGAATAAGCTCTCCTTCTACTTTGGAGCAATTGTCCCGTGTCCTTCATTGGGTGACCTGGCTTAGAATCAGACTGAAAATCTTCTAACAGGTCCATCAGCCTTTCAAGAGAGGAGAATGGGGGAATTCAGAAACAATAACCAGAGAAATGCTGTTGTCCCCATCATCCATCTCACTTTACCTAATGACTGGATCTAGTTTATGACTTAATTCCCCCCCCCCTATATTTTGCAAAGAGGGAAATCAGAAACATGAAAACTGTAGGAACAATGAAAAAACAATATGTATATTGTATGCCTTTTTTATTTCTCTTTATTTATTACTTAGAGGAGAGAAAAAAAAGATTTCCCAGAAGCAAGGGCAATGTTAAAATATCAAATTGATAGTTCATGGCTTTCGGCTACAGGAATATCCATCTATCAGGTGAAGTCATGGAAACTTGCTGCCGCTGAGGTCTGCTGAAAACAATCCCCTGGAGGTTTGCATTGCCCTTTTCTAAGACAATTCTTGTGTCTGCAAATTCTGTCTCAATGTCTTTGTGACCTAAGAAGTGTGGCACAGGGTGGGAACTGGAGAAGAGAGCAAAAAGGAGGAAAAATAAAAATAGGCTGGTGGTAGGAAATAATAAAGCAAATAATAATAATAATAATGATGATGATGATGATGATGAGACAGCAGAATAGAAGAGAAAGAACTGGAGAAGATAACAAAATACAAAGACCTACAAATAGAAATAGAACGACTGTGGCAAAGGCAAGCAAGGGTAGTACCAATAGTAATAGGCGCCTTAGGTGCAATCCCAAAACAACTGAAGCACCACTTGGACACCATTGGCATTGACAAATTCGCCATTAGTCAATTGCAAAAGGCGGCCTTACTAGGAACTGCTTCCATCCTGCGACGATATCTGTAATACCATCAAACATCCACATCTGCCTATCCCAGGTCCTTGGTAAGGACTCGATAGGTAAACAAAAATGCCAAATCCAGTCTGAACATCTGGCTAACTGTGCCATGATTATTATTATTAATAATACTATTATTTTTATTTTTATTTTTATTTTTATTTTTATTTTTATTTTTATTTTTATTTTTATTTATTATAATAATAATAATAATAATAATAATAATAATAATAATAATAATAATAATAATAATAATAATAATAATAATAATAATAATAATAATAATAATAATAATAATAATAATAATAATAGTCATCTAGTCCAAACCCCTGTTCAGGCAGGAAACCCTATGCCAGGGGTCCCCAGCATACCAGCAACTGGTCCGCACAGACAAGCAAAGCCCCACCCGTGAGATGCAGGCAGCACACAAAACCATGCACTCTCCGGTCCGCTGAAAAACCTCTCTCCACAGAACCAGTCCCTGGTGCCCAAAAGGTTGGGGACCTCTGCCCTATACCATTTCAGACAAATGGCTGTCCAGTCTCTTCTTAAAAACTTCCAGTGTCGGAGTATTCACAACTTCTGGAGGCAGGTTGTTCCACTGATTAATTGTTCTGTCAGGAAATTTCTCCTTAGTTCTAGATTGCTTCTCTCCTTGATTAGTTTCCATCCGTTGCTTCTTGTCCTGACTTCAGGTGCTTTGGAGAATAGAATAGAATAGAATAGAATAGAATAGAATAGAATAGAATAGAATAGAATAGAATAGAATAGAATAGAGCTGGAAGGGACCTTGGAGGTCTTCTAGTCCAGCCCCCTGCTCAAGCAGGAGAACCTATACCATCTCAGAGAGGTGATTGTCCAGTCTCTTCTTAAAAATCTCCAGTGATGGAGCGCTCACGATTTCTGGAGGCAAGCTGTTCCACTGGTTAATTTTCCTCACTGTCAGGAAGTTTTTCCTTAATTCCAGGTTGCTTCTCTCTTTGATCAGTTTCCAAACATTGTTTCTTTTCCTGCCGTCTGGTGCTTTGGTGAATAACGTAAATAGCTTGACTCCCTCTTCTTTGTGGCAACCCCTGAGATATTGGAACACTGCTATCATGTCACTCCTAGACTAGTTCTTCTCTTAGTGGATTACTGGAAGAAGCATAAACACTATGAAAAAATAAACAAGAAACTGAAACTTGGATTACACTGAGAGAAAGAGTAATGCACCATTTGTGGAAGTAGGTGATGTTAAGTTTATAATCCTACATAATTTCCTCTGCAGTGTCATGACTGATGATGAACAAACAATTCATATTTGCAACTAGTCTGTTTTTCTGATCCAGATTTGTTTTTAAGAGATGCGTATGTTCTTTTTCTCATGAGCAGTGGTGGGCGGGGGGGGGGGGATCTGTATGATCTTTATTGGAAGATTAATCTGATCTTTGAAAGGAAGACAATAATCTGGACTTCACTGTTTATAGCTAAGCCATTATGTGTTATTGGTCAATGGCATGCAGCTCAAAGAACCACAAATTAGATTTCCTGCAAATAACTGTCTAAATATTGGAAAGAAATGCCTTAGAGTAGAGTACTGGAGCAAAAATGAGAGATACTTTACTCAGGGAATCTTTTTCCTATTATAAGATAGTTTAAGTATCAGAAATGTCTGTACTTCCAAAGTGATTTTTCTATAGAGATTACAAATCATAGGTTTAAATCAAGTGTGTGTGTATATAAAATTAATGAATGTGTATATTTCTTAAAGTAAACTTGCACTGGCTTCTGTTCAAATTTGAATTGCAACAGACAAACAAGAAATAAACAAGAATAAACAGAATAAAAAAGATAATATTTCTCTGACATGTTATGACCATTAGGTGCCTGTAGGACAGGCCAGAGATCTGAAGGAGATATCTTGGCAGAATTTATCACAATCATTCAATTGTTTATTCTAAGATTACAACAATTTTCAAGTCATAAATATCAGTCTTTATTCCCTGTTACTTCATACTTTATACTGTATAATAGGAATATCTGTAATTTACTTTTGGGAGGTGTGAACCTTATTTTCTTCTGCACTTAGTGGCCAGTAGTAAACACAAATAACATAAACTTATTTATTCCTTATTTCAGTTATTTTAATCCAGGTGCCTTTGGTATCGGCACTAAATTCATTCCTTTGGAATGCAGTTTCTTCTCTTTTTGTAATTTCTTTTGGGGATTTGCATTTGCTTTTGGAACAAATTATATCTTTTAGTTGCTGTAGTCCAGTCATGAGAATCCTCCCACCAGGCTTCAGTTATAACTATTAAATCAAATTTGCCTTCCTGTAATAAGATTTCAAACTCATCTTGCTTATTTCTATAGTCTGATGAGCATTAGTATATAGACAAAAATGTCATGAAATTTATGAGTCAATATTCTTTCTAATTTTCCATGGAATGCTTTAATAGACCTTAGCATAGGTTCTCCTCTTTTAATATTGCAGTGTATAAGCTTTTCTGGATTTCTGTTTCCATCCTTCATAGGATTCAATTTAAAGTAACCTGATCATTATTGCTCTACTTTGATCAAACACAGTATTCCAGTTGACATAGGTATGGTCCTCTTTGTGTCAACAAAGGTGATTTTTCTAAAGGCCACTGGGCTTCAGAAAGCCCAGTTTCCTTTTGAAAAAGCACCTTTGGGATAGCCATGACCTGGATGACTGAGAATCTCCATAGACTTTGTGTCAACAGTTATAATCCAAGCAATGCAAACTCTGAAACCCTTAAATTACGTCCTCCTGTTTCAGAGGAAGGATCTCTCTGGAAGAGTTTCCTGGAATTATTTTTTTTTCCTTCTGGAATTCACGATTTTGGTTCTTAATGGTTCATCATTTTCTGAAAGTAAATCTTCAGGACCCGGAAATGTTTTATGATATTCCAGACATGGTTCGTTGCTCCCCAAATGAGTGGGAGATAAGCAGAATTTCTAGGAATAGAGGAACATTCATTTTATAGACTTTACCTCAGCATTCACTTAATCAGTAGGAAACAATTACTCAATCACCTACAGTGGGCAAGCAACACCACACAGCATGTCTGGCTACTTTCTTCCCTTTCTTGCCTTTTCCTCAAGTTGAATCCTGTTATCTCCCCCTATTCACGTTTCAAGGTATTTCACAACAAATGATTTGTAACTGATTTTGATTTGTAATTAACAAAACAGAATGGCAGAAAAGCAAGTAACAGTAATCAAACAAGAGTGTATTGACTCTCACATCCACATGGACTAACTGGGTTTGTGAAATGTGAAATGTTTTGCCCTTATCTGATATTGCAGACTAGTAAAGCTGCATGAGATATTGGCCAGATTGCCAATAGATCCCAGTAAATGGATAAACAGAATGGGCTTGATAGCACAGGTAGAAAAGTTAAAGGGCACACTTTGTGTACTACTAAAATTATGATCTTTTCCACTGCATTTCAAATGATTTGAGTCTTTTGGAATTTCATACCGATGTGATTATTAACTAATGTACTAACTGATTTACTAATTAATTGCCAGATAAAGCATACAATGAAGAGAATAATTTTAAATAATAGAATACTTTGTATGCATCTGGAGTTGAATGCATGCCATGAGTGACATACAGTACGACTGAACTAAAGAATGAGTGAAAATAAATGAAATACTTAGTGGTGAAATCTTAAACTAAGGGTTAATCAGACACACATATGCAATGTCCCTTTTGTTGTTTCATGTACTAAATCTGTAAGGAATATTTGTGGTCATATCAAAGATATGTTTGTAGGGAATGAGAATAGGTGTGCAGTTATATCTACAGATGATGCTATGTTTTTGGCTGAGAGCCAATCTTAGATAAACTTGTGATTTGAAATATGGAGGAATATGGCTTTGACAATTAATGTATCAATAGCAATAGCACTTAGACTTATATACCGCTTCACAGTGCTTTACAGCCCTCTCTAAGCATTTTATAGAGTCAGTATATTGCTGCCAACAGTCTGGGTCCTCATTTTACTGACCTCGGAAGGATGGAAGGCTGAGTCAATCTTGAATCAGTGAGATTTGAACTGCCGAACTGCTGGCAGGCAGCAGAATTACCCTGCAGTCCTGCATTCTAACCACTGCGCCACTGAGGTGGTTGTATTCTCAGGGGATTTGGGATAAATTAGTGGAAATTATATATATTTCGCCAAAAATTAAAGCAACTAAATGAACTTGTGTACCTCAGTAGAATGTTAATAAATATGGGAAAAGGCAAAGAGAAAATTTAAGAAATTCAAGGTAGTAGAAAAGTAGTGGTTAGTATGCAGTTTGGGGGAGGACTGAATGTCTGACAAAAGAAGCAACTGTAGCTGTGTCCACTAGGTTGTATGGGAGTGAAACATCTCTGGAGAAACAACACAATAAATTGAAAAAGGGGAATGCATCACTTAAGTCCATGTGGTGAAACAAGGAGAGAGAAAAAAATAAAAAGGTGCTGAGGAAAGATGGAACAAAGAGAAAAGTGAGTAACTGGTAGAGCAATAACAACAACAATAGCAATAATAGAGTTGGAAGGGACCTTGGAAGTCTTCTAGTCCAACCCCCTGCTCAGGCAGGAAATCCTATACCGTTTCAGACAAATGGTTGTCTGATCTTTTCTTAAAAACTTCCAGTGTTAGAGCATTCACAACTTCTGCAGGCAGGTTGTTCCACTGATTAATTGTTCTAACTGTCAGGAAATTTCTCCTTAGTTTCAGGTTGCTTCTCTCTTTGATTAGTCTCCATCTTTTGCTTCTTGTCCTGTCCTCAGGTGCTTTGGAGACTCCCTCTTCTTTGTGGCAACCCCTGAGATATTGGAAGACTGCTATCATGTCACCCCTCATCCTTCTCTTCATTAAACTAGACATACCCAATTCCAATTCCAAACAAACCCAATGTTTGTTTGTGTCAGAAGCATCACAATTAAAATAAAGCATACTATATGACATAAAATATATAATACAAGACTAAAATATGTACAAATTGAACAGATCTTGCCCAGAAACTAGCAACATTGTGTTCTGTGCATTGCCACAAGGTCCTCACGTGTACACGGATTGGGACACAAAAGGCAGGTGTACATACATTGATATTATCAAGTTATATAGAAAGAATGAATGAGGATCAAATTGCCAAGAAGGAAAACTCAATGTGTCAAAAGGAAGGATAAAATAAATTAAATCTAGTTATAGTTTTATTTCTTTTTCTTCTTCTTAAGAGATGCCTTTATTTTTTGGACTTAATATCACTAACTCTTTTCCTGCACACTGCATACCATTGTGTTTGAAGGAATTCTGGTTCATTCCGAGCTGGGATAAGAAAAAAGAAATGCAGAATAGAGGGAATTGATTGAAGCAGAAGTGAAGTTTATTTTCAAGAGCACAATTCCAGCAGAGTACCAGGTCAATTATCGGAAGTGGCCAGCTGAGCCCGCCCCTGCAATTCTTAGGAAGTATAATTGACTGGGTTCTCCAAAAGGGGGCACTCTAGAGTTAGGTTTTTTGCTTTTTTCCTGCTAATTAGCATTATAGATAGAAATGGAAGTCTCATGGAGAAAAGGAACTTTTGTTTATTAATGGGTGGAATTGCTGGCATCCTGAAAGGAATATTTCACCTGAATGGCTTGCTGACTTTGGCCAATTTCAAATTCTTTGTCAAGCTTGTTACCTTTGTTTCAAATGTAATTCCTAACCTTTTGCCATGGAAATGGAAGGGAGATTGAATGAGAGAAACAGAGGGAGGACTGAAAAGTAAGGAGGGTTTTGATTTCCTTCCTACAACTGCTTACCCTGAAGGAAAATAGCATGATACATTACACACTGGAGATTGTTACAGCATTGGAACAATGAGGCAAGTAGAATACAACTGTAGCAAGAAAATAACATCCATTTATTTCTTACATCCTCCTTGGATATCACAGAGAGCTCACCAGATGGTGGACTGCTGTTTGCAAAGAAGAATTAATTTTCTATATAATCAGGAAAGAAAAGCTTTTAAAGACCATTTTAACAAAGTTCTAATGATAACTTGGGGAAATTATTTGGATAGACAGTTTTTGGTCTGCCAGGACATGCTTTTTTTTTTTTTTGTGTGTGTGTGTGTATTTGGACACATTTTATTGATCTGTACTGTAATCACCCTGGCAACTCCTATCATGTCTGTGCCATTTACGGGCTTGTAAATGTTCAGTTTTTAAGAAAATCTTGTTCCTTTCATGTATCTTCACTGGTCTCCTTTTTTTTTTAAATATCCAAACTAAAACCTTGTCTGACTGTATTGCTAAAGGATGGGAAGCTAGAAAGACATCCCATGAAAGCTCTGGACTTTAAGCTCACAGTAATTCATTAGTTGCTAGAGAAGCAAAACACTGCAACAGATCCTTTCACAATAATCAAAGGATTCAATGAGATAACAGCATCACAATGTCCAAGTCAGCAGAAAAATTGTACAGAGCTATAATGGTGCAATTTCCTTATTGATCTCTTGCAAACTCTTTTCAGTGCAGCCAATTCCACACACACACACACACACACACACACACACACACACACACACACACACACACACACACACACACACCACTCCCGAATTAAATATAGTCTTTTATAATGCTGGCAGAGTAGTTTGGTAACAATAAAAAGCAAGCAGAAGCAGCTGAAATAGCTGCAAACAAGCATCTTTCTGTACTCTTATTTTCCTATTGAACAACACACAAACAGCCTTGTCAGAAGCCATTTAGCTTCACTTTACAAATATTTCCCCCCTTAGCAGTGGTTAAAAAAAAAAAAACTATAGCAAAAATTACCAAAATGAATAGGCATGAACTAAATCTGAATGATAGGAACCTTCTGGCTAATTCATTGATTACTAATCCCCAGCAGCAATTAATTGATAGCCACTGAAAAGTGATGCAACCTGGGCAGAGGGAAAGGATGTACCTTAATAGGTACAAAATTAGCAACATATGGCACAAAGAGCATAGTTCATCTCTGCAAAAGCAGCAAGCAATTAAAAGGAGAATTTCTGGACAGGATTTCACATGCAGAGGAGGATGCAATTAGCACTCTTTTAAAGTTTATCATCCTTTGCTAATGAATCCTATCTAAGCAGAATGACTGAGAGATTGACTTGGTGAGGGGCTGTTTGAGCAAGTCACATTAAAAGTTTGTAACCTAAGTTGTGACAGACAGCAACAGAAATGTGATCCTTACCTTTTAGCCACAGGAGTACATTAGATAGTACATTAGCTTTCTCAGAATTGTCAATAGAGGTTCTCAATCATCCAGGTCATAGTTGTCCCAAAGGTGCTGCTTCAAAGGCAGCCGGGCTTTGTTTTTTTCCTTGAAAATGTTTCAGCAGTTACAAGAAGGTCCCACACTTATTTGCAGTATTCAGATGACTCTGAGGGCACAGATAAACCTCCAAGTGGCCTCAATGAGTCTCAGAAAGAGTACTAATGATCAGATGACTGCAAGGAATATAAATCCTTCCATCCTCCACCAGTCAGTCAGAACTGAAGAAGCTTCTTGGATGAGAAGCATAAAGTCTTTGGGAGGTGACTCAGCATTTTTGACTAGCAGCTAGTAAATTCTATCAATTTGAGGATGCATTCCCAAACTGGGGGGAACTGGGCCCATCTAGGTATGAAATTTGGGAGTTTGGAAGGGTAAAAAAGTATCTGCAAGGCTTGAGCTCCAAATGTGGTCCTTTAAACTTTCCATACCTTTCAAAACCAAAATGGGCCTTACCTGGATAGTTCTGTGTCTTACAAAAGTGATGCAGGAAAGCTGAATTTTTTGCATCCCTTCCTTAAATCCTTGATTTTGGGCTCTTTTTTCTAAAAAAGACACTGTATTGTATCTTCTGGCCATGATAGATAACTGTTTGCAATTTTCTGCTCATTGGTTTCTCCTCCTACTTTCTCAATTTCTTTCTCTCTAATTATTCCTTTTGCTTTTTTCTGCCCTTAATTATTTTTCTTCAGGTAAGTTCTTTGCTTATTTAGTTAACCACCTGTCTCCTAGGAACTCTAATATTATTTCTTAGGTGATCCTCCAACTGAGGTTTACAGAAAAGATGAAATGGCTTTTCAAAATATGCTTGAAATACAAGATTCTTATCAGCCCAAATCAATCCGTTGTAGGATGAAGGTCTTTTCACTGAAAGTTAAGAACCTTAAGCTGCTATGCTGGTCTAGTGTACCTTGAGAAGATAGACAGACAGACAGACAGATCCTTTCCAATATAGGGCTGAGAGAGAATGACTGGCTTCAAATCCTCCAGCTGGCTTCTGTGCTAAAGTAGAAAATCATGAATCTCCCTGCTTCTAATTCAACACTTTACACTCCACTGACTCTTCTATGTATATTCACTAAATAATTTCTGATTATCATTGACTTTTGCCTTGTATTCTTAAATCAAACCTTCGTTTAGAAGCAAATTTCCAAGCATCCAGAAGATACCATCACTCCAGCAAGAACAGATTATTGTAAATTAATGCTGAAGCAGATATACTTGCAGCTTTAGACATAGACTGAATTGCCTTTCTGATGCCAGGCAAAGAGGATTCTGTTCTCCCCGACATTTTAACGACTCTATTCAATTAATGTGTTAATTTTAAACATACATGCTGCTTAAAAATCTTTTAAATGACTCAACTGCTGCTTTTATTCCTTACTGTTTCATAATGGTACCGGCATGCATTCTAATTGTTGAATTTTCTTAAGCATTTTAGTTTGATGATTTCAGAGTGTTGCTAGTTGTCCTAGGTAAACCTGGCTTAGAAAGAGTAGCTTTGACTGATTATGTGCCATTAAGTTGGTGTTCATCTTAGAGACCACACAGATTTTTTCATGACAAACTGTCCCTAATAGATCCTCCAACAGTGCAACAATTACCACTGTCATTGAGTCTTTACACTTGTTGTTGGTCATCCTATTTTTCTCTATTCTTCCACCTTTTCCAGCATTAGATCCTTCTCTAAAGATTAGATCTTTGCATAATATATAATTATTGAGCCTTAGCCCTGTGTATCTCAAGTGAGAACTCTGGCTTGATTTTTGATGATACATTTGTTTGTTTTCTTGGCTGTCCACAGTATTCTTAAACGTTTTCTCAACACCAAAGTTCAGAAGTGCTCTTTAGGAACCAGTTTGGTCTAGTGGTTAAGACACCAGGTTAGGAAGCAGGAGTTAGTCCTGCCTAAGGCATGGAAATTAGTTGGGAGATTTTGCGCCAGTCACTTTCTCTTAGTTCAACCCACCTTACAGGGTTATTGTTGTGGAGTAAGTAGCAGGAGGAAGGAATATTATGTGTGTTTGCCACCTTGAGTTACTTATAAAGTAATAAAGGTAGGATAAAAAAAAAACTAACCTGCTTCTTCAAATTCCAAATTTGTGCTGGAAGGCAAACCAATGGCAACAATGCCAGGAAGGAGAAGATTGACAAGGATGGGAGGGAAAAAAGTTGTGGAACTGGAGTGCAAACAAGGGGAGGCGGGACAATTAAGGCAATTACGGTCAGCCAGGACGGATGGCCCTATCACACGGTCAGTGAGTAAGAAACTAGGCTAGCAAGGTTTATAAGAGAACTCTCCACCCACAACACTTCACTCTGAAGACGCTGGCAGTGGACCAGCGAAAGCTAAGTTTGTTTTCAGTATTGTAAATAGTTGCTTTTATTGTTTTAAACCTTTTAACAATAAACAGCTGATTTATATTCCTCCCGGAGTTTGAGGATTGTATATTATTGAACAGATATGCCCGGGATTCAGATTTTTACAGTCATAAAGGACACGCACACACACACTTAATTTGGATTGCCAACAAAGAGTTAAAGGGAGGCTAGTATAGCTATTTCGAGCTATTTAGCTCTCATCAGCTAGTCATACCCTTCTGAGATTTGAACCTGGGCTGCTTGCACATCAGGCAGCTGTATTAACCTTTAGGCCACAGGCTCTTCTCACTTTTGTCAGCTGTGTCAGGGAGGGAGGAGACTCGGGGAGGAGATATATACTAAGTGTTTTTTTCTGTAACACCCGGTCAGAAAGCTTATGCCTTCTTCGGCCCCAATCTAGGAGCTATCCCAGGCAGCAGTTGCTACTGCGACAAATCATTTCTATATTAAATTTCTATATTTAAATATTATATATCTCACTTGTGGCAGGAGGCTACATGGTACATTGCGCCAGTGCCACCACTCACGGCAGGAGGCTACGTGTTGCATGGTGCCAGTGCCACCGCTCATGGCAGGAGGCCGCGTTGCCGTGAGCATATATATATATATGACAACCTGTGACCCGTTAGGTCAAGGCTGATTGGAATGGAGTGAGTACAAAGGGAGTGGTGAAGAATGTGTGGGTTGGGAAGACTTACTTGAGCAACTTGCAACCTTTTCTAATTAGGATCACATGTTATCATTTCAGATTTTTTTCCCCTTAACTAAACAATGAAACACAAAGACCATGGAAAGAAAAAAAATCAGTGGGAATGGAAGCAACTTCCTGTCAGCTTCCCCATTGAATTTCCTTGTGGAAAACTGGCAGTGAGTGTAAGAACTTCCCTCCCCCCTTCTTCTTCCCTGCTTCCTTTCACCCTCCCATCTTCCTCCCTTCCCTTCTGTCCCCTTTCCTCCCCTTCCCAGCAGGTACCTAGGTGACTGGGTGGGGAGGAAACAAAGGATTGCCCAAGTGGCTGGAAAACTATCATGGAACACTGAAAATGAGGATCATGTGACCTCAGTAGCAGCCTGGTATTGCTGAAGTGGTCTCAAATTCCCCAAATTCCAATTTGGGGTACCTTTGTTGAGAATGTTTTACCTTATGGTGTACTGTATATATATACAGAGAGAAAGAGAGACAGAGAGACAGAGAGACAGAGACATAGAGAGAGAGACAGAAAGACAGAGACAGAGAGACAGAGAGACAGAGAGACAGAGAGAGACAGAAAGAGACAGAGAGAGAGAGAGAGAGAGAGAGAGAGAGAGAGAGAGAGAGAGAGAGAGAGAGAGAGAGAGAGAGACAGACAGACAGAGACAGAGAGACAGAGAGACAGACACAGAGAGAGAGACAGAGAGAGACAGAGACAGAGTCAGGGATAACACACATAGAAACACACATAGACAGTCACACACATACTATAGATTGGCCCCTTGATTTAGTTTCCTTGCAGTTTGTTGTGACACAACTATCTGCTCTGTTCCTCTTAACTGCATTAAATATATGGCATATTAAATTTTCAATTAAAGTTAGAACTAACTCTACCAGGATACAAAATATTTCCCTTTCTTCCATCTAGCAAAATCAAAATTCAGAAATAAAATGTGTTACTTTATCTCTAAATAGTAATTCACTTGTTTTTTATTCAGTTCCCTTTCTATCCAGAGAGTCACAAATTTAATCGGACTAAATGCATGCAACCATAATATAGTGTGGCTATGAATCCATTAGAAGAATGAAATAATTTTAACTATCTTGCCATGCATGCCTGTGTCATTCACTCTCTTTCAGTTATTTAAGTCCCATTGGCTGCTTAGGAAAATAATACTTGTTTTAATTGAAGAGATCTTATTGCTTCCATGACAATATAAATCTATGGATCATTTACAGAGATACAGCTATTATTATTGGGAAAGTCAGAAATATCTTTTTTTACTAAATTTATTTAGTCAAATCCTCAGCATATTTACTTGTAAGTAAACCCATTGAGTTTCCCTTTCATCTTAGTAAAATTGACTTCTTAGTGAGCCTTTGAACCTCATTGTGTTGCCTAGAGATAATTATTTCAGAAATTAGGCAAACAATTGAATTATTCCATTTGCTGGATATATTTGTTCCCTTACTGTGAATGCCTATCAGAGCATTCTCTTTAATCAAGGAAAGCAAGAAAATGGTGGGATTTTCTAATCTGGGAGAAAGGCTTATCCACACTGCCTAGTTGCTATGTTTCAAGAATGGACCCACAACCAATTTTGGAGTGAGAAATAAACAACACTGCTTTGCATTCACCTCCTACCCATTGCAAATGCAACTTTGGGGCATACTCCCCCTCCCCCACACTTTAAAGAACTCTTTCCTTATTTATGGTCACATTGAGTGCTCCTATTTATTGTTCTTCAACAAGAAATATTTTTTCAGGGCTTGACAAAAGGTGAACACCTACCTGTAGAGATATAATCATCATCATCGTCTTATCATCTAGATGGAGTATAGCTGCCCCACTCCAAAAGAGCAATAGTTTCTTGAGAAAAGGGATCCTCTTTCAAGGCCAAAGGCATTCCCTCTCTCCAAGGATAATTCAATCACATGGACACACCCTCTAGTCACCTGGGATACCTTGACAATTCAGGAAGATTGAGGGTGTGATATTTCTGCAAGACCCAAAAAATAACATAGAACACTTGATGAGGAAACTAAATGTGTTTGGGTCCTTGGCCGGTTTTAAAATTAGTAAGCAGAAAACATCAATGTTGATTAAGAATATGACCACACAGGATGGTGATATATTGATTAAAAAGTCGGTTTTTAGGGTTTAGAAAAAGGTGAAATATTTGGGGATTATGTTATCAAATTCAAATACAAACTTGTTTAAAAATAACTATGTGCCACTCTGGAATGGATATTAAAAAAGATTTATTAAGATGGGACAAATTTCATTTATCATTACTGGGTAGAATTTCTGTGATTAAGATGAATGTTTTACCAAAGATGCTCTTCCTGTTTCAAACATTACCAACACTTGCAACTGAAACTCCGTTTAAACAATGGCAGAGGGATATAAATTATTGCAAGATACTAAGGAAAGAGGGGGTTTGGGTTTACCTGATTTGAAACTGTATTTTGATGCTTGTTGTTTGGTTTGGCTAAAAGAATGGGCAAACCTTCAGAATAAGAGGTTACTGGACCTAGAAGGCCATGAATTAAGTTTGGTTGGCATGGCTATCTGTGGTATGACAGAGTTAAAGTAAATGTTGATTTTAATAATCATTTTACCAGGCATGTCATTTTGAGAGTTTGGAATAAATATAAAACAAGGTTCTCTATGAAGGTGCCACTTTGGGTTTCCCCACAAGAAGCCTTTTTTAGCAAAGATGGTGATGAGGCCAATTTGGTGGACTTATGGTAAAATAATATCTTTTAATCTGGGTGAGTCTACTCTCAAATCCAAGGAGGAGCTAGAATCAGAAGGTCATGTCTGCCATTGGTTTACATATATGCAATCGAAAGAAAGATTTAAGTTAGCTAAAAAGAATCATGTGTTTAATTTTGTTAAAAATGAATTGGAAAGCCTACTGTGCGGTAGTGATGAACATATTATTGCTAAAGTTTATAAAATGTTATTGAATTTAAATCTGGAAAATGAACAAGTAAGACAGTTCAGGAAGATTCAAGTTCCAACAAGCAGATTGTAAGATTGTATGCCGTCAATCCCTGAGTCCCAGTGAAATAGGAGCTATTGCCTATGCTAAGTAAGCAGTAGTTCATCACCACTCTAATGTTCTCCTCTCCCCAGACACAATGAGAAAGTTAATCTGTGTAGTAGCAATAGAAAACTTTGTCTAATCCCAATTTTTTAGTAATTTTTCCTGCCTACTTCAGTTTAGCCTAAGTATTAGTTGTCATAGTCATCCATATCTGTACATCAGAGGAAAGTTTCATGAAAATTAGACAAACTTCCTTTGAAGGTTTTGGAAATCAGTTTTTAATAACAACAACAACAACAACAACAACAACAACAACAACAACAACAACAACAACAACAACAATAATAATAATAATAATAATAATAATAATAATAATAATAATAATAATAATAATAATAATAATAATAATAATAATAATAATAATAAAGTTGGAAGGGACCTTAGAGGTCATCGAGTCCAACCCCCTGCTCAGGCAGGAAACCCTATACCATTTCAGACAAATGGCTGTCCAGTCTCTTCTTAAAAACTTCCAGTGTTGGAGCATTCACCGCTTCTGGAGGCAGGTTGTTCCACTGGTTAATTGTTCTAACTGTCAGGAAGTTTCTCCTCAGTTCCAGGTTGCTTCTCTCCTTGACTAGTTTCCATCCATTACTTCTTGTCCTGTCCTCAGCCATTTTTCTCATTCACTATTTGGACCAACTGAAAACTGGGAACTGAAGAATCTCATGAGAAGATTGCAATTTTTATAATATTCAAACCACCCAATTTTTGCCAAATCACATTAAACCATTTTAATATATATGTAATTGTTTAAAATCAAACACAGTCAATGCAACTTGAAATTAATCATCTCACAAAGAAACATTAATATATTTATTTCAAACCTTTCTTTTCAGAGTGGAATAAAGACTTTCTTTTCTATTTTTACAGCTAGTGACAGCTATTTCCTTGTTTTTCAGCATTATCTTTTTTTTTTCTTAATTATATTGAAATCCCCTAACCTAGTCAGTGGGATATGAGCACTATTCAGTGAAAATCAGAATTCCTTTTAATTAGAGATAAATCTAATTGCTTTTTCTTAGAACATTCACACATGCATGCACACATGTACAGTATAAAACAAAATATTATTTACTGCTATTAGTTATTATATTGTTATGCATAGTCAGTTAGGCTCTTAAAATCTGTTAGAACTTTAAATTTTTGGTTCGGCCTTGTCAAGTTTGAAATGAACTTGGTTGCTTCTTTTATTGCAATGACAATGGCAAAATCTTTCATTTAAAATGCACAGATATTAAGAAAGAAAGATGCTATATACGTCTGTCTTGAACTTTCCATTTTGGTAGGATAGAGCACAATATAAAAGGAAGGGACAGAGGTAGAGACAAAGAAAAATAATATCTGTATTTAATCTTATCTGATCTCAAAGATAAATCTATATCCTAATCCCCTTGTGTATAAAGACAGAAAATCTCTTCCTCTTCCTTCACTTCTTCCTCTTCCTCTTCCTTCTCCTCTTTCTTTTCTTTCTCCTCCTAGTGTCAATTTTATTTCAATTATTTTTTTTTATTTTAAAATTTCAGATTAATAAATCAGAAGGGACAGGAAACATGGCCATGTTTAGTACCTGTAGAGATATTGTATGATTTTAGCTTTCATTTCTGTAATAAACAAATTTTGGGCTACAGGAAAACTCAGTCATGTCCAGCAAAGCTATTCTTCTAATTGGCTTTCTCAGGGATCCCAACTTTGAAGTATATTGGATTTGTCAAGAATTATTATTGGAATTAAATGTATGGCTAATTTATAAAAATATTTTGCATGGCCTATCAAATTAGTATAATACATTAATGCTTCCTTTTCTTCGGAGCACAGTTCTAATTCAGACATCACTCATTCCACTTCATTGAATCAGCTGCTCTAGTTAAAATATGATCTAGCACACACACTCATAAAATTAACTGATGGCATATAGTAGGATTAAATACTTGGTTTCTAAAAGAGAGGACCAAAGAGCAGAGAAAGTTGAAATGTCTTGGTCTGGGGAAAAAGAGAGTTCAAAATGCAAATAGCTTGGAAGCTCTAGTAATAAAAATCAAGAAGCACAGTGAAAAAAATGGAACTAAAATAGGTCTAAATAAGAGCAAGCTAATGACAAAAGGAAGAACAATCAGCTTTAGAATTTATAATGAAGACACTGAGGTAGTGGTTAGCATCTGCCTTTGAGGATCGACTATCAACGGTTAAGGATTAGTGCTTAGCTGGGACGCAATGAAGATATTGGAAAGGATATTCAGATGCCATGATGTATTTGTACCTATAAAACATAGGATTGTGCAAGCAATATTTTTTTTGTGACATTCCGGATACTAAAGGATAGAAATGTGATATTGGAAAACACTCTTAACAATGAGGGTAACCAGAAAAGAAACAAATACTTCATAGAACGAATCAATCTCAAGGTACAGATGACCAGGTCAAATTATTTTATTTTGGAAACCTTATACAAAGATGCAGCTCTCTGAGAAGTCCATAATGCTAGGAAACGTGGAAAAAAAAAAGGGAAAAAAAGGATGACCGTCAACAAGATTTGATTACAGCACTGATGGGTTACTTGAAAATTGGAGACTGATCTTCCTGGAGCAGATCTGTCAATAGAGGTGTTAAGAGTTGGCACTAATTTGGTGGTATATAGTCAGTCTTGATCAATTCTAGAATTGGAAGAGAAAAATGTCTTATGGACTACATAGAAAAGACAGTTTAACCTCTTTCTCCTGCTCAACTATCCCCATCAATATCTGCCACTCAACTCAATAATCACCAGCTCTGAGCTATCCTTAGTGTCAGAGTACAATATCTGTATATCACAATAACTTGTCAGCTATTTGGCTTGGGTTGATCAAGACAGGTTCTTAATGTACATTTTGGCTTGCCTGAAGGAATAATGAAGCTGCAGCCTCTGAAAGAGTGAAGCCATTACATTGTCTCCAAAAGTACTGCCAATTTTTTTAATGTGATTAAAGTAAAAAAAAGATATATATATATATATATATGGGAAAATTATATTAAATATTTTAATGTTTAATGAATTCATAAATAAATACAATTAATTTATAACACTGACAGGGCAAGCCACTAGAATATAAACAGAGAAACTCCCACTCCTTACTAGCACTGATGTTGTCTAGTTGGGGTAACGAAACGTCTGCATAAAAACAACCAAGCTCAGAGAGCACCAAGGACCTCTCATAATTATTTTTCTTGCTTAGTCCACATTTGCTTCGTAGTCTTACCTATTCTGGAGTGCAAACATCATATTTGTACTGCTCTTACCATAGCAACACTTTCAAAGACTGCTTGAATATTATCAAACAATAGACTAAAATTTAGTTCATGATGAAATTGCTGTATGCTGAGATCTCACCAGATACCACAGAATCTGTAGGAAACTTGAGTCTGAAATTGTTCATGATCTAGGACCTTTTTCCATGGTCAGGCTAGGTCTGTGAATAACCCAGACTCTGATCTTTTCCTTTATCAATGTCTTCTACTATACTGGAAAATCAGATTTAAATTCCTTCATACAGAAAGTATTAGATCAAGCAACTTGTACTCCATTCAAATTATTCCTGAAGTTTTCTTATTACAGTTTGTCACATTTAGCAGGAAACTTTTAATCCAGTGCTGATTATTGCATCAGCATTGAACTTACTGTGATATAACTGAAATTGAAAGCATTGAACATTAAAAAAAGAGACTACAGTTGCACTATTTGTTTTCAATAGCAAATATCATTGGTGAATTTTAGTGGTGAATGAGGAAGACCCCCTGGTTACTCTATGAGATCACAACGGGGTCACAATTATCTGCTTCTTAAGTACTGAGAGTTTACAGATGCTTAGAGAGAAGGTAAAAAAGACTTATTTATTTTTTAATATAATAAGAAAAATGGAAACTCTGACACAAGGTTACCTGTAAAAAAGTTTGAAGATCTCATATTCATCAATGAATAAAAAACAATCCTCAGAATTCCTTTGCAGAAAGTGTAGCACCTTGACCTGTTCAAATCCTTTCAAAGAGTTAACAAAATACTGGCTAAAGGAGAAGCTCTGAATATAATTTGTTTAGACTTTCAAAAGGCTTTGGATAAAGCCTGTCAGAAGAAGCTATCAAAGGTTTTCTGCTTGATCTTTATCTGTCTTGTTTCCATGGGACCCAACTTTTGGCAGCTTCTTCTAAGGAAATCTTTTAACAATCATGCGGTAATGCCTGGCACATCATTCAGATGAACAAATGAATGAATAAATAAGTTGACCTTGGTGTATTTCAACCATTCCACATTTACTTATGTTCCCAAGCTAGCTTAAACATTTCAACCTTCTTCTGATCTTTCACTCAAAACTTTGGTAGTGTGGAGCTGTTGTTATCAGTCATGTATAGTTAATATAAGAAAGGATTAATATACCTCTCTCCCAGATGCCTTGGACCATAATACTTATTAGATACAACTAGGATGTCCAGGGAATGGAAATTATGAGTTATATAATACAGAACAACTATAGGCCACCAGGATGCACTCCCTTGATAGCATTCACCAAATATCCTTTTCATTAAAGTCTTGCATGGCAGAGAGTTTCATGAGTTGACTATTTGTTATATGCCTTTCTCCAACCTGTTATCTATCAGACATATTGGATCTTGGTAATCATAATCTTTAGCCATCATGTTAGGTGAAGAGTAACATGCTTCTTCATTTATCTCCTATCTATTATATAGTTAGAATTATTTTATTAAATTTGTATACATCTCCTGATTCCCAGAGACCCTGGGATCTGTTTCTTTAAGTAGTGTTTCTGTTGGCCTGGGTTCAGTACGGTTTCTGTGTCACTAAATCAAACACAATGATTTCTCTTTATTCCTTTCCTAGTTGCACTGCATTCCCAGGTCCCATTTATCCTCTCAACTTTTGCAGTTATTCTTTGAGTTTTGCCTTGCTTCCCTGTTAATCGTGTCTGTTTTAACTGAAAGGAGCTGAAGAGGCACTATGAGATCATAACCTAGATAGAATATATATTATTTGATTATACATAAATAAATTAATATCAATCGTTTCACTTAAACAATATTGATAACTTAATTTCCAGTAAAATTAAAAAAAAACTATGTAACTCACTTATAAATAGTTTGAGATAGCTTGCTTTTCCCCATTGCAAGTGACTGATAAAACCTAGCAGCAGTGTTGCCATAATACGTAGTTTGACATGAAGATCTTTTAAGAGAAGCTAAAGGAGACATGGAGAGTTTCTATCCAAGTTATTTTATAGATCAACAGGGGGAATAAGATCTGCCATGCCAGCTTTCAGTTCACATGACTCTGAGCCCTTCAGTGTTCCATCCGCATTTTACCAAAGCATTTTGGATCAAAAGTCATACTGTAACAAGGAATACAAATGAAGGACTGGGAGACTGCCAGTAACAAGAATAATACCCTGGAGCATTGCCGAGCTTACTTGTTCATTTATACTAGTGATTCAATTAGAATCCACTATTTTGACTTTTTGACACCTCTTGCAATTTGTACAGAATATTTGCTATGTTTTTA
Source organism: Azemiops feae (assembly GCA_023970755.1). Taxonomy (NCBI): domain Eukaryota; kingdom Metazoa; phylum Chordata; class Lepidosauria; order Squamata; family Viperidae; genus Azemiops; species Azemiops feae. The sequence goes on from JALGBA010000028.1 coordinate 1,085,952, forward strand.
TTTGCATTGGTGTTCACTGTCACTCTACCAAGTAACAAGGCCAGTGTTGTGTATTAAAATAGACAAGAAAGATTCAGGAAAGATGGATGACAATGGTCTGCAGTAGTTTATTACCTAAATCCTGATCTTTCCCATATCTATAGAAATAGACAATTGAGCATTTCCCATCATGACACATCTTCCTATAATGCTACAAAGAAAGTAATGTTCATGCCCTTTCAGTGTGCACAGAAATATTGGTTTCATGTCTTTCATGAAATGGAATGATGGAAGTGTTGCTTATTATAAACCCTAGTTATTTTCTACACCAGCAGTTCCCAACCTTTTCTATACCCCCCACCCCTAGAAAGCTTCTGATATATTCTTGCGCCCCTTACAAAAGTTTGAAATAACAACAATGCATTATGCATATACACTATAATTTTGAAACTTCTAAACCCAGGTTTTTGCACCCCCTGGAATATCGTCTCGTACCCCCACGGGGTGCGAGCACCCCTGGTTGGGAACCCCTGTTCTACACAATCAATGAGGGTCTTAGGAAGGGGAGAGCAGAACCATTCTAGTCAATGTCTATGGAGATTCTCAGTCCTCCAGGCCATGGTTGTCCCAAAGGTGCTTTTTCAGGAGGCAACTGGACTTTCTTGTTTTTCTTTGAAGATGTTTTGCTTCTCATCCAAGAAACTTCTTCAGCTCTGACTGGATAGGGGGGAATGGAAGGATTTATATTCCTTGCAGACAGCTGGTCTGCAAGGAATATAAATCCTGCAAGGAATATGAATTCTTCCATTCCCCACCATCCAGTCAGAGCTGAAGAAGTTTCTTGGATGAGAAGTGAAATGTCTTCAAAGAAAAACAAGAAAGTCCAGTTGCCTCCTGAAAAAGCACCTTTGGGGCATTCTATCAGTTTATTTCTACATCCTCTGCTTATCATTTCCTTTAAGGGCACATCCTATCTTTTTAGAACATGAGATTGTTTGGATCTTTGTTTCTAATTTTCTTGACTGATGGATGGGGAGGGGGGCTGCAGACTGGTAGTGATGACTTGCCCTATCCTTAGGTAAATGCTGCAACCACTGTCAGGAAGCAGAACAACTCCACGTACAGCCAAAGCAGTTTCCTTTATTGTTGCTCACCTATTTTACAAGAATCTTGCCAGATGACTGCGTTCTCTTGGGAGCTGGTAGATAAGAGCTTCACTAATCTGGCCTATGTTATTTTCTCCCATGGAGTGACTCTATGTTGTTGGAATGCTTCTTTACTCCTCCCCTTCCTTTAGCTGGTGATTCCACTATAGCCACAACTTTTACATATCAGGAAAAAGGCAAGGAATTGAGGTCCTATAGTTTGTTGGTGTTAGACCTATCTTTTGATGGGTAGGGTGGGTTCAAGGAGCTATTTTACTTCAATCAGTAATACGTCCCAAATTCTCAGAAAATAGAGAATCACCCCAAATAATATGGTTTTCCTATTGATTATTTATTCCTTCTTCTACAACAAAACCTCATTTCAATTTCAGTTCTTCCGTAGAGTACCCCTTTTGTGAGAAGGTGAAGCAACTGCTGTGGTGGGGAGGCAGAAGGGAAAAGGGCAGGAAAATTTCCTTTTATGTATTTCCTTCCATTTATTTGTCTTGGGAACCAAGTACTGTAGATTTTTCACAATTTATTATTACTCACCCTGCAAACGTGGAATAAATGGGTTACAAATAAAAATAAATGCCTTGTAGGCATACATTGAAATTTTATTGAAGAAAATGTATGTACTCTCAAAGAGATCCTACTGCATATCAACAAAATTGTTGTTGGTATCCACTGATGTGATTCAGTTAGTTGTACCAGGTAGCCCTTTTTTTCAAATCAGAAGTGATTTTCAGCAGGGAAAATCAGAAAAGTGGTTTGCATGGGTTGGAAAGGATACTCAACTGTTTCCAAATTTGCAATCCACAAATCATTCAACAACTTGCTTTTCCCCCTCTCTGGGATTATGCCAAATGTTCGAGCATGTGAAATTTAAATGTAAGTATTTAGGGAAGGTCTTTCAGCAGACAAATGTTACAGAACTCAGCTTTAAAGTATACTGCAGATTTTTCATTTCTCATCCTCATTCCCCAAAGATCAACTCTCTGAATCCTGGTTGTTGGAGGGGAATTTATATAATTGTTTACCATTTATTTAAACACATTTTCATTACTTTTTAGGACTATGCAAGCAGTATACCAATGAAAGCAAGGTTAAAAACACAATTGCCAAAATAACGAGCATTTACAGAGCACTCTCTGTTTGACCATGTTCACCAATGACAAGGTTAATATAAAAAAATCTGAACAACTATACACACATCAATGCACATCAATAAAAAGAGAAGTCCATAATTTAGGGGCACTGCAGTGTGTGTGTGTGTGTGTGTGTGTGCGTTATTGTGTCAGAGAAAGAGAGAGAGAGCGAGAGAGTGAGAGTGAGAGAGAGCTTTTATGCAAATGAAGCTTCATAAAAGGAAACTTGAGAAGAATCCTTAATATAGATAATAGAAAGCACACTGAATTATATAGACACAGAATATCCTTGAAATAGCTTTTTTCAAACTCTATCAAATACAAGGCTTTAAAGATTAAGATTCTTATTTTCCATTAGGATGGGAGCTAGCTGATGACCAGTCCAGATGCTTTAAAATCGGTATTCTGCTTTTAAATTCAAGAGCAACCAGTATTTGTACACATTGGGCCTTCCGAGTTACAGTAGCTTTAGAGACATTGTAGTTTCCCTGAAGGATTGAAGCCAAATTCAACCACTGCAGGTAGAATCGCAACTGACATACAAAGTGGAAGCTTTAAAAAAAACAAAAAAAACTTCTAACATTAGCCACTAACTGCAGTTCAAAAATGACCTAGATGATACCAAGAGCATCCCTAAGCTTTATATCCAAGAGACTGCAATTTCATCCAGAATCAGGATCATATCTTCTCAACTCTTAATCTGTCCCAAACTCAGTTGCATTATCTGTAACTTCTGATTTAATACTCCTATATCATACTGAAACCACGAGAGCCATAATCTTTAAATTGATTTTAGCATAATTTATAATCCAATCCTTTGCATGTTACTCAAGATGAGAACTCAGACATGCCATCTCAGGATATAGTTATGGGATTTAAAAGGAAGCATAATAGGATGAACTGAAACAAAACATGGACGAATTGGAGGTGAGAAGCAAATTTAAAATTAGATTGAAAATCAAAATTGGCCTAAAAACTTCAGTTAATCCATTCTTGAAATACACATTCAGAAAAGGAAAGCTGGTGATATGACTGTGTGATAAAAGTCTTGCCCCCTTTTTAATGTGTATATGCTGTGCAATACATAAAAAAAAAATAGCAGGACTTTGATCACATGGTCGTAGCTGCCTTCTTGATTTTTTGAACCCTCCTATGGATGTCTTTTGGTGGCCAAGAATCAGGGATAAGAGTAGGCCCATGGAGATAGAAGGAGTGGTAATTCTAAGTGGGTTGGGTCACCTTTTTGGTCAATAGGAACAGTTAGCAAACAAACTGATCCATCTTATCCCTTCCATCACAGTACATCTTAATAACAGTACAACACAGATGTACTTAATAATAAGGACCAATTACTGATCATTCTGATGATTATGAATTTGTCTTTGTAGGTAGATGGCAAGATCTCCCAGAAGTCATAGGAGTACACAAAATTAAAGGGCATTTTCTTGACTAAGGTTATTATTGAGGATTTTAAAAAGAGGTATAAAATAAAAATGATTCTGGGATAGTAAATGCTAATTAAAAACTCTGTGGAAAAAGGCTATTTGATGGAGAATATAGGCAGCCCAGTATGAGTTCTCAAATTGCAAATGGCATTGATTTGATGGCTATTTTGGCAAAAGATCCAAGCAAGAATTGATTCTATATTTTATGAAGCCGGCATTTAATGCTGGAAACTGTAAGCCAAATGCCATCACATTTTGACACTTCTTTCATCACTAAGAATCATCATCAAAAAAAACCTTGCATCATTCTACATACATTATGAATTATGTATCACAACAAACACTTTATGAATGACACTCTTACAAAGGCATATTAGTAAAATTTGGATGCTCAGTTTGTCCTTCTAAGAGGGTTAATTTTGCAAGAAATATGAGATGCAAATGATGCATAGAAATACATCTCTAGACATGAATTAAGGGTTTATAGTCTAATTTTGTTTAAATTATAATATACTGATTTTTTCCGGACTGTCATGTGAATTTTGTATTTGATAAATCCCAGTCTCCTTAAAAATACTTAGAAATTCTGAGCTTCTGAGTTCTGGGTGTTTGTTACAGAAAAAAGAACAGATTCTTCTTTAAAATGTTTTAGCATTTATTTATTAATAAATGAATAAATAAATGAAATGTATTAATATATATTTATTATATTTATTATATATTTATCAATAAATGAAATTTCATTCTAGGCTAGTATACAAACATACAATTATGCAAACAGCATTCTAATAAAATAAAACATCAAGCCATAATGCTCAAAAGACTGAGAATTTTTCAAAATGTTTAAACTGCACAAATTTACCAGAGGTTGTCACAAAACCTCATATTGTATCTACACAGGAATTCCTCTTACTGGATAGAGATAAGGCATGTGGCCAATTATGCTGATCTCAGAGAGAGGTGGGGCTTTTGTATTTACTTAGTCTCTACCCTGCATCATAAAAAATGTATTTACTATATTGGACTAGCAGACATCCACTCTTCCAATCATGATGTGATCCTTTTCAGAATAGTTTTTTAAACTTCCCTCCCTCCCTCCCTCCCTCCCTTCCTTCCTTCCTTCCTTCCTTCCTTCCTTCCTTCCTTCCTTCCTTCCTTCTTATCTATCAAGTACTAAATGACTAACCAGCTAAGTAATTATACTTGGATGTTGCTTTCTTCCTTGTCTCCTCCTTGTCGTTCCCATGACTGTGAGATACCAAAGTACTTGTTGCTGGTCTATATGTCTGCTAAGTGGCCTGCTGGTAGTTTCAACTCTTTAGTCTTCCCTCTCTTGATTACCATTTGATCACCCTTCTCCAGTCCAAATGACATCATACTGTGTTCACTGTAGATCTCTTATCAGGTGGGTCAATGTGTCAATATTTCATTCACTTTTAGCACACAGTTTGATGTCATCATCTTTACTGTACATACATACAACACACACACACACACACATTATATCAATCTCAGTACCAGCTTTTTATAAATACACATATATACAATACATGTATGTTGCTAGTAATACAAACCCAGGTCTTATAAAGCCAGTATGACTGGTAAGCTTTGTTAAATTTATCTCAGTGCATTTATCTAATTCCCTTCTAAAGTCATCTAAATCAGCAGCCTTCTTATATTAGCCAATGCCATAATTCTGCATTTTGTAAAGAATTTCTTTGTTTTGTCTTCTTGAAGTTGTAACATTCAGCTTCATTTGATGAACCCAACTTTTAGAATTATGTCGGGTAGTGGGAAAAAAATCTCTATTTTCTTTGTAACTTTAATACCTTTATCTCTCTTTATTGTGGTCTCTCTTTTTTCTTAAGGTAAAAATCCCTACAGCCTTTTAATCATTGCAGTAAAAATGAAACTCTTTTATTATTATGATCCTATCATTCATCTCATAATGTCATTCTACAAAAATATGAATGACAGTGTTAAAAAATGTAACAAATCAGAGTCAATTAGCTTTAATATTGGCATTGGTTCTCTCATGGACCCAATTAATGAGTCCAAGAAGATTCCAGTGTTGAATATCACCCTAAAGTTGGATTGAAATAACTTTAAATAATCCCCTTTGGTCAAAAATGTCTGAAATTGAATTCTACATCTTCTCAAGCATTTTATTCAAGATATTATATTACCAATTTCAGGTGTAATTGTATTTAAGAAAATACTTTCATTGCCTTCCTTCAAATTAACTGGCAGTAATCCACTTGGCAAAAAGTGTAATGCACACCCTGGATCATCTAATACCTGCCCCCTCTTATTTATTTTTTGTGCTAAGTGATGGTAAAAAAAAATCATGCAATTGACAGAACTTCTCTGAAGGTCCGTATCACCACAGAGACTAACAATGCTGTTAAATTCAGAGGGTAATTTTATCAAAACATGCCTCATGCAATTATCACAGCAGGCCTCCCTTTTAGGATTAAATTTCGATAACCAATTTACCACTGCAAAAAGGTCTGCTGAATGCCAGTGGAACTGTCTCTGCTGCAAAGTAGGCAGCACACAGTAATACAGTGCATGTAAGACCCACATTATTTTCTGGCTGTTCTTCTGCAACTGGATCTCACAGCTCTTTAGAAGAAGAGGGATGATTGAATAGGCAGCACTCAATGTTTTACTCTTTTATGGTGAGATCACAGCTCCTACAGGCCTGCCATCATGTTAATAGGAAGTCCACCAATGTAGTCAGGAAACATTCAGATTTTATAAGTCTCCACAGTCAAACCCAACTCAATACACTGCCATTATTATGGTGGCAGGCGATTAGTCACTGCCAATCTAAATTTCACCAGGAATTCATTTTATCTGCAAAGCACACAGAATTCACCAGGAATTCATTTTACCTGCAAAGCACACAGAACAAAAACTGAAGAACAGATACAGAAACTACTAGGCACATTATAACGTTCCAATCCTCAAATTTGTAAGAACTCTCCATATTCATTCTTCAGTCTGCCACTGAGGTATCAAGAAATTTTCTTCGGACTCTTCCCCATTTACATGATTTCCAATATCTTTCTTGCTTGTTTATTTATTTGCTGCATTTGTATCTTTTTTTTCTGTCAAAAATCGTGCTCGAGGCAACTAACAAAAATGAATATAGAATTATTATAAAAATATATCAATTCAACTAAAACACAATTAAAATATATTCTTAAAAGAAAGAAATGCCTCCCCCCCAGCAGTTAGAAATCATCCCAGCAGACAAAGCAATTTAAATACAACAAGCCTTCCTAAATAATAATTTTGCTTGCCAGCAAGCAGCTTAATCTCTCTTCTACTGAGCTCCCTTCCACAATGCATCTTATTGCCCAGGAAAAGAAGGTACTGTTGTTATATAACATGTAGCATAATTATGTTATGATCTTTAAAAGAATGTTTATAAAATGATGCATCATTGGTGCATGATGCCAGAGAAATTATCTAGAATGTATAAGGGCATTCTAAATGTACACTGGAAATTAAATAAATTGAAGAAACATTTTATCCTATTGGTGGACATGCACAAAAAGCTAAAAGAAATGGGATTCAGATACACACATTGATGCAGAGGATTTCAAAGATTAATGTTCAAGTGAAGCTGGAACTTTTCCTTTAAGGATTGATTGATGAATAGAAAAAAGCCATGAAAGCTTATTTCAGTATATGATTACTCCAGCGAGATTACCCATCACGGAGGAATGAAAATTGACAGAGCTTCCTGAGGTAGCCAAACTGACTTCTTTGATTTTGTCTTTCTAAGGAAGGTTGTTGAGTCAATGATGGTTCTACAGCTGTGGAGACCCCTTAAGTCTGGGGTCATATCCTGCATGGAACCAGAATAGCCCATGAAGGTCAGTTTTATAACCAGATTGCAGATTGAACAAAAGATTAAGACAAAGCTCTTTCTTAATGCTCCAAAACCCTGCTTTGATACCAGTTAGAATCTAGATGGGGATGAATGATTTAAGCTTAGTCCTACCACAACAGAGTGAATTTGGATGACCAGAGGCTCATGGAAGCCTACTGATTCTAGAGAAATTCCATATTTATTTCTAAATGGGACTATCTTTCCCTAGTCAAAGTGGTTTGTAGTCTGGAATCTGGCTAGGTTGCTTAAAAGTCAATACAGTAGCAGTAGCAGCAGTAGTAGTAGGGACTATCTTGTATCAATTATGACCTTTTCTGCATTGTGAGCCTCTGGTGATCATCACTTATTCCTTGGATACTTCAAAACAGCTTTGGAAGGTGCCCTGGTTAACAGTTTGCTTAATGACCACCTCCTCCATGTGGTTTCTGCCTATCAATTAGGATCTGAAACAGAGAGTTCCTTTTTGGCCCCCTTTTGGCCTTTTCTCTTGAGACAGTGTCATTTGTTGGCTTCACAGACTAGCACTTTCTCAGTTTCTTCCCCCTTTTCTAGAACAATACTGTCCTGGAGAGTGACCCCTATCATCCTGAGCCTTCAAAAAGTAGCTAAAACCTAGCCTTTCCAGCAAGCCTTTGGGGTTGAGATTCTGTCTTTGATCCTTCCTGCAGGATGGAGGATCATATAGGACTATAGTAGTTTTTAGAGTTTTCTGGGATATTGTGATATATGTATTTCTTTTGTATATGTTTTATATCCAACTTCTGTATATGTTGTATATTTGCTTGTAGTGCTTATAATTGGAGAGGCAAATAAACCTAGTTAATAAATACAATAAATAAATATACTTAATTTTATCTCAATAGTGATAATGAAATAAGATCATCCGATGCACCCCAGAACATCCATTTATCATAAGGTCTGCAAGGCAGATCATGTGGAATACAAGCTCTGTGTTCCAATATCTCCCTGCCATTTTCCATCATTCAGAATTTACCATCTGAATCAGACTTTCATATTGAATAATAATAGAGTCAGTCCTGTCTCCTGAGGTTCATAAATCCCTTTCCTCAAATTGTCTGGGTTCACAACAGGAAGCTTACAGACATGTAAATCCTGTTCTGTTAAATATTCTGTTAAATATTTTTCATCAGCCCTTCATCTTAAATTTATCCAAAACTTCCTCTACAAGAATAACAAAATGGCAGCCCATGAGCATCCTTTACTCTACCACTACATATACATACATCATATAATCACAGAGTGGGAGGTAGGACTTAGATGTTACCATTGTTCTTTGCTCATCTGCAGTCTATCTTTCTGGACTGAGGTTGCCATAGTATACACATATAAGCTCTTCTTTCAGAAACTGGTACCGAAAATTTTTCACTAGAAAATGACCAGAGAATCTTCTCTTTGAGTTATCTTCATGCAACATTGTCCTGAAATTTGTCTTCTTCTTAAGAACTCTGAACATGTCAAAGCAGAGAGTACTCTCCAAGAATTCCTAGTGTCTTCATGTCTTGGTTGTATCTATGTTTAGCAATATGGAAAATAGGTTGCTGGATTGGCTAGATCTTTGGTGTATGTCAAGGAAACTTTTCTTACACTCTTAAGAATATCGATCCATTTACATCAGGGGTGTCAAACTGCCAGCCCACGGGCCGGATGCATCATGCCAAAATCACGTCCACCCCATTGCCGGCAATGGGAAAAAAGTCGAGATATGTCATGACACATCATGTGACGTCGTGAGTTTGACGTGATTTACATGGATTTTTACACAGGTTTAGCACACCAAACAGAAGAATGAAAATTCTGGCAGCCAGAGAATATTCTATTCTGAAGTAAATATACAACAGCTAAGTTGGTTATTGTCTCCAAAGCGGTAACAATTGCCATGGTTTTTTTGTATGGGATTAGCAAATGCAGATAGAATGAAATTATTTCTCAGTATGGGTATCATTACCAAGAAGAGAAAATAACTTTTTTCTCTTTTATCTGTAATGGCTACTTGCTGTCATTTCAGTCCTTCCTCCTTTGTGTGATGAGAATTAAGGTTGGTGTTGCTGCGTTATGCCTCAGGCATTTATTTCTGTGTGTATTTCAGATCTTCTTTAGCTTTCTAATCTGAAAAAGACTAGTGAGATCCTTTGAGAGTCTTACAAAATGCTAAATAGAATTGTGTATAATTAATGAAACATTCATTATTGGTATATCTAAGCAATAACAAGCTTAAAGAGAAGGGCCAATTTAGAAGACAGACTCAAGAGAGGGAATAAGTGCTTAAAACTTTCCCCAGAAACTATTTCTTCACATCAAATCAATCCTTCAAAGTTGCTTCCACTTGGAAAGACAATCTATTTAATTTGTTTCAACAAGAAAAACTTGCCAATATTAATGTTTGAGATTTATGCTTCTTGTTACTTTTGAGAGTACTCAATATTAAACTGATACAGGACCAAAACAAATGCAGAGTCTCTCCTCCCAGTTTGAAAACAGCCCCACATTATGATATTGGCTAGGTAGCTGCCATCTACTTTTGAACTTTAGTCCATTCAAAACAATTTCTTCAGAGGGAAAATCATAATAAAGGCAAGCTGTTAGGAAGGGAGGGATAACTTCTCAATATGGAGAACATGTTTGCATCTGGAAAGACCTGGGTTCAGTTCAGAATCTTTCTGTTTAATGAAGTGAAATCTGACATCCCAGAGAAGCCATGTTTACTTGAACACCTCTTTACAAAGACAAACAATGGGCTGGCCATCATTTCTGTGGGGCCGGGAGGTTTTTATTTCCTATTTCTCAGAGTGTCTGAAAACCACAGGAGGCAGCAAAATGACAGGATATTATCCATGGATCAGGCTGAGCAATATTCTTGCTGTTTGTCCCAAGGGTGCTTTTTGTTGAACTAAAATAGCTTCTTAGATGAGCAGTAAAACATCTTAAAGAAAAATCAAAAAGTCCAGTTGTCTTTAAAATAAAAGCACCTTTGGGACAACCATGACCTGGATGAATGAGAACCTCCATAGACATTCTTGCTGTTTAGGTTTTTTGTCTTTATAATTTTATGCAAAGTTTCTTTTAAAAAAAAAGAACATACAAATTAAAATAAAGTAAGGGAAAAAAAGAGAGAGAAAGAAATGAATGAGAAAGGTAAAAATACAAGAAAGGAAAAAAGTAATAGAAAATAGAAAAAAAAGATATAAAGAAGTAATTTCCAATCTTATAACCGTTATAAGTACAGTTATAAATTCATCTCTTTGTCTAAAGTTGCAACATGTCTTTCTTACCTATATAATTATTCTGTCTAGTAATCAAAGCGATAAATAATATATTCATTTTTTTCCTGTTTTATGCAAAACGTTCGTAAGCAGGGATCAATAACTGTAGATGTTATCTTTTCTTTTATCAAAGAAATCAATTTGGCCGTCACAGTGAGTCCATCATCTTCATCAATCCATTTCTTCATTGTAGGTATTGCTGAATCTTTCCATCTTTGTGCATACAATAATTTTGTGGCACTTATGTTATACAAAAACAAAGATCCATGACTTTCCCCCCCCTAACTGCTTGCCTATTAGTCTCAAAATAAAGTCCTCCGGTTTCAACTATAGATTAATCTCTAAAATCCTTTGAATCCAAAATTTTCTTGCTTTTTTACCAATCAGCCAAGCATGATAAAATGTCTCTTTTGTTTTGTTCACATTTCCAACTCATAGTTGATCTGATTTTATGTATTCTAGACAATTTTTGGGGGGGAGGGAGGGAGGGGGACATATAGCAGTAATACATCATTTTGTAAAAGTGACTTTCCTTTTATAAACCAAACTCATAGGATTATGATTCAAAAGGTAAATATCTCTATTTTAGAAACGGTAGTACCCAGAGTCTTTAAAATCCACATCACATCTGTTCTTAAAAACTGTCTTTCAGAAAGGTTAGGTGTACTCTTTTGAACTGCCATTTTCCTGTCAAAATTGTTTAACCAAAATTCTTTAAGTAATGTGCCTTTATTGCCTCTCCAGGTGGGTGGGTTGATGAAATTAGGACAAGATGTTTTGTCAGGTAACCTGGTCCCATGCCATGAATGGCTTTAAAGGTAATGACCAATATCTTAAAGTTATCTAATTCTCTTTCCAGCTCTCTGTCCATAACTTCTCTCTGTTACTCTTTGTAACAGAATGTTACTCTTAATTTATTTTACCTCTCCAGACAGTTGTTTCACAGAGCTTTACATCTTCTTGACTTCTTCTTTCATCTCCTGTTTCATCCTTAGTCTTTCAGTCTTTGATCCACTCTTTTTTCAAAAGCCATCAATTTACTACCAAGTGATATAGTCAATTTACTATCGAGTGATTCAACTAATTTAACACTAAATTACTACATTTGAGGAGGCAAATCTAGTGTAATTCCTCTATCTTCAGAGAAAGAATAAAAGGCAAACTCCCCCCACCCCGCTCATTTTATCTTTATCTTTTGTTTAATAAAATCTACCAATTATCTGCATTTTTTAATAATAAACTTCTACCATTCATCTATTTTAATCCCAATTTATTCAAAAGTATGTTCATCCCCCAAATAATCTCTCCCTCTCCCTCTCTCTCTCCCTCCCTCCCTCCCCCCTCTCTCTCTCTAAAAAAAAAGAACTGTCCCCTTTATCCATTTTAAACTTTCTTACATTCAGTCTTTGTTAAGCTTCAGGAGCAGCTGTCAGTAGTGCAAGTGGGCAACTCAAAATCTCTCCTTTATCCAGAAAGATAGTGCTGGTCAGAATTCATTGATCTGCAATGCCACTTCCCCTCTGTCAGGGATGTTTAGTCTTCCATAGATCTTTGTCTGGAATCTGCTGTTTAGGGTTACTGAAGGACGGGGAGGCAGTGAGCTCACAAAAATGAAATAATCTACCCTTTCTGCTAAAAAAAAATCTACTAGTAGTTTGTTTAGCATGCCTTCTTTTTTGATGTTCTGTTAAAAATTTGTAGTAAGTCATAATACAATTCACATTTTCTGCAAGTGTTATTGATATGACTTAGGGAGGACATAAAATATAGTTGCAAACTATAGGTTTCCTGTTCTGAATGGAATAAAAAAAAATAACAAATAATATTAATCAATCAGAATAGAGCTGGAAGGAACCTTGGAGGTCTTCTAGTCCAATCCCCTGCTCAAGCAGAAGACTCTATACCATTTCAGACAAATGACTGTCCAGTCTCTTCTTAAAAATCTCCAGTGATGAAGCATCCACAACTTCTGAAGGCAAGCTGTTCCACTAGTTAATTGTCCTCACTGTTAGGAAGTTTCTCCTTAATTCCAGGTTGCTTCTCTCCTTGATTAGTTTCCATCCATTGTTTCTTGTCCTGCCCTTGGGTGCTTTGGAAAATAATTTGACTCCCTCCTCTTTGTGGCAACCTCTCAAATACTGGAATACTGCTAATATGTCACCCCTAGTTCTTCTTTTCTGAAGACTAGCCAAACCCAAATCCTGTAACTGTTCTTCATATGTTTTAGTCTCCAGGCCTTTAATCTTTACATTTTTTCCAAAGTTTCAACATCATTTTTGTAATGTGGTGACCAAAACTGGATGCAGTATTCCAGGTGTGGCCTTACTAAGGCTTTATAAAGCAGTACAAATACTTCACATGATTTTGATTCTATGCCTCTGTTCATACAACCATGGACTGTATCAGCTTTTTTGGCTGCTGCCGCACACTGCTGGCTCATATTTAACTAGGACTCGAAGGTCCCTCTCACAGTTACTGTTTTTGAGCAGGGTTTTGCTGAACTGTACTTGTACCTTTGGTTTTTCCTGCCTAAGTGTAAAAACCTTGCTTTTCTCCACATTAAATTTCATGTTGTTGGATGAGGCCCATTGTTCAAGTCTGTCCAGATCTTTTTGGATCCTGTGCTTGTCTTCTGGAGTGTTCGCTATTCCTGCCAGCTTAGTGTCATCTGCAAATTTGATGAGTTCCCCTTCTATTCCCTCATCTATATAGCTATTATAGTAGCTAATAGTAGCTATTAATATTACTACCGCTGTGCTGCACTTGCATCCTACTCTTCTTCCAGAAGCTTGTCAATTAATAAAATATTTCCTTTTTGCTTTTCACACAACACTATAGGGAGATTGAGCTAAGAGAGAGTGATTGGCTCAAAAAGAACTTGGTGACCTTGCATAGTTGAAGGTGACTTGAATTTAGGTCTTCCCAGTGCAAGTCTAGCACCTTATCCATATTACTACAATGCCATTCTGCCTACCAGTTTGACTTCTGATAAGGGACTAACTGCATTTCCCTGGACAAATATTTGTGTATATGTATCATTTCTAGAGAACTAATGACCTTGTAATTTCTCTTCTTTTTAACTGGAGAGTTGGGACCACTACAAGATAATTACACTGTGGCATTATCCTTTCACATTTTGGCATTGTTTCAAACATGGTAAATTAAATGTATTAAAAACAAGGCTGGCAGTCTTGTCTCCCTGATGGACCATGAGATCTGTCAAAAAACTATCAACATGTCTTAATGTTTGTATGCCAAAGAACAGAGAAATATTTTTATATTTCAAAGACATGGACAATGAAATACATAGCATACAGACTAAAGCTAAGGAATACCAATATGTTTGGAAATAATGACTTTATATGATTTATAAGCATTAGCAATTATATTCCCATTACTAAAATACACTATGTTAATGAGAACAATTATACTGTCGACACATTGGGAATGGAACAGATTAGAAAGTATACACTAAAATCTGACAAATACTCTATGTGATTTTATTTAAATATTTCTCTTGACATCCAATAATATAACTGGTATGTTGCCTGCACTGAAATTAGTGAAGGTACAAAGAGTAAAGATGAAATCTGTATAGGCCTAGGATAAGCTGCATCTTCGGAAGGTTTAAAGTCTTGAAGTATTCTTAATTTTTCATGTTTGCTTAATACCAAATTTGCTGCCTTTGTTCAATGGAAATTAAACTAAATCGTCACTGACTTGATCAAAACTTCAATGGAAGCGTCAATCCTCCTCCTTAGCTTGTGCATCTCTTTACAGTGCTAAGTGAAATTTTTGCTCACATTTAAATATTAAACATTTTCCATAATTTTGTTGCCAAGCACCTGCTTGTATCTAAAAATATAGTAAGAACCAAGAAAGATTACTATAATTGCTAGCCAGTGTATGCAAATGTGACTTTATGTGGACCAAAGGGGGAATAACATATATTACTTTATGAGTCCTGGTGTCACAGTGGTTAAAATGCAGTATTACAGCCTGCTCTGCTCTCATTGCCAGGAGTTGATTCTTTTGATCCTGACTGCTGGCTCAAGGTTGATTCAGACTTCCATCCTTCCAAGGTGGGTAAAATGAGACCCAGATTGTTGGGGGCAATAGGCTGACTCTATAAAACTGCTTAGAGAAGTCTGTAAAGCACTGTGAAGTGGTATATAAGTCTAAGTGCTATAGTGCTATTGCTAAATGCCATATTCAAAATAAGCTTGGATAATAGAAATGGAAGATTACTTTCCATTTTAAAAGGTCTACTCTGGTTTGATTCTTACATATGAGACTTCCAGTGAGTTTCATTGATGGAAAAAGACACTGTAATTAAGCACAGGCATATCACCATGTACATCCAGTTAAATGGAGATTGTATCTGTCAGAGCTCATAGGTTAGTAAATACTACCCAAAATGACCCCCCAAACTGAAATGGGATGGGGAACTTTTAGTTTTCTCAGATCTTGCCTTTTTTTTGTCCAAGCATTAGTCACTATTGAACATGCTGGCTTGGGCAGATAGGTTTTCATAGTTGAGAAATATTTCATAGCTTTTGAGATAAGCCAACCTAATCTGGGCTGATTTTGAAAAAAAACTAAGCAGAGTTAGTATAACCACCTGGGAACATCAGATCTATAGGATTAGACTGGGAAGTTGAAACAATATCCGAAAAGAAGACAGTGGCAAATAACTTCTTATAATTTCTAAGAAAATAAGTTTCACAAGAGAACAATACTGTTAGGAGTTACAAATTGGCCATTGCAATAAATCTCTTTGAAGGAACTCTAGCTGCATCCAAAGGCTCTCACAGGAGAATCAAGGACTCTGCTGGAATAGTTTAAATAGCTTCATTGCAAGATACTTTTAGTAAAAGCAAAAAAATCTAAGAATATCTCCCTATATGTTTCTCCCTGTATATGTTCCCCAAGATACTCTGATATCTTTCTTCACTCTTTGAAGCTTATTTTTCATGCTGGGATGTTAGCAGCACACACACTTTATTTACAAAATGGTCGTGTTGGTTTCAGACTCCTTGTTTTCCCACTTGACAATTCCAACTTTCACAAATACATAGCATCTTCATAACACTGAAGAGCAGTTATATTAGGGCAAACTAACAAGATATGGCTTAATTAAGTTATCTGGGAAGGTGGAGTGTTCATCTAGTGCCGAAAAGATTATAATGTCAATACCAGCCATATCTATAGTATATAAGGAAAGTAAAGAAATGGATCTTGAAGGAAGATATTGAAGCATTCTCCCAAGGTTAATATTACCAAAGTGAAGTATTGAATACTGTTTTGAAAAGTGAGAAAGCCCATGGAATCTGTCAGAAGAATAATTTGGGGTCCAACTTGAGCAGGGATTGCTCAAGAATAAATAAATAAAGATGAAATTCAGACAGCTGAAAGGAGAAATATTTATTCCCCAAAGAGTTTTGCCTTTAAGAGAAAATGGGTACAGAGACATTGTTTTATAGGGGAGCTTGTCCAGGTGTGGAAAAATGTGTGTGCTGATACACACTTGAGGGTCATGGGCAAGAGTATGTGCTAACCCCAGAGAAGGGGTTGGTTAAATCAAGTGATGTGGATTGTGTCTCTTCATTTGAACTGTAAGCATTATATTATCTTTATGTTGGGCTAATTGAGTTTTGTGTGTTTGCTTGTGTGTGTTTACAATTTGCAATAAGTGTTTAATTAATTCTTATGTTTGCAAGTTTAAAGGATTTTGGAGGCTGTAAATCAGTATGTTTGTAGGGGCCTGAGTCAGTTAACATATGATTCCCTGTACAATATTTCTAACACAGTTATAAAATTTATAGATTCTTCCCATAATTCTCCTTCCATCAAAAAACCAAACCAAAACAAAAAAACACCTATGCCTTCAGAATTATTTAAGGTTTGGTTTTCGTCGAAATATTTCCCCAGTCAATTCCTCTCTTATACTGCTTCATCTGCACTGACTCTTTGTTTTTCTCTAACCAATTTCTATTTTACCGTTATTTGCTACATTTAAAGTCTACCAGGAACTCATGGAAGCTTCCATTTTTTCTCCACAACATTTAAATAGGTTGGATTAAGCGGCAGTTACTGATCCAAAGTCATTCAATGACTTTGAACTTTGTCCCATCTGTCTTGCCTCCCCTATGTCAATATGTTGTTCCACCACCATTGGGTTTTATAGACAATGATCATTTCCAACTGTAGTACATAAAAGTAGTATTTCAGTGTGAACCAGGACCTATCTATATTCTCTTTCTCTTTGTCCTCTGCATGCATTCCTTGTTTTCTCTCTCCTAACTGCCAGATCATTGATGATGTTTTTCAGGCTACTGTGGGAAGTCAGCCCCCAAGAGAAGGAAATATTAAAAGAGCAGGAAAATATATTTCCTCAAAGGATCTTACAGAGGCAGAAAAGCATGCCCAGTTTTCTTAATAGCCCCAGGTCTCCCTCCTCCAAGCAGAAATTAGCTCTGTACAAATGCAGATGTAAACCATCCAGAAAGGTTGGAAGCCCCAGCTAGAAGATTAAGAAGACAAAGACACCTAAAATCTACATACCCCACCCAAAGTCTAAGACAGGACATAATAGGATTAACCCACAGATGCCAAAGGGCACACCCAGACACAGGTCAAAATACATGACACAGGAAATACAAAGCCTCAAAACAGGAACAGGAAGCAACTCCAAACAAAAGGCTCCAGAGGGTATAAAAACCCACTTCCTACATGTGCTCAGCCCTTTTTTTTTCTTTTTTTCTGCCAGAGACATATTTCTGTCTGGCTCTCCTCTTCAATAAACTGCAACCTTCTTTCTAAAACAGTCGCCATGTTTATTCCCAGCTTGGACTGAACCACGATGAAGACTTTTCTTTCAGCACTACAATGATCATACTCATCCCATTGAACCACTTGATTTCTTTCTTAGCTAAGTCTACACCTTCAGTTATATCTTTCCACATTCTTCCAAGCTTGCTGCTATGTACCTCTTGTTCTTTTGCCTAAAAGCTGTTAACAGTCCAGCCTGGAAAAGAACAATCAATATCAGAGAAAGACTCTCCTCAGCCCTTTCGGGCAGAGTGAAATTGTTTGAGGGGTCCTTCGTGCTCTCTAAACTTGGTTGTTTTCTTGAAGACAGCATCAGTGATGATGCTACCTAGTCGATTAATGAAATGTCTGCAAGAAAACAACCAAGCTCAAAAAGCACCAAGGATCTTACAGTTTAACCCTGAGCTACAAATATTCCCTTCTCTTGGAAGGTGTTTGTATTATGCAATAAACTAGATGGGGTCCTGAAAAAACCGCAGGAGAATTTCATCATATGACAGTATTTTCACCAAAAAGTTATCTTTACTAGCTATTTCATAAAGAAAACAAATTTATATTTTTAATATGCACGTGTGGATTGGCCCTTTGTAAAGATGAAAGATGGTTGAAGAATGCTTTTTTTAGAAGTTGAACTTGCTATTTTGCAAGGAGATGTTTTGATTAATGTCACTTCTCTTTTGAAGTACACATGGATTTGCTCTGTGGTTGAAGGAGGAAAGTGTTGAAGATGGCACTTGTCGCAGCTTATTTCTGGACTCTTCATCACTGCAAATTATTTTTCCACTTTGCCTCCCAGCAGTTTTTGCAATGCAGCTGCTAGAGGGAGCTGCTAACTAAATTGCTTCCTACAGCTGGAATATTGGTGATTGTCAGATGAAATCACATTCAAGCAAAGTTCTATTCTCTGTAGAGTTGATTTAAATCAAATCAATATATTTACTAGTTGGGACATGATTGGAAATATATTTACCTTGCTACATCTCCTAACAGCTTTGTCTTTTAACTGAAGCTTCGGAAGAACAGCTAAAAGCAGCATCAGCGAAGTACCATCACCTCTATATAATGTTTTCAGGTTGCTGTTGTCTTGGAATTGCCCTCAATAAAAACTGAGTGGTTTACACCCCTATTCTGCAGGGGTATGTACAGATTTTTGTTTGTTTTGTTTCCCTCTCACTTCTGTAGCTATTATTAGCCTATGCACCACAACACTGTGCTTTTGTGTCTCTAGATTCAATTAGATTTCATTTATGGCAAGATGCCAGATATTTTGCTAGGCTCTGTATTGTCTTCTCTATACTAGTTTTAAAACATGAAATGTAGGGATGCACTCTCTCTACTAGATTGATAATTTTTTTCAGGGTGAAGTTTTTATTATAAAAATATATGCAATTATATCGAGTCTAATAAACAAACAACAGTGGAAGGTATGATAAAATAGTAAAGCAGGATATTCCATCAGAATTTAAAATTCAGAAATAACTTCTTTCTACTTGATTAATTTTAAATATTTGTATATTTGGAAGAATATTTATATATATATATATATATATATATATATATATATATATATATATATATATATATATAAACTCTGAAATATTCTGAAATATTAAGGTATTATAGTAGTATGCCACAACTTCAGATAGTTAGACAGATACGAAGCTTTGGCAGATGTAATATAATACAAATATTACATCTGCCAAAGCTTCATATCTGTCTAACATTGCATTTCAAGGGTATGATTGACAAAAATTAGTGGCATGAGGCCAGAAACACATGAAAATTATCATGTAAGTCCTCCCCAAAACAAACAAAAACCTCCCTTCCTTTGCATAAAGCAGGGTTACATTGTTACAATAAATTCGCCTTTCCCAAAGTTTCAATGTATTATTTTCATTATTCATTTGTGCACATTTTGATGTTTGGATCTTTAGGGGAGGGATATACATCAAGATTACATTACAGAGTTGTGATGGCAAAACGTTTGGAAACCTGGGACCTAAAACTTGAGGGTTGGGGCAAGGTGGGAGACGAAAACTCCCAGCTCTGAACAGATGTGTGACAGATGCCTCTTCTTTTGCATTATTATCCCATTCATTTTGGCCCTTTTTCTTGTTCAAAAGAGGGGACTCGTGCCTTGTGATTTCACTCATTGAGAAAATACATCCCACATTTCTCTACCCAAGACATGAAGATAAGCGCAATAGCGCTTAGACTTATATACCGCTTCACAGTGGCTTACAGCCCACTCTAAGCGGTTTACAGAGTCAGTATATTGTCCCCCCAAAACTGGGTCCATATCCTGCTGAATTTACTAATTTTCTTTCCCTAGGGATTGGTGTATCACATTGTTTATTTTTTGTTGAACCCTTTAGTCTGATTGTCTTCGCCAATAAACTGCTACTTTGGAATATGATGTCTATGTGCTTTCCCTAGTTTATATGTTTCAGCCAGGCAGAACAGATGGCTAGGAAAACTGTTGTGGTTGAGGATACAAAAAGCTGCTTGATTGAAGGGGTGGGGTGGGAAACATGCTGTGGACCAGCATGTGGTCAATGTCAGGTTGTGGCAGTGTTAGTGTCAATTCCTAAGGGAGTAACTACTGTTAATATCTGAAGTTGTTAGTCTTGGCTGTTTCACCAGGCTGAATTCCAGAAATGGAACCAATTATCTTCCATCTGTTCTACCTGTGGCTGAAATAGGCCAATCTGCTGACAGAAAACAACTGAGATTGCCAGTGGGTTTGTTAGACTGGAGTAGCCACTTGTGTGTGTGTGTAGACTGCGATGTATAAGCTGCTAACTAATTGAAGGATTGTTAACTCTCTTTTTAACACATTTACTACTGTACATTAAAACATGAACAGTACTGGGACTATTGTATACTGTTCTAATTATCTTGCCTTATTTTGTTTCTAGAAAAGATGTAGCTTTCCTAGGAGGAAGGATGACTATGGCAAAGGCTCCAAATGAAGAAAGAAGGGGGAGATGTGATAAGGATATAGACCACGGGTGTCAAACTCACCACGTCACGTGACGTGTTGCGACGTATCACAACTTTTTTTGCATTGCCGGAGCTGGAGTGGGCGCAGCCTCCACATAATGCAACCGGCCCACGGGCCAGCAGTTTGACAACCCTGATATAGACAGTCAGGAATGATATGGGAAATGTCACTAGAGATAACTATTTCTTTCTTAGAGCTCAAGATTATTAATTCAAGTAAATGTACAGAAATTCAAGACTAATAAAAGTACTTTCTTATATATACTGTCTCTTGGAATGTATTAATTTGAAAGGCTTTGAAAGGGATGGGATAGGTCTATTGATGGCTAGAAGTCCTGATGGCTGCTTAAGTCCTTTGGAAACACATTTCAGCTGCCTTAAATGCCAGTTAGTGAGAAGTAACTCTGGAACAGGGGTGTCAAACTGCCGGCCCGTGGGCTGGCAATGGCAAAACAGTCCTGATACGTTGCACAACATCACATGATGTTGCAAGTTTGACATGTCTGCTCTGGAACATGGCTATAATATTCCCAACCATGCTTACAAATCACCATAGAATACTCTCAAATGTAGGCAAATATATGTGTCCCAGGATAATATTGCAGGATCCATTTTGGGTTTAAACCTCTGGTCCCAGTGACCTACCCAGATTGGATCCTGAAACATAGAATACTGAATAGTAGACTTGATAATGATTGTTCTGATCCAGTGGCTAATAGCAAATAATATCAAATCAAATCAAAACAGACATACATATCATCTAATTGCTCCTGTTTTCATGTAGTGGTATTGATTATATTTTGTTCTATTCCCTGGAAACATTGCTTCCATTACAGTCATGTTTATGCTCCTTCAAATCTTTCATGACCAAAGTGGAGTCAAGAGCCCCATTGTATTATTCTGCTTTCAGAAAAAGAGCAAAGCCATTGTGTTTCAGTAGTCCCTTTGAAGAAAGATGACCCCTAAAGATTCCTGTTGCTGATTTTCAGGTGGCCATGGTTGAGCAAAGGAAATTACAAAGACCAATTTCTGCACAGCACAGCTGAGCTAAAATTCATTCAACTTAATCCTTTTTCTCACAGATTAAATGGAGACCAAGTTTTCTTTAATAGCTACATGGGATAACGAGCTTATCAGTCCAAGAACATAACATTACACCTAACAATTGTCTTGTTAATGATCACTCTCTTTATGTGAACCATCTGGGTACATTCAATGAGTTGGAAAAAAAAATGCTTCAAACTTCAACCGAACCTAGCATCATTCTGCTGTTCATTCAAGTGGTCCATCTTTTTTCACCCTCCAGCTGCATCTTTATTTTTTTTTAAGCTTGCATAGACGCTTGAAAAATTAAGGACTATTTTAATGACTAGCAAAGAAGTCCGGTGCTCTCATAATTGTATAAGGTCTAAAGTGTTTCCTTTGAAACACATATATAATATACATATGCATTTATAAAAAAGTAGTAAAATTATACCGCACTATAAGCACAATAATATTTGAATCCAGCCACTGATCAAATCTACAATTATTCCAGTTATATCTAATTTCAACCATAATGACATTACAAAATCCTGCTGAGATTTCATCTCCAATCCATAGTATTTCAATAATATCAGATGTCATTCACTCAAAGTAAGCTGTGGCACTTGTGTGATTGTTATTTATGCATCATCATTGGCTTTTCTTATCAACTGTAGACATCCATGTTTCCAATATGTCCTTATTTTCAGACACTATTTAACTCACATATATTCTTATCTCAATATCTTTTTTTGACTTCCTTGAAGTTAAAACTGTGATTTGAACTGGCAATATTTTAACTCTACTTTGCAGATACGGATCTAAGACAGTGGGCATATAGACAGTATAATTGGAGAAATGTTAAAATATGGATGTGATTTATTCTTAACAGTTTGTAAAGACTTCATCTGCAATTGACAATTGAAAGAATGCCACTATTGTTCTTTGACTAAAAGTAACAAGAAGGAATGCAAGCATGGGAACAGTGAAGTTTGCTGTCTGTTCATAGCTTCTCTTTACCAGCCTTGATTGCGGTATTGATTTTTCCTTGATTGTTTTGTTTATCTGGTGCAGGTTCCTGTTTATCTGCATGTGGATAATAGGTGTGTGATAAGGAAGTGCTCAGGGCACTTTGTCCCCCCTTTTTCAGCTATTAACTATTTTTAGCTAATAGCAGAGACTTTGAGACAAGCTCCATCTATAACAATTCAAAAAGGAAAAAATCAAAGGTCAAAGAAATGTTTCAAGTACATCCTTCTTTATTGCCAATTAACCATTCTCTAGATAGATAAGTAGAAACAATCAAGGAAGAAACAATTCCCAATTCAAAAAAGCTCTTCACCTAATGGGGTCCCAATTGGCTCTTCATCCAGAGTTTTGGCCAAAATAGTTGAAACTCTTCAAGGTAATGTGCACCTGCTTTTGTCATATTTTTCCCCTCCTTTGCTTTAATTTTTATATTGGATTTTTTTCTATATTTTCTCTGTTAGATTAATTTTTATTTTTATATAGTTTTTATATTATGATAATGATATCTCTTCAGTCATGTCTGATTCTTGGTGATTCTATGGGCCCATGTCTTCCAATCTTGCACTACTTCTTTGGATTGTTCTGTGCTCTGGCTGGTGTCAGCTTTGGTGGTGTCCACCCGCCGTGTTCTTTGAGGGCCTTCCTCTTACCACTAACTCTTCCAAGTATTATTGCTTTTTCCAGTGAATTCCCCAAGTATGATATGGCCAAAATAAGTGAGACACAGTTTTGAGATTTTGCCTTCCAGTGACCTGTCTGGTGTTATGTGCTCCAGTACTTGCTTGTTAGTCATCTTTGCTGTCCAAGAAATGCACAGGAGTCTTCTCCATTACCACAGCTCAAATGAGTCAATTTTCTTCCTGTCTTGTTTTTTTTAAGATCCAACAATCATAGGTAGCTAAGGGGAACATCATAGAGTGGACTATCTATATTCGGTATGATTTTTATATACCCCACATAAAAGCCTCCTTGATCACTAAAGCCTGACCTGCTGGTAACCCCAGAAAAATGTTGTAAAAACTATGCAAGACAAATACAATGTTGCAAGATTAATCACTGAAGCCATAATAAGCAGCAGTGCTGGAGACAATTTAATCAAATGAGAGATACACTAACAAAAGAAATCCCAAAGATTCAATTCCATATATACACAAAATCTTAACACTCAACATCCTACAGCCAGACAGGCATAGAAAATGAATCGACAAACTCAAAATAAATGTTTTATATATTCAAATAGATGTTAACGTGGACCTCCTTTGAAAAATGTGCACCCATCAAACTAACACATACACACAGACATCCCCTACATGTATACAAACACACTCTTCCCTATAAAAATCTTAGATTTTAGCACCAAACTCTGTAGCCTGCCTTTTCAAAAGCCAATTTCTATGCTGTACTCTCAAAAATAAAGGAATCTATCTCCTCTTCAAGCAGCAGTCCACACCTCTTTCTTCCCAGCTTGGAGACTGATTTTTTTTAAAAAAAAATCTTCCAACATTACTTTGCGAATTACCCAGAGTTGCTGGGAATATGGTGTTCTACAAATTCTTCATCAATGAAGAAACAGTTCTTCAGTCTAGGATAGTAGGAAGAGTTACTACATGAAACAGCCAGCAAACTTCACCCCTCCATGCGTTTAAAAAAATGAACTCTTCAATAAAAAGTTATTTTATCAAATATGCAAACTTTGAAATTAAAATAGGAAATTATGAAATACAACTCACCTTAAATAAGTCCTATCTTCAAGGAGCATTTATTGCTGTTAGTATTATTTTGGAAAGCCATATAGGAAACCTGATTTTGTTGGATGTAAAATTATATATTGGACAATGAATGAATGAATCAATGTATATGCATATGTGTGTGTGTTCAAAAATCTGCTGTACTGTAGTTTGCTGAGATTAAAACTTTGACAGATATTTTTGTTTTTCTTTTCAGATTCTCCCCTTAGAGCAGGAGTGTCAAACTGCCGGCCCATGGGCCGGACATGTCACGCGGAAGCTGCGCCCACCCCATTGCCGGCAATGGCAAAACAGTCCCGATATGTCGCGCGACGTCACGTGATGTCGCAGGTTTGACATGTCTGCCTTAGAGACTCACTGCAAGTTCTTGAGTGCCTGGTAAAAACCTGGGAATTTGGATTTCAACTCAAAGCATCAATATTTTTCATTAGAAATAAAACAGCAATTTCCAGTAGTTATGTTTACGTTCAGTGGAAATAAATAAAATATTATTCAAACAAGCATCAAACATGTGTTTTGGCCTCCACATGTGTTGTCAAAGGATTTTAAAAGCTAGCAAATATTCAGTTGTTTTGAAATTTTAATTAGCTTTGAACAAGAAAGCAGCATGTAACCAATTAGAGATCTAAGAACTAATGTGTGTGCAGGCTGCCATTTTTTTCAGCAATTAATTGATAACTAGCTTACTCTGGGCTATCTAATAATTAAATGGGAACACACTCTGAGCCAAATGAAAAGCAGGGATGCAAATGAGTTAAACATTTATGCTTTTTCAGATTCACTGACCACAGTACTTAATCTGCAAAGAACAGACTCCCTACCCATCACCTAAATTACACCACATAGAGTAAAATTCCCAAAGCTGTATGAACGGTAGAATGACAAAACAGCTTTTGGGAAGTGGGTGGAAGGCAAATTGTCTAGTACAGAGTTTCTCAGTCTTAACAACTTTAAGATGGGTTGTCTTCATCTTCCAGAATCGGCTGGTTAGGAAATTCTGGGAGTTGGTCCACCCAAGTTCCAGTTGTTGAGATTGAGAAACTGGGTTAGTAGCCAGTTCTGTCCCCTCTTCTACCATACTTTTTCCTTCATTGCACTACCCTTCTTCAGTCAAAGAACAGTTTGGCAAGAGTTGGACTAGTAATGTGTTGACAAATGAATTTGTCTATCTGGAAGAAAAACCTTTATTTTCAAATATAAAGAGTTGCTACTGCAATTGCACAGTAATGCTGACCTTTGTAACAAATGCAATGCTTGACAAAGCAGGATAGGGGTTGGCCAGATTGCTCAATCCATTTTTGTAGAGTGGGAAATTGAAGCCATTTTCTCTCCATTGCGTATAAGTGTGGTCATGGAGAATAGGTTCTGATAGCCAAGCAACATACCTGTCACCAACATGTTGAAGACCAGCAATCTTATAGCCATTGCACATTTCCCATTATTTTACATCTTCCTTGGCTGGACAGAGTAAAATACAATGGCTTGGTTTCTATTAAAGCATCAAATGCTTCCCATCCATCTAGATCTATCTATCTGCAGCTTCAACAAAACGATCTTCTCCATGTGTAGGAAAGCAATGGAGCATTTTAACTATTTATTGTATTGTATTCAGAATTCTTCTGCAGAAGTTGGAAGGTGAGGGAAACAGTGTGAGTGACTGGTTATATCCAAGCCAATATTTTTTTTAATTTGCAACAGAACAAAAGAAATATTGTTGAATAGTTCCAAGTAAAAGATCCCTTGTTCAAAATTATTTCCATATCTTATTAGAAATTATTTCAGCTGTAGTTTAGATGTGAATCTGAAAATGTTTAATTCTCACCAAAATGGGGAAAAATGTTTACACAGAGAGCAGGTAAGCATGTACGTTCAACTATTAATAAAACATACCACCTGCAAATCCAGAAAAAAACAATAATGTGCATCAATTTGTGAAATAAATGAGGAAGATACAATTTAATTTAGTACAGGCAATGCAAAATCTGTGCCAACATCAAAGTACAGTACATCTAAAACAATACTCCCCCCTCCCCACACACAATGATAGTCATCAGAATTGGTTTGTAACAAGACCTTTCCAATTTATACCATTCTGTAAATCTTTTACTTTTTTGTTGTTGTTGTTGTAATTTTCCCAGCATCTGCAGCATTTCTCAACAAGATTTCCCAAGTGAACTGTCTTGGTTTCAAATACCACTTTGTTTGATTTAGGTTTTTTTTTAAAAAAGATTATTTTTTTGCCAACACAGCATTCTACTAGTCAAGATTATGCTATGCTTTGAAAAGGGCTTTAGGCTTACCGTAAAATATTAAGCCTGCCTTAAGAATAGCACTGAAAAGCAGACGCAGAGGTATTCAGTGGAATATACATTTATGGATGTTTGGTACTAAATTGAAGGAAATGGGGAATTTTGAAAAATGTATATCGAGGTCCCTAGCCTATAAGCATACAGTATTTTCTCCATATTGCACTTGAAGTGAGAACTGAAGGATCAGCCAAGCAGTTATGTTGTGCAATGGGAGACAGCTGGATTCTTTGCAGTTCAAATGTCTTTGTTAATAAGCCTTGGCAGTTTCACCTGCATTGCAGGGTGTTAAACTCTCTTGCACTACACAGCTTCAAACAGGCAAACATTTCCAGAAGCAGATGGATGTGCAAGAATATTGTGGAACAGGCGTGCCTAAAGTTAAGGCAAAGTGTTTGAACTGAGTCCATGCCACCAATCATTTCTATGGGAAATTCTCAAAACCTTTTGGACAAGGGGGTGGGGTGGGGCTCTTTGTTTAGAGAACCACAAAATTTTCATAAAAAAAACTATCAGTAGTTTGGGCTCAGTCTAGTTTAGATTGACCTCTGCCTCTTCTTTCCTCTCCATTAATAGCTACTATTTACCGTACAGGCTTTAAATTTAATTTACCATTTTCCAATTTACAAATGCGGTACTCAGAAATATGCCTGGGTCTTTGCATTTTAATATTTTTGATTTATAAGATAGATGTCTGATTTATAACAGTTTCAAGTGCCTTGTTTGGTCCATTTATCCCCTCCACTCTGCAAGAATGATAAAACAACCATATATGTCTCCTCAGCAAGAATAATCAAATATTTATTATGTCAGTTAAATTACAGCACTACAAGCTACGGCAGTGAAACAATCATTTCCCCCCCCTCCTCACCAGCTTCTCGTGATCTAACTAAATGCAAGTGTCGCCGGTTGGCTGGTGTATTTTTTTTTTTCTCCCCCTTCTCCAGCCGGGTACATTGTAGCTATGTTCTTTATGACATTCCCAGCCACAGCATTGCAGAAGGGTGTGCATGCTTGAATGTAGGGCAAAGGGAAGGTTTTGGCTCATTGCATTCAGGGAAATCATTACAAAACATTAAAGAAAAGGCAGCCTATCATTTTTTTGTGTGTGATATGCAAAAGATGCCTCCCAGCTGAGAAAAGCCCAGATCAGATTTCTACGGCTTGAAGGAGAACACAGTTCTTGGTGCAATCACTTTGGGGAATTAGGCTGTGTGTAAAACAAATGGAGGGTGGTATGGTATCATTAGAATTCACTGTAGCAGTTTGATAGATGCACACCCTGTGAGCATCCACACCCTGCGTGGAATTGCTGCAATGGCATGCTTAAGACTCGCTGTGCATCTGAAGCTTGCAGTTCCACATGATAAGCCTTTGGAGGTTTATTTCTATTGAAGAGCCTACTTCTTGATATACATTATAACTTTTATTGGCTGGTGGTTAAACACACACACGGACACACAATGCCATATTTCTGTCAGAAATACAGGCTGCCAAAAAGCTGTTCCTCAGACAAAGAAAGTACATTTTGTACCAAAGCAATAAATAAAACAACTCGCAGAAAATACTCCAAGAGATATAGTTCCAATTTTCATGAGGGATTTATATTTTTATTTTGCTTTTTATAATATGATTGTGGGGCATGGAAGCCATGCTTGAGAAACCTCTCTCTTTCTGAACACTAATATTTATTTTTATACTTATGTATTGCATTTCTAGTTCCACGCAAAGCAGTAAGGTAGGCAAATCACTGTCTGGAGAGACAGAACTGTTTGAAAGAACAGCATGCTAAAAAAAAAAAGTCTTGGTTTGCAATGATCACTTATTGTAGCCTTTAAATTAAAGATGCTTATCAGACTAATAATGGTGCATTCTGCTGTTAGTGACACAACCATATTTCCATGACAGCTACTTAGCTGTTGCTTTCAACACCATGAATGGCTATTATTTAATAGAGATTTATTAAAAAAACAAAAACAAAACCATTCTACCCGCCCCAGATTGTATTAATAGAATAAGGAGATTGAGGTTTGGAGACATAAAAGTGTTTTGAATTCAGAAGGTCAAAGTCAGGACATATCACAAATTTTGACAATAAGAGAACTTTACTCTCTAGAATCCCATCAAATCCATTTTCAGTGGTGCTGGGCTGAACCCATGAAGTCTTTTATGTAAAACTCTTTACTAGTCAGAAATCTGCCCTGGTAGTAGCAAAAAGACCTTCCTTATTTCATGTATCCACTAATAAATTATAGGTCCTGGCCGTAGACACTTCATGTCCCTGTCAGTCAGGCTATTTCTGAACAGGTGCCGAGCACTCTTTGGAAAGAGTATTAAACCCATGTCCAAAAAAATATTAACAGATTACAGATATGGAGGAAAGGTATGGAGTAAATCAGCCTTCTGCATCCTGCTGCATTTCTGACACATGTCTATCATCTGCCAGCCAGATTCCTTTTGGAAATGGGTTTTGTTTAGTTCCAAAAGAGTACTAGACTGAAGCTCAAAAATAGCCACCCAATAGTCATGGACGAAGGATTGTAAGAGACATCAAAGATACTCCTTTCTTCTTTACCCTCTGGTTTCCATTGTGTTTGTGATCTGTTAGTTGGATAATATACATCTCCATGGGTTAAGGGTGAAGCAGGAGGGAGTATTTGAAAATGAGTCAGCTCCATCCTTAACAGAGCTGTGAGAGAAAGGCTGGTAGCAAGTGACAGGTTGACAGCACCTGTAGGGAAGACACAATAAGACAGAACCAAGCAAAATTGAAAAAAAAAACAATAGGAAGAGACCACGGATAACAGAAGCAGAAGGAAACCAAAGCAGGAGTTGGGTGGCTAATAATAATAATAATAATAATAATAATAATAATAATAATAACAATAACAATAATAACAATAATAATAATAATAATAATAATAATAATAATAATAATAATAATAATAATAATAATAATAATAATAATAATAATAATAATAATAATAATAATAATAATAATAATAATAATAATAATAATATACCTATTGGTGGCAGAACCATGATATACATGGTTCTGCCACCAATAGGTACATTATTATTGATCATCGCACAGTCAGCCAGATGTTCAGACTGGATTTGGCATTTTTGTCTACCTATTGAGTCCTTACCAAGGACCTGGGATAGGCAGATGTGGATGTTTGATGGTATTACAGATATCGTCGCAGGATGGAAGCAGTTCCTAGTAAGGCCGCCACATTGACAAATTCGCCATTAGTCAATAGCAAAAGGCGGCCTTACTAGGAACTGCTTCCATCCTGCAATGATATCTGTAATACCATCAAACATCCACATCTGCCTATCCTAAGTCCTTGGTAAGGACTCAATAGGTAGACAAAAATGCCAAATCCAGTCTGAACATCTGGCTGACTGTGCGATGATCAATAATAATATACCTTTTGGTGGCAGAACCATGATATACAGCTTGCAGAATGTGGCTATTTTTCCAATTGAAATCAACTGTGCAGCACAGGACTAGTATTTTCTCCAGATACTATTAGTCCTGCATTTCAAGGAAGTGCTAAAGCTGTAAACATAAGAAACCCTCGTCAAGACCTGACATTACATAGGCAAACACTGCTCTGAAACTTGTATCTAGTCTGTCCTGCAGCCTGAGCCAAAAAAGTGATGGAGTGCTACTCCACAGTGACTGGACGGGGTGGCAGAAGGGGCACAACAACTAAAGTGACCAAGAGGGGCTGAACCAAACCCAGTCCTTGAAACCATCATCAACCACATTGTTGGTAAAGCATACTAGATTATGGTCAGGGCAAACATGTTGTCCAGAGAAAGGGGAACGTCCTACCTTGAAATGAACAGCTAGTAAGAACTTTACACTACCTCCACTTTGGGGTTGGCATGAGATGAAGACAACATAATGAGAGCCTGTCCTCTCAAATAAAAATAGCTATACAGGTGTCTTTGTGCTGTAGAAGAGATGTGAGAATGAGTCTGTAGCATCGTCTAGTGTCATTCAACTGCCACAGCAAAAATAACAATAATGAGAACAGGCTTTATATCATTACAACAATGGTTGGATGATACTATGAAGATGCTGTTAGAAGTTAATGGGAAAATGACCTTAGACCAGAAAGCTTTTTGATTTCAGGATTTCATTCAGGAAAGAATAGATAAGTTCTCATTACGTTGTTCATGCACAACTTGAATGTCCGGGGTGTATATGTGTGAATGTTTATTTAAATCCTTTCTAACTGCCTACTAGTCTCTCTTGGTTTAAAACATGCTGTACAGTGAAATTTATATGTCTCACTTATGAAGCATAAGGAAACCTATTTTTAGTATTTTATTGTGCTTAGCCATAGTAGGGCTCCAAGGTAAGCAGGGGGAAAGGTGAACATTTTCAGAATAATAAGAGAACAAGCAAAAAGCTGGAGTTAAACAGTTGTGTCTTGACAAAAAAAAAATACCATTGTAAAAAAAAAAATCCTTCCCTAAAGTTCTAATTTTGATTCTCCCCTAAAGTGATGGCATCCTTGAGTGAAGCTCAGCATCTAGTGACTACATGAATGCATCCATGCAGTTTTCTTGACAAAAATATATCAGTGCCATCTGCTAGAATTTTTTTTAAAAAAATTAATTATATGGCCTGAAGCCCTGGAAACTTTTATCCAAGTATTATCCAAGTCAGGTCCTTCTGAGTGCATTAGCTTCAAGAGTTACCCAGATCCTGGATAGGTAAAAGTAGCTCTCTGACATCTAAGTCAAAAGTCTGTTTGCTCCATTGCTATGTGTCCCTTTCAGCTGGAGATGTTCATGACTGACCTGGGCAATTCCAGCACAGAAAGCATGTACTTTCTCAGTCACTGAAATGTTCCCTTCTCTCACATGGCAGCCAGTAGCTTTGCCATTACTAAACTACTTTAAAAAAAAGTATTATCCCTATCTCAAGTTATTCCTAAAAAGGTAGACTACTGGTGCCTGCAATCCTAGTGTAGTGACTTCTTTTAGTGTCTCTGCAGACATTATTAATTTATGTAGATACGGAGACTTGGTCTTCTATATCTATTCTATAGATAGGAGCACTGTCAGCACTGAGATTGTTTCTTGATAATGTTTCTACTGTACACACAACTATGGATGCCTAAGAGAAAGATATCTCATGTGCAGTATCAGAGTACCCATTTGACAACATCTAACATAGCATCCCCTTCTTACCTCTAAATCACCTGTTCACCATCCTGAACAGTCTTGTGGTCATTTCTATATTCTAATAATGATGCAGCCACTTTCATTTTTCTTCTTTATATTGTACTCATTTAGGCAAATTACCACAGGAAGGTTTAAAGATGGAAAGTGCTGAAAAGCCAAGAAATCACCTTATTCACTCAGCTATATTAGAAGATCAACAAAGCAATGAGAAGTTGCAAATGAATCTCTCCAAACATATCCATTTGACACATCATCTAGGAATTTTATAATAAAATAGCATTTAACCCAACACAGAAATTTATCACACGTATGTGGGTTGAAGGGTTTGTTTGGATTTTTTTCTGCATAATAATCCAATAAGAGAGAAATTATAAAGTGGTATGGTTTAAATCTATTTTCCCAACATGGTACTTTCAAGATACTTTGAAAATGTCTTTCCCAGTCAATATAGCTACATTGGGGAATCACTGGAGCTGTAGCCTAATATATTTGGAAAGCTACAGTTAGAAAAGACAAATCCAATTTCTTTCAGGAGATTAACAATGCAGAGCAAATATATACAGATTTTAGTGGAGCCTTTGGATTTTAAGGCCAATCTCATTATTGGACTCTAGTCTGATAATAAATAGCGGCTAAATTTACTGGAGAAATTAAGTAGAAAAACTTGCTGATTTAATATGGTCTTTAGGGAGCTACTTTTTTTAGATGGAAACTAGAAAAAGCCAACATGTATTTATTTTGGTATTTGTATGTTGATCACTCTCTTAACCGCTCAAGGCAGTTTAAAACCACAGACACAATTAGAACAAACCTTGGAACTTTATTAAAGCAATACATTTTATAATAATTGAAATAGTAAAACTTTTAAAAGGTCTACGTAAACAAGCATTTTACTATCCCTCCTGAAGGGTCTGGCTTCAGCTCCAATGGCAGCAGAGTCCACAACATGTGCTCTGCCATGGAGAAAGCAGCATTATACTTGAATGTAAAATGTACATGTAAAGGTGCCTCATTGACCTAAGGATGTTAGAGAAATTGTATGGAAATAGGTGTTTCTGTAAGCACTTGGTTCTAAGTCTTGAAATACTTTATAACATTGTAAGTACCTTGAATTGATTGGAAAGGCAATTAGCAGCCAATAAAGTTGTGTCATCATTGAGGTTATCTGTGCTGAATTTGGGGGAGGTATTAGCATCCATGCTGCTTTTCCACACCACTTGGAATTTCTGCATCATCTTCTGGGACTTCTCTGTGAAGACTGTATCACAATGGCCCAACTTTGATCACCACCAGCTCTGATGCTACAACAACCAAATCTCTCTCCTTTAGATAGATATACAGGTGGATGTCCAATGTCAGTGCTGGATTCTGGTGGACCTTCTGGAGTGCAAATTTTATCCATAAGAAACTTCTACCCAGAATAGCATTTCTCCCAAATCGTAAATCTGGTCCACAGAATCAGTAACAATTCTATTTTGCCTGTATTAAGTTTTAATTTTATCTCACTTTCTTAAAGCCTGGAGACATTCAGAGGTTCTGGAGTTCTCTAATCCTGAACCTAATGGAGTAATAGGACTTTCAGTATTACTTTTCTGATAGTAGCAAAAACAATAGTAATAGCACTTAGACTTGTATACCACTTCATAGTGCTTTACAGCCCTCTCTAAGTGGTTTACAGAGTCAGCATATTGCCCCCAACAATCTGGCTCCTCATTTTACCAACCTCGGAAAGATGGAAGGCTGAGTCAACCTTGAGCAAATCAGGATTGAAAGAATCAAATTGCTGGCACCTTGAGCAGAGTTAGCCTGCATTCTAACCACTGTAGCACCACTACTTTTCTGATAGTACCAGAGAGGCAAGAGTAGAGCTACTACAGAGCATCACTTTCAACTCCTGACTTCTTCAAGCACTCCCACAACATATCATGCCTAACAATATCAAACCCTGCTGGGAGATCCAGTAGTACCAAATATTTATCTCTTTGCAGTGTACATCTTTAGGGTGATCACAAATATTTTTATGCCAGTGTTTCTCAACCTTGGGAAATTTAAGTTGATGGTCTTCTACAAGTTCATACATCTAAAAACTGCAACGCTTGAGAAGCAGGGCTCCACATCGAACTGCCAGAAACCAAACTTAATTTTAGATCAATATTGGGAAATGTCAAGATCATCTACTGTATTTCATCAGAGACTTCCAGAATTTTAGCAGCACTGTGTTTTCCACCATACTGACTCAATATGGAACATTGCACATTGGCCAATGTCTGTTTAAAAAAAATGGATCCAAGGATTGGTTTCCTAAGCAAGAATCTCAACACAACTTCCTCTAAGACAGTGAATATATTAATGATCCCGGTGACCGTTAGTAGGATAAAGGCTTTACAGTATTTTTTAGGCCAAACCAGGTAGTAATCTAACATGGAAGTACTGGCACATACAGATTCAAGAATTCAGCACAAAAATCACAGAACTGGCTCAGATGTGAATTTCATAGTGCAGTGAATATCAATTTGACAACTATCTTACAACTGATTTTTTTTCATTGTCTTCCTAGTCAGCAGCTCTTTTGTAACATACCCTCTCTTCCATCATGCAGCCATCAGCATAGCAGACCCTGTAAAAAACTGGCCTTTGCTATTGAATAGAGATCGGCTTTGTTAAAATTCAGCTTATGCATTACAGACAAAAGAAGGCACAATTAAATGTTAACAGAGGAAGAATTGTAACATTTTTTTTTTAAATAACTGGTTAACATCAGTTTTGTTTAAAAAAAGTTGTCTGAGCCTGTAAGCAGCAAACATGGTCACACATTAAGTTTGTTGCAGTCATTTTGACAAACAGGAGCAGCTGTTGTTGTTATCACTTTCACTAGGGTACCACAGTGCATATCACAGTCTGCTTGACACCTTGCAATACTTTAGGTATCAGAACATATTTGTGGGGAAATCTGACATATTTCTTGAAATCCATTTTTCTGTTTCTGAGATAACGTCCTTTGTTGGATTTGAAAAGGAATCTCTCTATCTCCTTCCTCTGTATTTTGGAAAAAACATTTTAGAATGCGTGACAAAAATACTTTTAACCAGATGAAATTAGATAGATATCTCATCATACTTAACAGCTTGATGCCCTGCCTGTTCGCTCAAAAGCAACTTACACTATATTCCATTGGGTATATTCTCTTGTAAATGGGTTTAAGACTGCAGCTTAAATTATAATGTATTTCTTTAGTATCATTACACTTTCTTGTCTACACTAGCCCATTATCAAACAAACAAAATTTGGCATATTATCTCCTATTTCCTGTATTCTTTCCTTTAAATTATTGTTTTCCTTTTTTTCAATTTATACATTATGTGGCCCATTCCATTTGCTATAAGGATCTATCTACCACTATACTGATTGTTGTTCCTAGGGGTCCATGATGATGATGATTTAATATAGTCACCTGGAAATGTCTTCTCCTCCTCCTTCTTAGCACATCAATTACTGCATGAATAGAAAATAAAGATATTAGGACAAATTGATAGATTAAGCTCCTCTTACCTTCACTAGAGTTACATCTTAGAAGATCTGTAAGCAGATGAACATCGTGGATCTATATCCAATTGTCTGGGCTTTAAAAAAAAGCTGCTTCATACAAAGGGAAGGGTAAAGAATGCTTTATCTCAGCACACATTGCTCACTCAGTGAGGGGAAATGAAAAATTGTTTCATCCATTCAACTTATTCACTTGGATCACTTATTTCTAGTTCTCAGTTCCCATATTTTTTCTTTGTCAGCAAAAATACCAATTTTAAAATCACTATGTGATGGAAAGAATCATTCAGGCACTTCTGTTCAAATACTAGTTACTGAGTTTGTAGGCATTTATTCATCGTGTGTTGTTTGATGTTGCTGTGAGATTAAGTCCATAGAAATTCTTATTGTCTGGCTTGTTCCATAAGCCAATACACTGCCAATTCTTTGAACCTAGCATATTTCTGTATTGATTATTATGCAATGGAAATAGATAAGCAAAAGACAAGAGTGTAGGTGTCCAAAGGGGACAAGTGATAAAACAATTGTTATGATGTCATGACACAAATTCTGTCCTTATATATTTGTGTGCAATATGGTGTGTTGTCATTTTGCTGTAGTTGTTGTTAGGAACTGATTCGTGTGCACAAGGAAAATATGAATATATTTTAAAAGGGTAAGATAATCAAAAGATTTTTTTTTTAAATTCAATAAATAGGATATGGTGCACACAAAAGTTTCTGGACAGTTCCTTTGCCTTAAATAGTTTTATATACAAGTTGACAAACAGATTGTAAAATTATACCAATACGGTGATAACACCCAACATTAGCAACCCGTGTCCTTGGGAAGCTTGTTGTTAATGTGGATTTTTCAGAAAGTTATTCCCACTTGAATGCCACATTGGACAAACTTTAAAACAAAGAAATGGTTTTTAAATATTATTAGGCCTGGTTGGTTGAGAAATTTAAGTTATCAAAGGCCAAAGAGCCATTTTTGCTTTTTGATAAAAAAAAAAAAAAAGAGTCAGGCTGGGAAATGTTCAAATGGGATTAGGAGCAACTGCAAGTTGAAGCTGCCAGCTTGAGGTTGTTGTTTTTTTACCTCTTTACCTTCCTGCATCACCCTGCCCCCAATGTGATATTATGGTATTTATTTTCCATTTTATTTCCCTGAGTACAAGTGTATTCAGCACTTGTCCACAATAACAGACCATTCAAATCTATTGTCTCCTTTTCCTTCTCTCTCTCTCTCTCTCTCTCTCTCTCTCTCTCTCTCTCTCTCTCTCTCACACACACACACACACACACACACACACACACACACACACACACACACACACACACACAGAGTCGCTCATATTATACCTATTTGCCTTTTCCTTCTCTTGCATTCATTAACTCATGGTCGTAGCATATTCCCCTCAGACATTCCAGACATAATTCTCCAGCTGCCATTATCATCACCAAAACATCCACAGATACTGACTTCTATCATCTGTCATGGTTTGGCCAAGCATGTTTTTTTTATACCATAGTGTTTTAGTAAGAAAGGAAAGTGTAGGCTAGTTACAGATCTTATTAATACATGCCACATATATGCCCTATATTATTAATAGCATAGACTGTACCAGTCAGTTTGGGCACTTAGTGGCCAGTATGCCACAACTACAGCCAAAGATGAATTTAATCACAAATATTCACACTGTTCTATGCAAGCTAGGATCTCTAATCTAGAGACTACTGTAACTTGGAAGCCAACATACTGTTGCCTGCATCCCAGCAATTAGAATGTTGGCACACCCCGAGCGTATGATTTTATGTTATTTAGTTCATTTATAAAATGTTTATCTTGCATGTTCGTTGGTATAATTTTAAAGTGTTTCCTTTATAGGGCTGATGTCTAAATCCATTGATACATATCAGTCATTATATAAACACATTCAAATATGTTCCCTTCTTAAAATCAGGTTCTTTTTGCCAGGGCAAACTTGAAAATATTTGGAGATATTGTATTCTATTTTTTTTAAGGCGGATAACTGGATTTCTACATCATGCTAAAACATTACATGTTCAGGGGTGGGTGGCTGGGCAACTTACATAAAATCAGCCATGTTGTAAACCATGTTTATATTTAACATATTGTATATTCATTTGGAGTTTGTTTAGATTATGGCATAGTACACTGCATGAGGTTCCAAAATAAATAATATGGTCACTATTGTTTGTCACCCTATAACAAATTCAGGTCCAAATATTTCAGCAGCTAAGGATGCTCACTAAGGGAAAGTTATGATATCTTAGTCTAACCCTAATTCATGGACTATGAGTCAGAAGGGAAGCAGACTAGTAAAGAATCTGTCTTTTTGGGTTTGTAAACAAACATGTTAGGAAGTTGTGATGGATGAAAATTGGAGAAATATACAGATATCCTTCTGGGCTTGCTGTACCCCACCTAATATTTCAATACTTTGACTAAAATGTGGCAACAATAAATATTGAAGTAAGCAGTTGTCCTGCCACAGAAGGTGGGTGTAGCCCTGCCTCTTGTTTATCTTATTTTTTTGTAACCAGCGATACCCTAAAAGTTGCTTCCAGATTTTCAGGTTGTTGCTTCACCCACACTGTTGAATTGTATGCAGACTAGAAATGTGGAGAGGGAGCTTGTTGACCTATAAAAACGTGCTGCTGAGTTCTGTGTAAGGCAGAAATTTGGTTTTTCACTTGAGAAACATATCATCTGGAAAGCTGACTAGTTCATTAAACTGTAGGAAGTTTTATTACAGAATGAAATGCTCGCTGTAAAACAAGGCAACACTGTTATGAATGCACACAAAGGAACAATTCTATTCTGACAGCAGGAGAAAAAGTTGGATGGCCAAATGGACCTTTTCCCTTCCTGACATTTATCATTTTACAAATATTTGTGCTCTTCCTATGAAAAATCTCCTTGTCTTCCTGGCCATCATGTAGAACAGTGGTGGCGAACCTATGGCACGGGTGCCAGAGGCGGCACTCAGAGCCCTCTCTATGGGCATGCGTGCCATCGCCCCAGTCCTAGGCCTTCAGCTGGGTTTTATAAAACCTTTTTGCTTTAGGCCTCCGCCGCCGTGTGCAAAAAAAAAAAAGGTTCAATCAGTCAATTTCAACTTTCGCGAAAAAAAAAAAGATCTTGCAAAGTTGGAATTGATTGATTGAACTTTTTAGTCCCACCCAGTCTGCCGTTACCACCGCAGCCACGGCCACCCAATGGGCCACGCCCACCTGGCACTCGACGATGCATAAGTGGGTTTTGGGTTGCAGTTTGGGCACTCAGTCTCTAAAAGGTTCGCCATCACTGATGTAGAAAGTAGAATTATGTAGGAAGAGTATTCCTTTTTGCAGTAGGATTATTTTTAACCTATTGCATTTGTATGATGCAACACCTTGACTGGGCTATGCAACAAACAAGGTTATGACTGGTTAGTACTTGGATGCGGACTTCCAACGAATGCCAGAGCCATGTCCTAGATGAAATGTAATCCAGAAGAAGGCAATGGCAAACATTTTGTGAGATAGAAAGTAATATAAACCTGATAAAGAAAAAAAGAAATAAACCACTTCTGTATTACTGTCAAGTAAAATATTTGGGCCTATCCTATCTGGAAGGAAGCTTTTCTTCATTTTTATTGGTCTTAAAGAAAAACAGTTGCCAGCTTTATTAATGTCTTCCATTACATAATACCCAATTTTTTGTTAAAGTGGCAAAGTGTTTTAAAAGCAGAAAATATTACTGTGCTTAATTTTCACTGCTTATCTTAATACTTTTCAAATTAGGTAGCCTTGGATCATACCTGAATGCAATATACAATTTGTTAGAATTTAGAATAGAATAAAGCTGGAAGGGACCTTGGAGGTCTTCTAGTCCAGCCCCCTGCTCGAGCAAGAGAACCTATACTATTTCAGATAAATGACTGTCTAGTGTCTTCTTAAAAACCTCCAGTGATGGAGCACCCACAACTTCTGGTGGCAAGCTTTTCCACTGGTGGCAACTCCCAGAATGTAAAAGGAAAGGAGGGACTGTCAAGAAAATCCATGTTTTTATACTCTGGGAAAAGATAATATGCACATAGTAATGGAACTATCCTGGTAAAATGTAATGTGCATTTTATATCAAAGAAAGAAATTCAGACAATAACCAGAAAAATCTATATCAAAATAGAATGCTTGTTGTTGTTGAGGCACAAAAAACTCTAGAAAAAAAGCCTATTGAGTTATTTTTTAGACACTACCTTGACTGATGAACACTGGTGATTTCTGATGAAAAGCAGAATTATAGATTGGTTTTTGTGATCCTCTTCAAAAGTTGGAAAGAACAAGACTGATAAAAAATGTAAAGACAGGAAAAAGATCAAGGAGCAGAAGTAACCTGAGTGTAATTTGAGAAGTAACTTGAGTGTAATTTGAAATGTGTAACCTCTAGTCCATAAAATATTAGAAGGAGGTGTTGTTGCCATTTTCAAAACGTCAAATATTAATATGCTTCTAATTTAGTAGTACATTACAACTTTCTCATCTGACAACTTTCTCATCTATAAGTCACAACAAAGGAGAAGACATCTGTATATCTCTGAATGACAGATCTCCAGATTTTTAATTTTAATTTTAAAAAATTGTCTAAAGATCTTAATAAATTGATGTGAGACAAAAAGTCATTTTTTCTTCTTATTTTATAAGCCTATTCATGCTTTTCAATGTTTTTAGCGAATTATTAGTGAGCACTGTTAGCAGTGACTGATCCGCCTGTAATCTGGAGAAGGAATTTTATTTTAATTTTATTTTTTAAGAAATGAAAAGAGATTGCTAATTTTTATAAATGAGTGGATGGATGAATAAATGAAATATTTTGGTATAGCTGTAATTGCTCAGTTGTTATGCCTATGCAAAGTAAAAAGAAAGAAAGAAAGAAAGAAAGAAAGAAAGAAAGAAAGAAAGAAAGAAAGAAAGAAAGAAAGAAAGAAAGAAAGAAAGAAAAAGAAAAAACAAAGAATAATTTTGTAATATTTTTGATTCGGAACTTATTTTGGATGATTTTTCTGAGTTGTTAAACTTTTAAAAATGCCATTGTCTCAATGTATTCAGATAAATGCCAGTTCTATGCATATCCGCTATGAAAAGTCGGGTGGGAGATGAAATGCTGAGTATGTCAGTCCATAGAGTAACTCAGTACAGTTTGGACTTTGAGAGTGGAGAATGATGGCAGAGTAATTGTTATTGTTATTATTATTATTCAGTCTCCTGGCATGTTGGATGATTAGAGGAATGTACTGTGCATGAGAGAGCCATGGTTGAATATTGGTTAAGGCATCTATCTAGAAACCAGAAGACTGTGAGTTCTACTCCTATAATAAATCGTGAAAAGCATTCAAATTGATGCACAAGGTGGAGCTGTCCAAAGAAAATCTGTGCTGAAGATGGTTGAACTGTCTTTTGAATGTTATTTGCTAAGCAAAAGACAAAAGACAAAAAAGGTTGTGTCTTCCTTATCAAGTAGACCAGACAGGGATATTGACTAGATAAGTTAGTTCTGTTTTATTGTAGTTACATTAACAGAATCTTGAAACTCTCTCACCATCTCTTTTACGGCCTAGAAAATTGCAGAGGGTCTCTTCTGAGCCTCTTGTTTTATCCACTATCCAGCTGTAAGCTCTGCTGTCTCTTATCTGACCATTCTCTATGTAGCATCTCTTCGCTCTGGCTCCCAAGTTTTTTCTCACATACCATTACAGATTTATTGAAGTGTGGCGGTGCATTTTAATACTTTTTTTTTTTTAAAAAAACCCCACATTCCTACATATTGCGGCTATGAGAGATGTACTGTAAGTATTTGAATCTTTATCCTACAAATAGAACCTGTATTTAATGTACAGCAATCACTGACATTCTTTGGCATGGCTTCACCAACTTCAATAATATTTGTAATAAATTTACTTCTCAAAGCTCTGGCATCTCTAGAAGTATATTGTAGCTTCTTATCTAGCAGCTCAGAGAAGACTGGTAGCAGATTTGCTGGCCTTTCTACAACACTCTCCCCCCCCTCCTGCCTTGAAGCAAACTCTCATAATTCAATAATGATTAGCGGAATGGGTTTTAAAAAAAAGAACTGAGGATAGGTATCCACTGTGAATTGGATTCGTGACTGACCCTATTTGACAAATCTTGTTAACAAGTCATGGTGCCAACCTTGTTACATTTACAGTAAATTTCCCATTTAGAAATATTGGTTGTGATATTTTCCCTCAAAAATATAAAATGGACTCTTTGGATTCTTCCTCACAGTTGCATTAAAGTTAATTCATTCAGCCCTTAGTGGGCAAAAAAAAATACCATCTTAAATTATAGTATTGTTGGAGCTGAGACCTCTTTTGCTTCAGTAGAGAAGCTGACAAGTATAATTATCCTTACAATTCTAACAAGGGATATATTAAGGGAAGCAATTGGTGGATTCCCTAGCTTCATGTACCTTCTCATGGTACCTCACTGCCAAAGGGAAAAACAATCACAAATTCTTATCATTAAGACACATTGAGTAGGGTTGGGCAACTGTTAAGGTGGGTGCTTGGACAATTGATTAATATATCAAGAGTGAACCAGTTTCAGATAACCATTTCACTACAAAATTTATTGGGTGACTTGAGGCCACTTAGTTCCTCTTATCTAACCTCACTGGATGGAGCATGTTGGCTCACGAGGTTAGAATGCTGGGCTGATGATTGGCAAGTTCACCTTTGAGACCCACTGTTGCTGTGGGATGGGGAGGGCTCCAGCTCCTGCCAACCCAGCAGTTTGAAAGCAGGCAATTGTAAGTAAATAAATGGATTCCATTTTGGTGGGCACCTTTACAACAAGAAGCCCCCAACTGAGCATTTCTTGGACAACGGTGATGTTACTGGCAAATCCTCTCACCGTGGAAGTGCTTTGGTGCTTCCGACATAGAAGTATTAATAAACCTCACTGGAGTGTTCTTGTAGGGATATCATTTATGAAGACCCACATGGATGTCACTTGAACTTCCTAGAAAAAAAATTGGGATGTAAATTCAGTAGCATCATTAGGCTACCTGGATACTAGGTGACATCTATACCTTTAGCACCACTCTCTTGTCCTCCTTCAGTTTCTGTAGCTTAATTACCCTGTCTTCAAGGAAACTAACATCCACTGAGAGCAAAGAGATAATTACATCAAATACTCATTCATTTCACTAGAAAGCCCCTACAGTCCTGTTGGTTTT
The DNA here is from genome assembly GCA_023970755.1 of Azemiops feae. Taxonomy (NCBI): domain Eukaryota; kingdom Metazoa; phylum Chordata; class Lepidosauria; order Squamata; family Viperidae; genus Azemiops; species Azemiops feae. Next base: position 1,128,793 of record JALGBA010000028.1, read on the forward strand.
CTTCCTGGCTTTATGAAGAGAGCTTATTTGGAAAACTAAGAGACTGTTCTTTAAAAAAGAATCTTCTGGATGTTTGGACAACTCTTTTGACAGCTTTGTTACTAGGGTTTCTTCTCACCCCTGCAAAGTTGACCTTCTTGATAATACAGTCCCATTTCCTGGATAATCCACTCAGATTCCTCTAATAATGATCCCAGTGAGCTCCCCTCCATTTTGCTGCACCTGTTTCTTTGCTCTATATCTGAAGCTTCTGGAATTCACAGGTGGCTTAGAAAGCTATGTATAGGTAATCCTTACTACCACACCTGAGATTGGAAATCCTGTTGTAAGTTGTTGCATCATAAGACACCCACATAATTAGACTTGTTTTCTCAACATCTTTCATGCCAGTTGTAAAGCAAACACCAATGTTGTTAAGCAAATTGCATAGTAACTAAGTAAACCCATTCTTCTGAATGGATATTTTTTCCCAGAACCTTGCAAAAAACATTGCAAATTGCAGTTATGTTACTTCAGGACCCTGCAGCTGGTCATAAAGGCAAGCTGGTTGCCAAGTGCAAAATGCAGTCATGTGACCTTAGGAGTAATATTTTATGATCGCCGGAAAGTCTTTATGAGCTGTAAAGCACCCATTACTCCAAATGGTCCTAAAATGGCTGGTTGTAAGTTGAGGACTACCTGTATCTTCTGGTCCCAACCCAACAGCAGAAACTGCCTCAAAAGCCATGTGCCAGAGAGCATAGCAACAACTAGAGCAACTTAGAGTTGGAAGGGACCTTGGAGGTCATCTAGTCCATCCCCCTGCTCAGGCAGGAAACCCTCTACCATTTCAGACACATGGCTGTCCAGTCTCTTCTTAAAAATTTCCAGTGTTGGAGCATTCACAACTTCTGGAGGCAGGCTGTTCCACTGATAAATTATTCTAACTGTCAGGAAGTTTCTCCTTAGTTCTAGGTTGCTTCTCTCCTTGGTTAGTTTCCCTCCATTGGTTCTTGTCCTGCCCTCGGGTGCTTTGAAGAATAGCTTGAACCCTTCTTCTTTGTGGCGTAAATGTATCCAATATTTTTTTCCAAAATAACCACAAATTTTCACCAACAAATAGACCACTAACTTTTGATGGGTGAATTTTGGCCAGAGAAATGCAGACATTAGCAAATCTAATTCCCCCTATATAATCCATTTTAGATTTTTTCCCCGTTCTTACTTGCATATTCTTCAAAACTATAGACACATACTAGAATCAGCAATATGTAAACATGCTGATTTTCCTCCAAAATAATCTTGCCATTGAAATTATTCAAAATCAAGTAAGACCCTATCGATCTTTAATTTTTAATTTTTTGTAAGACCTTCCCAGAGCTTTTCGAGATGTTGGAAATCTTACCTTATGTGTTACTATTGTAATTGATATGCTGAGCTCCTAGAAAGAGCAAAAGTTAATTATTTTCGCAACAATATCGTTTGCCCTCTGATAGTGTTAAAAATGTACAGACCTGTGCTTTATGCATAACTGATGGTCTATGCTTCCAAAGGGGATATTATGGTTTAATATGCTCATAATCAGTAGATAAATATTCCCTAAAGAATAGGCTCCTGATGAGATAGCTTTCCAATCTGGAGTGGCAACAGTAAACTAAAGCCGAATGCATAATGTTATATTTCAGTCTGACAGACAATCTATCTCTGAAGTGAGCTGGGATTTTCAGGTATATTTTATGTATCCACTGTGAAAAACATTTTCATGTAACAATATGTAGGTCTTGAATACCTGTCAAGTCTAGACTTTTTTAATAGCCTTAAATAAATAATACAAAGCAGAGAAATTTTGGGGTATGGAGTTCACTATATCTTGTGTACTATATATATTATATTGAAAATATATTATTCCTAAGTACCTAACAAATAATAATTGAGCTGGAACATTATGTTCCAGAATCTTACTGTTACATAATCTTCCAAATAAGGGTTGATGCAGTGGTGGGATTCAAATATGTGAACAACCGGTTCTCTGTGTAGATGCCGCTTCCGGAAGTCCGTTCTGGGCCTGGGCAACAAAAAATTAGCTACCGGTTCTGCCGAACGGGTGAGAACCGGCTGAATCCCACCACTGGGTTGATGTATCCTTTAAAGAAACATAGATACGTTTACCCTATGTTTACCCTAAAAGTTTATGAGGAAATGGGCGTAAAGTAACAAAATTAAACATTAGAACAAAAATAACAAAATAAAACATTGATATGTTTTAATGCGTTTAGTTTTATAGTTTTAATGTGGTTTTATAAGTTTTAACTTTTGATTGGGAGCCAAACAGGGATGGTTAGAAGACCGCTTACTATGCAAATTTCTTAAATAAAGAAATAATCAGAATCAGAATAGAGCTGGAAGGGATCTTGCAGTTCTTCTAGTCCAACCCCCTGCTTAAGCAGGAGACCCTATACCATTTTAGACAAATGACTGTCCAGTCTTTTCTTAAAAGTCTCCAATGGTGAAGCACCTACAACCTCTGAAGGCAAGCTGTTCCACAAGTTAATTGTTCTCACTGTTAGGAAGTTTCTCCTTAATTCCAAGTTGTTTCTATCCTTGATTGGTTTCTATCCATTTTTTCTTGTCCTGCCCTCTGGTGCTTTGGAAAATAAGTTGATCTCCCTCTTCTTTGTGATGGCCCCTCAAATACTTGAATATTGTTATCATGTCACCCCTAGTCCTTCTTTTCTCTAAACTGGCCATACTCAATTCCTGCAACTGTTCTTTATATGTTTTTGTCTCCAGGCCTTTAATCATTTTAGTTGCTCTTCTTTGCACTTTTTCCAAAGTCTCAACATCTTTTTTTTTAATGTGGTAACCCAAACTGGATGCAGTATTCCAGGTATGGCCTTACTAAGGATTTATAAAGTGCTACTAATACTTCACGTGATTTTGATTCTATGCCTCTGTTCATACAACCAAGGATTGTATTGGCTTTTTTGGCTGCCGCCGCACACTGCTGGCTCATGTTTAAGTGATTGTTCACTAGGACTCCAAGGTCCCTCTCACAATTACTCTTTTTAAATAAAAATGAAAATAAAATGAATTGTATAAATATCTCAAATATGGAGCAGAAATAGACCACAGAGCTTTGGCCAATCATAGCTTCTTATTCCATGAACACTGTGTGGCCCCCACGTGCATTCTGAGCAAGAAGAGTTGCCAGAATTGCAGCAGATGCTGCCATTCATATACCAGGAGTTGAGATCCATACATTTTAAAGTAGGCAAGATTGAGAAACGCTGCCCTCTGACTTCCATGCAGTTGAAGCCCCCTGCCAGCCCTCGTTTGTTTGAACAAATGCACTGCATATAAGCGCTGCTTCAGCAGGGTCTGCAAGATTGTCTTGGATACTACACATCCTCTTCATGACCTGTTTTCCTTGTTACCTTCTGGGAGGAGGCTTCGTGGTATCCGAAGCAGAACATCCAGATTCAATCACAGTTTTGTTCCATACAGTATTAACCCTGTGAATTTTCAAGCTTCCTCTTTCCACTAAGTATTCAAGATGGACAGTGATTAATATATATATATATGTTATTTTTATGTAAGAGTGTAGGTTTATACATATGTTGTATATAACATGTTTAAATGTATGTTATGTATGTGTACACTTTTGAGAGCAAGCAACAAAATTTCATTTTTAATGTGTGCCAATGTGTCCACAGTAAAAAAAAAAATGACAATAAAGGTTATCTATCAAATGAAGGTTTGAAACTGGAAAAAAAATGGGGCCATGCGAAATGTTCTCTCTTATGCTTTTAAGCTTCTCAGAGTCATTGGATACAAGAGGGTGGGTAAATAAATAATAAATAATAAATATCTCCCATTCTCTGTGATTTCTTTTTGAGATACCCAGGCTTTTAAGCTTCTCAGTGCAAAGACCACTTTCTTGTTTTTCCAGATCTCTGCTTTATTGAAATCTTGGGGGATGGAGACCTGTAGTCACATTCAAGTTAACAGTTAACAGTCAGCCATCAAAACCCCAATTAACAACTAAAAAGCCGCAGGCCCAACAGGCACCATATAAATACCACACACAGAATAGCTTAAAGCACACACACGGCTAGAGAGACGTTCCTTGAGGATGGGCTCCAGCATGAATCTAAAAGGCTCTGGTCCTAGTGACTGACCCAGCCTGGATCCTGCAACATTCAAGTTCCACAAGTTTAACTGTCCACTAGACTTTCCCATTAAGTAGAGAGAAACCAGGAGAACAGAGTGTAGGGAAGTCTGTACTGTGCTTTTGTATATTCAGTGTCAAAGCTGAAGGGTCCTTGTTCTCTGAGCTGGACTTTTTTCTTGCAGCCCTTTCATTACTCAAACTAGGTAACATCATCAGCAGTGGTAGGATTCAGCCATTCGCACCGGTTTGGGAGAACCAGTAGCTAAATTTACCTGAATTCGGAGAACTGGCTGGCTTCTGGAAATCCAGTCTAGGCCTCGGAGGCCTCCCAGGCTTAGAACGGCGCACCGGAAGTGCATGGATACAACTTCTAGAAGTCTGTTCTAGGCATCGGAGGCCTGGAGGAGGCCTCCCAGGCTAGAACAGCCTACCAGAAGTACATTGATACCACTTCTGGAAGTCTGTTCTAGGCATCGGAGGCCTGGAGGAGGCCTCCCAGGCCTAGAACGGCCCAGCAGAAGTGCATGATGCCACTTCCGGAAGTCCGTTCTAGGCATCGGAGGCCCAGGCCTGCATCACATAATAGAACCGGTTGTTCAGGTATTTGAATCCCACCACTGATCATCAGTGCTAGTCAACATCAATGCTTCTTTTCAGTCAACTGGGTGCCTAGAAAAGCCTGTACTTCTGTACAGGTGCCCTTAGGATACTGGGCTATCAAGATACTGTGCCTTCTTCTGTTGGCCAACATCTCATAGGAAATAAAAAGCCAAGGGCTGGTTTTCTAAAACTAAAGAGAATGCCTGTTGTTAGTTTCTAGGTTTGTAATATTTATGGGTAGTTTAAATTTGCTTTAGGGTTTTATCTATCTTTTCTAAACAGACTTAGAAGGATTTTACCCTGAAAAATGGAACACAAGCACATTAAGTGAAACAAGCTAATGTTGAAGACCTAATATTAGAGTTAAGGAAAAAGAACAACTTAGCCTTTTTGGCTGATGAGAAAGGCTTTTTTATGTATATATGTAGATATAGATAACATTAGGTGGCCCTGATAGAGTTGATATAAAGATGGACAAGTATTGGATTACAGGATAGTTAACAGGAAAAATGAATTCAATGAAGAGTTTTTGCAGCATATTAGTTTGTGGCTATACTAAATAGGAAAGAAAGATAAAGGAATCGAAAGTGAGAAATTGAGTATTGCAAGGGCTAGTAATGCTTCTCCAAATCATCATATGATTATCTGGGGGGGGGGGGAGAATCCTTTCTGATCAATTAGTAGTGCAGGTAAAAAAGATGAAAGTATTTTAAATGACAAATTGCAATCACTTGCACACTTTTTCCATGTATATCTTGATCATCTCTGGCATATGGAAATAATGGGAGAAATTGTGGTAACGATATAATTTCTTTGAGATTTAAATCTCATTCTTAATTTTATTGTTATTGCAGTTGTGAATTCATATTGCTGTATGCCATGAGCAGATAATGACAGCTGAACATCTGACTGAGTCCTATGGATATTACAAGGATGACTGATAAGCTCTCAGAAATTGGTTTTATAAGATGGATTACTTGCATTAAATTGATATTTATGTCAACACTCTAAATAATTGGCTTGTCAAAATATATCAGTGATGCAAAACATTTATTGGGCTTATGCTCTTTTTAAAGTTTTATCATTGTTCAGACATTCTTTATTGGTTTTATTTCAATTACAGACTATATATGTGGAAGAATTAATTTATCAACTAGATATTGAATATTTCTGAAAGGAAAGAATAATCTAGAAAATAATTAAAATATTTGCAGGTGGTCCTTATTATCTGTAGTCTCACTATGTGTGGTTTAGTTTATCTGCAATTGGCAAGGAGACGTCACACCTTATTATTTGCAGTAAAGAGTTCACATATACATGTCTTGGAGGGTTTTTTAAAATGCATTTTAAATATTTACAAAATGATGGACAGGCTTTTGCACATTCATAATGTATTTTTTTCATGATGTTGCTATTGATAATGTCGTTTTCTGTGGCTGTTTAGCTGGAACCTAATTCCCATAAATCCTTCTTGAGTTCGATCTCCTTTCCTTTTTAAATACAAAATATATTATAGTATTGTTTCTTAAAATCTTTTAAAATGCTGCTGCTAAAGGGATATTAGAGGAGCACTAATAAAATTTAAAGGATTTAAGTTTAAAGGATTAAAAGAAGTGATCTGGAAAACCAATCTGAAGAATGCTCAAAGAGTCTTCACAAATGGGTGGCATAGAAATTAAGTACACAAGTAACTAAATAAATACATTTGTTTAAAGATGAGTCTCAAGTATGTGGTAGAAGCAGCCTAAAAGTAAATCATCAGTTACGTTACTGTTCAAACATTGTTTCTGGCCATGCCTGCTAGAAAAAGAAAGTTTTCATGCCAGAATACCCAGGTTCCAAGCTTAAACCGAGATGGACTTTTAGAAAGAAATCAGAAGAGTCCTTTTTCTAAATTGCCCTTCTTTTTTTCTTTCCTTCTCTCAGCCAGGTCCCCTTCTGATGGAGTGTCCCTTTATCTGTCTGCATATTCCGGGGCAATGTGAGCTTTCATTTTCAGTCTCTGGTCTAAGTTCTTCAAATGTGTGGGGACAAGAACCCACAATACCAGTTTCTTAAGACTGCAAATCCTCCAAACTTAATTGCAGGTCTGTCTTGCTTCAGACCTCTACCCATTTAATCCTGGATTATCTAATTCAGTCTCTAATGAATTCCTATCCAGCCAAGGCGTGACAGCCAACCTTTTTTTTTTATTTACCAGAAAGTACTAAATACCAAAAGCCATTTATCTTGAATGGTGACAGGTCTCTCCATCTCCTCTGCAGCCCTTCCAGGAAACAAACTTGGACACCATGATAATAGATGACACACAGATGCTTAACTACTGCCCTGCATGGCCTGAGATGAGATGTGCCAAGCAATCAAGTAATGGCTTGGAAGGGAGCTGCTTAATTACTTGCAAGATATGACTGAGGAACCTGTAGCAGATACTAATCACAGCTGAGTTTATTTATTCAGGTTTTGTACAGTCTGATTGAATGAATTGCTTTTAAAAAAAAAATGTCTTCAGGGGAAATTTGCAACTTTGGGGTTTATTTCCTCTAATTTGATTAAAATAATCCGAGACAAAAGATCATTTCAAAGGTCACTTTGTGATAGTAAAAGCTAGGTGGGCTGGAGGGAGAGCTGTCAAGGTGAGGCATGACTAATCAGAATAATTTAATCAGTCTGTGAATGACTAACCTAATGTAATAATACATTAGTTTCTAGGGAAGGCACTGCAGATACATTCTTCATCCTTAAAATAATCTTCTCCTCTCAGATGCCGGCATTTTTAAAAAACCTTTCTCAAATCCAGGCACATCACAATCTATACAAAAGAATAAGAACAGAAGATGGGAAATCTTGGGTGTTCTGGTCCTTTTTATAGGCTAAAGAAATAAAAATGCAAACCAATCAATGATCTATGCCTATCATTTAACCAATACTCTTTAGACACGTTATCTCATGTCAGACAACTTTAAGGGATTAAAATGCTCAAATTTCACTGATTTCGTGGTTGTATCAATTATTTTTTTGCACCTTTAAGCATGCAGTGGAAACCAGAATATTGTCAGTTGCACAGATACCAATGAATGGTTTGCATAAGAAACATAGCACTGAATTTAGCCAGGATTACAGAGGCATGTTGAGGAAGACCTGCTCACACCTCTTCCAAATGTTAGAATAGAATAACAAAGTTGGAAGGGACCTTGGAGGTATTCTAGTCTAACCCCTGCTCAGGCAGGAAACCCTATACCATTTCAGACAAATGGTTGCCCAGTCTCTTCTTAAAAACTTCCAGTGTTGGAGCATTCATAACTTGCTTAGTTTCCATCCATTGCTTCTTGTCCTGCCTTCAGGTTCTTTGGAGAATAGCTTGATTCCCTCTTCTTTGTGGCGACCCCTGAGATATTGGAACACTGCTATCATGTCACCCCTAGTCCTTCTCTTCATTAAACTGGACATACCCAATTCCAGCAACTGTTCTTTATGTTTTAGACTCCAGTCCCTGATTCATCTTTGTTGCTCTTCTCTGCACTCTTTCTAGAGTCTCAACATCTGTTCCAGTACAGTTGTGCTCCTTTTCACAGTTCCAGCTAAGATCCTCTCTTAGGGCACTCCATTCCCTTCCAACAAACTCTAAGACTGCAACAGAAAGGTAGCTGGGGCCCTGATTGGATCTCCATTGTATTTAAACTGCCCAGAGCTGCTGGGAGGTTTTACAAACTCTAAGATTGCAACAGAAAGGTAGCTGGGGCCCTGATTGGATCTCCATTGTATTTAAACTGCCCAGAGCTGCTGGGAGGTTTTACAAACTCTAAGACTGCAACAGAAAGGTAGCTGGGGCCCTGATTGGATCTAACGGCGCACGAATTATATAACTAAAAATCAAAAGCAGTGGTACATTCAGGGCAAGTGTGTCTGAGATTCCCTGTATCTAAGAATGTCTGGCTTAGTTCAGTGCAACACTTGCTTTGCAGCTGTCTTTCGCAGTACCCTTTTCAAACTTGGAAACTGTCCTATCTGTAAACAAATCACTAGTCTACAAGGACAGATTATTTATCTAGGGTCTGTAAACTGTGCTCTTCAGGCAGAAATTAGGTGTCCAGTTCAGTCCCTCTACTCTACTGAGCCTCCGTGCTATCAGCCTCCTCTACCACAAAGATCCTGCAGGAGAAGGGCAGTATAGCACAATACCAACAAAGAGGAAAAATAACAGCTCTCAAAAGAAACCAGCATGGCTGCATAAAGAACTCTCTGGTAAATTGAAAGATAAAAGGGACAAGTATAGAAAGTGGAAAGAGGGCAGAAGTCAGAATATCAGCAAATAGCCCGAGCCTGCAAAGATGAAGTGAGGAAAGCTAAGGCTCAAAATGAACTAAGGCTTGCGACCAAAGTCAAAAATAACAAAAAAAGCTTCTTTCAACATGTAAAAAACAAGAAAAAAGTGAAGGAAATGATTGGTCCATTAGTGGGTGAAAATGGCAAGAAAGTGACAAGCAACAGGGAGAAAGCAGAACTATTTAACTTGTTTTTTGCATTTGTCTTTACATAAAGGGAAAAACAAACCAACATACCAAAAATAGTGCCATAAAAAACAGAATAGAAACGCAAGTTAAGATAGGCAAGAAAATGGTAAGTGAGCACCTGTCCAGCCTAGACGAGTTCAAATCACCAGGACCAGATGGATTACACCCCAGGGTTCTCAAGGAACTGGCAGATGTGATCTCAGAACCATTGAACTATATTTTTCAAAGATCCTGGAGCACTGGGGAACTACCGGAGGACTGGAAAAGTGCTGATGTAGTTCCCATCTTCAAAAAAAAAAAAGGGGGGGAAAGGACCCAGAAAATTACAGACCTATCAGCCTGACCCCAATAACTGGGAAGATTCTGGAAAAGATAATCAAACAACGAATCAGCGAACACCTAGAGGCAAACAAAGTCATTACTAAAAGCCAACATGGGTTTGTCAAAAACAGATCATGCCAGACAAATCTTATTGCATTCTTTGACCAAGTGACAAAATTAGTGGATCAGAGGAATGCTGTGGATATAATTTACTTGGACTTCAGTAAGGCATTTGATAAAGTAGATCACAACCTACTACTTGATAAGATAGAAAAATGTGGGGTAGACAGCATCACCACCAGATGGATCTGTAGCTGGCTGACCAGCCATACTCAGTGTGTGGTCCTCAATGGAACCACATCTACATGGAGGGAAGTGTGTAGTGCGGTGCCCCAGGGGTCTGTTCTGGGCCCAGTGCTCTTCAACATCTTTATCAACGATTTGGACGAGGGGATAGATGGGGAACTCATCAAATTTGCAGACGACACCAAGCTGACAGGAATAGCCAACACTCCAGAAGACAGGCTTAAGATACAGGAGGATCTGGACAGACTTGAACACTGGGCACTATCTAACAAAATGAAATTCAATGGTGAAAAAAGCAAGGTTCTACATTTAGGCAAGAAAAACCAGATGTACAGATATAGGGAGTACCTTGCTCAATAGTAGTAACTGTGAGAGGGACCTCGGAGTCCTAGTGGACAATCACTTAAACATGAGCCAGCAGTGTGCTGCAGCTGCCAAAAAGGCCAACACAGTGCTAGGCTGCATTAACAGAGGTCACCGCGATGTAAAAAAGATGTTGAGACTCTAGAAAGAGTACAGAGAAGAGCAACAAAGATGATTAGGGGACTGGAGGCTAAAGCATATAAGGAACGGCTGCTGGAATTGGGTATGTCTAGTTTAATGAAGAGAAGGATGAGGGGGGACATGATAGCAGTGTTCCAATATCTCAGGGGCTGCCACAAAGAAGAGGGAGTGAAGCTATTTTTCAAAGCGCCTGAAGGCAGGACAATCAAGGAGAGAAGCAACCTAGAACTAAGAAGAAACTTCCTGACAGTTAGAACAATTAACCAGTGGAACAACCTGCCTCCAGAAGAGGTGCATGCTCCAACACTGGAAGTTTTTAAGAAGAGACTGGACAGCCATTTGTCTGAAATGGTATAGGGTTTCCTGCCTGAGCAGGGGGTTGGACTAGATGACCTCCATTATTATTATTATTATTATTATTATTATTATTATTATTATTATTATTATTATTATTATTATTATTATTATTATTATTATTATTATTATTATTATTATTATTATTATTAGTATTATTAGTATTATTAGTATTATTAGTATTATTAGTATTATTAGTATTAGTATTAACTCCTCACCTGAAACAGGTCCATAACTTTGTGGCACCTTTTGCAACTTAGAGTAATAGATATTTTATTTGATTCTTCATTTCTTTCTTCTATTTCATTACTATTTCTGTATTAAAACTACATGCTGCTCATCTCACTGTCACACAACTCTGAATAGATTACAGCATTGTAAAAGCACACTATAAAACCGAAAGTCAGCTATAAGAATTAAAACCTTAAAATTAATTAAAAAAGCTAAATAAAACGGGATAAATGGGGCGGAGTCAGAATTTTCTAATCGACTAAACACCTCCAAAATATGCTGCCCCCCATTGAGGCTCCAAGTCAGTTTTCAAACCCCTCCAGAAGGCCAAGTGGGTTGTGGCAGATCTCACCTGAGGGGCACAATGTTCCAGAGGGCAGGAGCCAAGGCGGAAAAGTCTCTCTCTAGACCCTGACAACTGCAATTCCTTGGTCACTGGGTCCACAGCATACCCTTTCTGCCAGAGTGAATGGGTTGGGCCAATCTTATTGGGATGAGATAAAAGCAAACATATTGCCCTGTTTTAAGAACTGATCCAGGCCATCACCTTCTTAAATGTCATGTTAGCAGTTCTTTGGCAAGAAAGTTATATCCTTTTTTCTTCAGGCTACAATTTGTTATATGTGGATTTATTGTCATAGAGAGCTATTGAATACTTTCCTGGAATAATATGGCTACAGTTCAAACATTTCAGGAAAAGTGCTATATAATTGTTCTAGTGGACAATCACTTAAATATGAGCCAGCAGTGTGCTGCAGCTGCCAAAAAAGCCAACACAGTGCTAGGCTGCATTAACAGAGGGATAGAATCAAGATCACGTGAAGTATTAATACCACTTTACAATGCCTTGGTAAGGCCACACTTGGAATACTGCATCCAGTTTTGGTCACCACGATGTAAAAAAGATGTTGAGACTCTAGAAAGAATACAGAGAAGAGCAACAAAGATGATTAGGGGACTGGAGGCTAAAGCATATCAGGAACGTTTGCTGGAATTGGGTATGTCTAGTTTAATGAAGAGAAGGACGAGGGGGGACATGATAGCAGTGTTCCAATATCTCAGGGGCTGCCACAAAGAAGAGGGAGTCAAGCTATTCTCCAAAGCGCCTGAAGGCAGGACAAGAAGCAACGGATGGAAACTAATCAAGGAGAGACGCAACCTAGAACTAAGGAGAAACTTCCTGACAGTTAGAACAATTAACCAGTGGAACAACCTGCCTCCAGAAGCGGTGAATGCTCCAACACTGGAAGTTTTTAAGAAGAGACTGGACAGCCATTTGTCCGAAATGGTATAGGGTTTCCTGCCTGAGCAGGGGGTTGGACTAGATGACCTCCAAGATCCCTTCCAACATCATCATCATCATCATCATCATCATCATCATCATCATCATCATCATCATCATCATTATCATTATCATTATCATTATCATTATTATTATTTGTAAATATCCTTATTTGTAATGGATATGTATTATTGTCTGGAAAAAAATAAATTGATTTCTCTTTATTTTAAGCACCATTCATACCTTGATTCCCTACCACCAAAACTGGATAGTGCACATTTATTCTTATAAATAAAGTAGTATCCTAGGATTGGAAGTGACCTCAGAGGTCTTCTAGCCTAACATGGAAACAGACACAGTAACTAAATGAATGAATAAAGGAAAGAATTGGGAACATTTCCCTTGTTTGGTTGCGCAACAGGATCAAAGACCTCAGAAAGAGTAAATCTGCTGACATCAGTACCAATCTCTCCATCACAAGGCTTTCTAACAAAACTTGTCTGATGCTGGGAAAAAGAGACAGGAACTTTCCAGAGCTGCACATACAATTCTTTCCAGTTTACCAATAGATTAAGAAACATACATATAGAGTTCAAACCAGACAACTTCAAGCAAAGTCCCCCCCCCCCTAGTGTTGTGCCTGATTCCCTTTGTCCCTGCCTCCTACAGCTTCTTTCTGTGTTTTCATTTGGATTCCATGACCTTTGTCAGGATGTCTTCTGGTTTCTTCTCCCAAAACTATAGTCTCTATAGTTTTTGAGTCTCCAACTGAAGAATCCTCCTTCTTGATACACACAGCATTGCTGGTCCACACTCTACAAAAGCAACACTAGGGATGCCAAAATCCTTCTCCTCCATTACTTAATGCTGCTGCTCTTTTGTATGTTTAGGTATAGAAGGCAAGTGATTTTTATTAAACACAAAGCTTCTTGGTAGGTACGTGACACTAAGACTGATTTGGATGTTAGAAAAACATCTTTTATTTTGAGACCATCATCCCAAATCCATCAGTGCAAATACCTTTTAATTGCCCATAGTAGCACATTCACATGCTAGGTCATGTCTGTAATGCTCAGTTTGCTAAGACTAGCAATCCATCTTTCCATATTTTTCAGACATATTCGTTCTAGAGAGCCGTGGTGGTGTAGTGTTTAGTATGCAGTACTGCAGGCTAATTCTGCATTGCACTGGAGTTTGATCTTGACCGGCTCAAGGCTGACTCAACCTTCCATCCTTCTGAGTTCAGTTAAATGATTATTGGGGATGATCTACTGACATTACAGAACACCCAGAGAGTGCTTTAAAGCACTATGAATCTAAGTGCTATTGCTATTGCTATAGCTATGAGATGTAGCTATGCAAACATTTACATGACCTCCAGTTATCTGTCTGAAAAATAGCATTATATTTCCTCATCATAGGGGTAACTATTACTGTATGTAATACCAAAATAATGAAATTACAGTATTTTTTTTTAAAAAAATACAAATTCAGAAGATTATACTTTGAAAACCTGTATAAATTTTAATGAAACTTGGTATGTTTCTTTTATTCACAAATATCTGATATTCTTTCAAATTTCATCTAATTACACTGCCTCTCCTCCTGCATTTTTATAACAACTTTTGGCTTCTGTCAAGTTATGGAATAAATCTGAATGATTCTGAATCTCACTCTGAATCAGGGCATCAGTATTCCACTATTTGAGGGGCTGCCACAAAGACAAGGGGGTCACGTTATTCTCCAAACCACCAGAGGGCAGGACAAGAAACAATGGTTGGAAACTGATCAAAGAGAGAAGCAACCTAGAATTAAGGAGAAACTTCCTGACAGTGAGAACAATTAACCAGTGGAACAGCTTACCTCCATCACTGGAGATTTTTAAGAAGAGGCTAGACAGTCACTTGTCTGAGATGGTATAGGTTCTCCTGCTTAAGCAGGAGGCTGGACTAGAAGATCTCCAAGGTCCCTTCCAGCTCTATTATTATTATTATTATTGTTATTGTTGTTGTTGTTATTGTTAATGTTATTAATTTGTTCTTAGCTAGAAGTGGTCTAAATATGTGGGCTGACTCCTTGAACATGCTTACCATTGTCCCACATCATTATTGTCTACTGAAAAGCAGGCCTAGAGAAAGTCATTTCTCATCTGTCATTACATTCTTAGAAATCATTTGTCTATGGTTTTGCTTTGAATTTTGCCCAAAGAGAAAAAAAAATCTTAGAATGCCAGGGGCAATTTTTCCATTCATCCTCTCTTGTGAATTCAGAAATAGAGTAAATTTCATGCAAAAGTCATCTTTTCCCCCTAAGCAAGAAAATGATCTCCATGCCCTCCTAAAAATATATAATACAATTAGTCAAATGAGTCAAAATCTCCACAATTCCGTTCATTTATGGCCCTGAAGATAGCCTATATTTCAGTGCTAAAACTGCTGAGTTTTGGCAGTTTCATTTTCCCACACCATCTGCTCTTGATGGACTTTTCTCTTGAGTTATTGTTCTTCCCAGAAAATACTGTTTGCATTATGCTTTCCAACTTTTCTGATGGAAAGTCCTCTTGGAGAAATGTATGAAAAGTAGTCCTTTAATGCAGGAATAGGCACCAGACTTGGGGTCATCATCATCATTATCATCATTGTCATCCATCCCATTTTAGAGATAGTTTGGTCCAGTGGTTAAGGCACCAGGCTAGAAATAGAGAGGCTGTCAGTTCTAGACCTGCCTTAAGCATGAAAGCCAGCTGGGTGACCTTGTGGCCAGTCATCCTCTCTCAGCCCAACTCATCTCACAGGGTTATTGTTATGGGGAAAATAGGAAGGAGTATTAGATATGTTTGCTGCCTTATTTATAGAAAATAATAAAGGCAGGATATAAATAAATATAAAGAAATCATCACCATCTCCCTTGCTCCATCTGATCCTAAATTATAATTGGTTGTCCTATCTTCATTTTCTTGAATATCATTCAATGTCACATGGAAATGTTGATTGCCTTCAGCTGACAATTGTTCTTGGAAGAGTACCCACTCACCTCCCAAAGATGTAGAACAGAACAGGATGTCCCAGGGTCCTTTCCAGAGGAGATGGACATTTCAAAAATATGAAAAACAAACATATATGGGAAAATGGGGAACAATTTCACTATTTTGCCTTCTGGTAAATAAATGTTTTGGGATTGCACCCATCTGAGCAGTCATTTTGTAGCATATGGCTCTCAAATTTCAATATCCCCCCAATTCTTCCCTCCCCTCCAGTTTGCTTACTCTTGTGACTTACAGATAAATCCAAACAACTGTAGTGGGGCTTTAAATGTAGATAAATGGGTAGAGATTTATGGCTTAAGATATATAGAAGGTAAGCCAAATTCAGCCTGCATGACTGCCAGGCGCCATTGTGTTGCCCTACAATATGGACAACATGTAAAAGAAATAAGGTATATTTTAATTCAAAGTATACGGGCAATAGAAGCACCAGAAAGTGGGTCCAGATTTATGCTGGTCAAGCTAAGAAGTGTGTTAGCTGAGCCCCAAGGAAAACCCTTTAGTTATAGTGCATGCCCTTTCTACAATGAAATACAGTTGGAGAGCCAGCCATTCATCTCTTCGGTAATTCATTTGGGTTTACTGCAGCAGCAAAATCATGTGATTGCCCTGAAGATATTTTTATTATTTCCCATCAAAAATGATATTAGGAAAGCCGAGGGGAGGTGTTGCTCTGACCTCAGCTTCCCAAAGACTGTTGTGTGGGAGAGTCCTCTGGTGCTGATGCTAGTTTTATACTATTGGTGCTGTTTTATGAGAAACAACAAAACAAGCAGCCAAATAGATTCTTAAATACTTAATAAGCACTGTCTTCCATTACTGTTTCATCCCACCTGCTGTGGCTGAGCGTCACAAGCTGTGGAAATAGTTCTTCTCGCTCAGAGATGCCTTCAAGGCACTTCTGCTTCTCGAGGGAATGTATATATTGGCTTTGAACGGCTAAATGTATTTTAAACAAGGCATTTCCAAAGAATTTCAGTGCTTATTGTGTACAATGTGCTGCAAAACAGCAATTAAGGATCTGTTACTGAATTCACTACCATCTCTTGATATGGGATGTTCCCATGTTACTCAATTCTAGAACTGAAAAGACAACACTTGGCTCAGAAGACTTTACCATTTAGAGAAAAAAAAGATTATTTACTTCTGTTATTCAATTGTTAATTATACCACCATCATCACCCCATTAAAAATTCTTCAGGGATGCATTGGTATGCATTTGCCCTTAAATTCCTGGGGACATTTGTACTCCAAACCTGAATGATACTGGTGCCAGTTGCCCTGGTGGTATGGTGACTTCAATGGGCATCCTCAGGTTAGTTTCTGCAGCGTTGTCAAAAGCCACCAGGGACAAAGAAGTATGAAGTTCTAGCTTCTGTGCATGGGCTGTGCGAACATGCTGCCTACATGGGAGATTTGTTAGACTGGGTGAGGGCCATCAAAAAAACAGACATTATCGATTTAGCTTCTCCACCCTTTCAGTGATTTATTGTTTAAAGAGATCTTTAAAATGTTTAGCAATGTCTATAACTAACTTGGGTTGCTTTCTAGCCTTGTGGTCAGAAGCAGATGGGCACCTGTCTCTGGCACTAGCATGTTGCTACAGTTCTCAGGAAGGTCTCAATTTAGTGGGGATGACTTTAAGTTCAAACAGTGATGGAAGGTGTGTGTTGGCCCTACCAAAAACTGATGCTGAGCAAAGGGTGTCCCCTTTCCTTTGACCCAATCCTTAGTAAAGTAGCTAGAGTACTTCTGGAAAGATCATGTCTGCATACTGAGAGATACCCAAAAAATTGACAGCACTTTGCAGTTTAGGGAGTGCAAAGTCTTGGATCCTGTTGATCACCATTTGTGGCGATAATCCATTGCTTATTCAGCCATAGCTTGCCTTTGTTAGGATTAGTCAGCCAATCATGCAGTGTATAATAAAGGTGTAAGGCTGACTTATACTACTTATACTTATACCTTCCCAAGGACCTGGATAGGGAGGTATTCTTGTTTGATGGTTTAAAGGTATCATTACAGAATATAAGCTGTTCCAAGTGCAGCTTGGGGAAACCTGGAACTCAGGTCTCCTGGTTTCTAAGCTGACAAATTCACCACTACACCATACTTGACCCTTGTTGTAATCGTAGGTGGGAATGACCTTGGGAGAGCAGTGGAAGAACCACAGGCTAACACTCACAAAGAGCCCTCAATCTGTTCCTCCTTTAAAATGGTGTGAATACCAGTTTTTCTGTGCCATCTTCTTCCTCTAGGGCATGGGTGTCAAACTCGCAATGTCACGTGATGTGTCGTGATGTATTGTGACTTTTTTCCCATTGCCGGCAATGGGGTGGGCAATTTTGATGTAACGCATCCCGCCTGTGGGCCGGCAGTTTGACACCCCTGCTCTAGGGCTTGTTTATCTCTATGACATTGTATCTCGCTCAGCCATCCTGTTCCTGCTGCCTTTATTGACATAGAGCATTGCCCACAAGGCATAACTTGGAAATGGCTAAGTATTGCCAATGATTGGGGATCACGTTTGTCATTGAAAAGATCAAGCCTGCTATACTACTCTGAAAGCCAAGTGATCAGACAATAAAAAAGCACCATGGCACAACTGTCATACTGCAATGTCATGCCATGATGTCTGGCACCCTAGAACAGCAAATAGAGATCTAAGAATTTATTTTTATAGCATTTTTATTCTTGAAGTAGGACATTTTCTCCACTGGCTCCACCAAATACTGTATAGGTTGTTGCACTAGACAGATGGCTCTTGTATTTTCCTTCTCTTATCCCTGTAATCATTGCTTTCAATGAGTTACAGGGGGATATTTTAAATTTTACTGCAGTAAAATCTTTGAGTATATCCAACTGAAACTTGGCAAAATCAAGATTCTCTAAAGAGTCTACTATTTCAGTGATTTTCATCCTCTTCTGCCAAAAGGAGAAACAAATAGACTAAAGCTTTAGAAATTCTAAAATTTCCCCATTAGAATTTCTGGGCTAATCCTTTTTTCTTCTTCTCCAGAACTAAATCTTAGATCTCCAAATCTCTGAGTTCTGGTTATATTGACTTAAACTCTTCAAATTCTTAATCTCCCACATTGAATCAAATCAAGATGGATTCTCACTGACCTGTAATTTAGAGTCAATATCTGAGATGGGTGACTATATAAATGTGATTAAGGAGTCCTTGGTGCTCTCTGAGCTCAGTTGTTTTCTTGCAGATGTTTCATTACCCAAACTAGATAACATCTAACACTGATGATGCTAGTTTGGTAATTAAATGTCTGCAAGAAAACATCTAAGCTCAGAAAGCACCAAGGACCCCTCATTTCAACACTGAGTTACAAATATTCTCCTTTATTGGTAAATGTGAGTAAATAATTAAATATTATCAATATTTGCACATAAATCCTCATAGTATTAGTACGAGTATGCCTTTGAATTTCTTTTGTTTTTCATACAGATTTTTTTATGAATATACCTATTTGTATGGCTGGGCTTGGAATGATCTGACACAGACATTTATTAGACTTACGTCCTACAGCTTTCTGATGTGATCAGAACTCAAGACAGCTAACAATATAAATAAAACCTTAAAAATAAATATTTTTTGTGTCCTAGCTTCAGCAAAGGGAGAAAACACCCATGAAACTGGCAGGCACAATCCAGTCATGGTGCAGACACTTGGAGGCAACTGGAAACCTCTTTGTGCAAAAATGAAAAAAAATGAACTTATAATTTATAGCTTTGATGGTTAGACAGGATAGATTATAGGAAAAAGAAGTATCATGATGTAACTTTAGAGAAAAGGGGGAAATATAACTACACTTGTAACTGTTAAAAGAAAAAAAAAGTGGCTTCTGACATTCTTCACATTTCTACTTTGCCTTACATTTTCTTTCTTTACATTTTTTTCTTCCTTACTTTATAAAAATTCTAAAGAATTTTATATATAGTAGCAGGAGCCAAGAGCAAGATTTCACAAAGTCAAATTCGAAAGTTGCTTCCAGTAATGGAAGGCAATCCCTAGGCAGCTTAAATCCCTTTCCTGCCAAGTATGCACAGCTGAGGCTTCCTTGCTCAGTAGTTGCCAATAATGAAGCACTGGGCTTGCTTGCAGAGGACTTGCTCACAAGGAGCTTACTTTGACAGCACGCAGGATTCTCAGGCTGAGGGGGTTTGCCTTGCTTCCTGGCACCTGCATTGGTTCAAGAAGGACCAGTGGTGGTTGAGGAGGGACATGGGAGGACCTCAACATTAGATTCAGTGGCTGCATCCCACACCTTAGAATAGAATAGAATTCTTTATTGGCCAAGTGTGATTGGACGCACAAGGAATTTGTCTCCAGTGCAGAAGCTCTCAGTGTACATACACATGACAAAATGGTAACTCATAGATCATAAATCCTAAGATACAACCATAAGACACAAGCAACAATTGATAAAGGTAGTAAGAAAGATGAGAAGTGAGAAAGATGAGAAGATGACAAGGATAATAGCAATGCAGCCTACTACATGAGTAAATATCTTTAGGCATAAAACAGTGTTAATAATAATAATAAAGTTGGAAGGGACCTTGGAGGTCATCGAGTCCAACCCCCTGCTCAGGCAGGAAACCCTATACCATTTCAGACAAATGGCTGTCCAGTCTCTTCTTTAAAACTTCCAGTGTTGGAGCATTCACCACTTCTGGAGGCAGGTTGTTCCACTGGTTAATTGTTCTAACTGTCAGGAAGTTTCTCCTCAGTTCCAGGTTGCTTCTTTCCTTGACTAGTTTCCATCCATTACTTCTTGTCCTGCCCTCAGGCGCCTTGGAGAATAGCTTGACTCTGTTGTGGGAGTTAAGTGTTTAGCAGAGTGATGGCATGGGGGAAGAAACTATCTTTGTGTGTAGTTGTTTTGGCATGCAATGCCCTATGGCATCGTCTTGAGGGAAGAAGTTGAAACAGTTTATGTCCACGTTGTGAGAGGTCTGTAGATATTTTCTCAGCCCTCTTTCTGGTTTGTGCTGAAGCCATTATATCAATAATGAAAATATTTTAAATTTAAGGAATAATTAATAAATGGGGTGGACAGGAGTTTGAAGTGATATAGAACTGCTATTTGCCTTAGTGAACCATGAACCTCCCATAAAGATTCTCCATCCTAATGTGTGCAACTGGGAGATGCCGGCATATGCATTCTTGTCTTCCATCTCTTGTTCTTACTATTTCTGTGAATGTATCTGTGCCTTCAACACTCCTAGGCAACTACATAGTCCCCGCAGTTTCTTGGCAACATTTTTGGAAGTGGTTTGCCATTGTTTTCTTCTTAGGGCTGAGAGGGAGTGACTGGTCCAAAATCACCCAGCTGGCTTCAGGCCTAATGCAAGATTAGAACTCATAGTCTCCCACCATGTAGATCAGGGGTGTCAAACTCGCAACGTCACATGACATGTCGCGACATATCGTGACTTTTTTTTGCCATTGCCGGCAATGGGGTGGGCACGGTTTTGCTATGATGCATCCAGCCTGCGGGCCAGCAGTTTAACACCCCTGATTTAGATCAATACCTTTAACTACTACATCAAACTGGATTTATATTATTACTATTACTTATGATAAATAACTTTACATTATTTATTTATAATTCTAAAACTAAATCAAACTACAACTTGTTGGACAAATGATGTTTTGGAGCTAAAATACTAGAAGTTTATAGCCAGGTTTATTCCTTGTTCCCCCCCCCCTGTTTTTTTTAAATACCATTGATTAAAATTTGTATTTTATTCCACAAGAAATCCCAGACAGACAGCAGCATCTCCCCAAAAGTTTTAGTAGAAAAACTGGCTAAAAATACTTTCCTAATATGCTAGCAGTATACCATATTGTTGTATTAGTAATTATTTTTTTGCAGGAATAGTACTTTTAGGCCCTTACTTTTAGGCCCTTTAGTACCAGGCCCTTACACTTAAAAAAAAACAAATCTATTCAAGGACTCACATTTACAAAAAGTGCCCTCAGTCACTTGCATTAAGGATCAACTCCAGTCCAGGTTAATATACTGGTAATAACCGAACTTTCAGTTATGTTTAACTGTATATAAGTCTTATGTTGACACTGAGAAGATCAAGCCAGACACTTGCCATACAATATTTCCTTGGCTTTTCAATATGAGTTTAAAAGCTTTTTGAACCGACTATTAATCTCAGGATTAAATAAGGAAATCATGCAGTTCAGTGGAGCTAAAAAATGGTCTTAGAATTATATGAGAGGGTTCTGAATTATTTGTGGATTGGTATTTAACAAACTAACAATCTAAACCTATCCAATTTTTGCTTCTGCCTTCATTGCCTTATCAGAGTGATAAGAGAGAAACTGCATGATTTCATTTCTAATATTCATGAATGCAGGCAATGAGCAAAAGAAACATTTCAAGGAATCCTGACTTCTTAGGCCAATTTTAGTTCCTCTGGAGGTTTTTATCTGGATACACATTTTTAAGATAACCTACCTCACTGAAACGTCCTGGATTACCGGACGCAGATGATGATTTTTTTCACATTTTACGATGCATTTCTCAGCTCCCAAATTGCATGGAAAATTATGTATTAGGAGAAATTTCATATAAAAATAAATGGTTTCCCCATTAATTATACTAGACTAAATCAGAATTGGGTAAAATGGAATATATAAAATTGGAAATAGATAGATTTGTCTATTCCTTTCCAGGAAAGAGGGCAAAAGACTGCAATTTTAATGCCATTGCCAAGGTGTGCATACTTAAATTTATGATAAATTACGTCAGCAGGAATAGGAATTTAGGAACGACTGTTTTGTCCATATATTCACATATACTGAAAAATGCTCAGGTTATTTTTTTCATAACTTTTATCAAAGCAAATTTGAATTGGTACATATATAAAAAGAATTAAAATATTATAGTAGTTTACAGTATTTGTATAATGCGAATTACATGCACAGAGTATGCATTGCTTGCACAGTGTTGTAGGAATTAAGTTGCCCTAGGCCAGACAGTGCTTACTATATGCTCTTCCCAAATACTATGTTATATCTCATTTGAGGTAGAATTTGAGGGAAATAGTTCAAGGGGAAAGGATGTTTTAAAAATAAACAGGATGAGTGCATCAAAACCAAAGAATAAACTGTGAATTTCTACCGGAACAACAACATGCCCATATATGGTAGTATGTCGGTTGTTGAGGTAACCTGAGCAGACAAAGACAGAGATAATGTATTCCGGTTAGGCGCTTCTGATAGATTGTGACCTCTCTGGGCCTATCCAATGGGACCAAAGGGGAAGAGAAATGGGCCGTCGCGATAGGATGTATAAAAATGACTGCTCAATGTGGCTCGAGTGTGGTCCGTTGCTTGGGAACTTCCTGCATGAAGTCTTGACTCGGATCCACCGTGCTTTGCAAACTGCTGTTTTCTTTTCTTTGTTAGCAATAAATTTCATTTTCTTTGAAACCCAATTAGTGGATTCAATTTGTTTTTGAATTCGTGCGCAACAACTTGAACTCTTCATGATTTCATGGACGCATTCATGTGTAATATTTCATAGTATGGAAGTACTATCTTTAAAAAAAAGATCATGAAAGAAGGCACTTTTTCAGTTTAGCCTACAGTCCAATTTTTATCCAAGCCCAACATCTCTAATGTCTATGGGTGTCTGGCCTTATGGCTGTAATAAACAGATTGATTGATTGAATGTCTATGGAGATTCTCAGTCATCTCAGTCATCCAGTCATCCAGATATCCAGTTGCCTCGTGAAAAAGCATCTTTGGGACAACATCCCTAATATTGCTCAAGTGCTACTATATCCATTTATTTGCTATTGTCTCTATATTATATTTATTCTTTTTTTATATAAAAAAGCCAGTACAGTAGTGTTATCCCAAAGATTCATTTTCAAAAGGCAACTGGACTTTCTTTCTTTCTTTCTTTCTTTCTTTCTTTCTTTCTTTCTTTCTTTCTTTCTTTCTTTCTTTCTTTCTTTCTTTCTTTCTTTCTTTCTTTCTTTCTTTCTTTCTTCCTTCCTTCCTTCCTTCCTTCCTTCCTTCCTTCCTTTCTTTCTTTCTTTCTTTCTTTCTTTCTTTTTGCTTGAAGATGTTTTGCTTCTCATCTGCTTTAGAAAGAAGGTTGGAGTTTATTGAAGAGCAGAGCCAGACAGAAGCATGGCTCTGGGAAAGCTGACCACATAGAGCAGGGAGTGGTGGGCTTTTATACCTTCTGGGGCTCTTGAGGTTGTTTCCTGTTCCTGTTTGAGGCTTTGTATTTCCTGTGACATGTACTTTGACCTGAGTCTGAGTGTGCCCTTTTAGTATTGGTGGGTTAATCCTATTATGTCCCCAAAGGTCATGTCTTTTAGAGTTTGGGTGGGGTATGTAGATTTTAGGGGTCTTTGTCTTCCTAATCTCAGCTTCTAGCTTCCTGGCCCCAACCTTTCTGAATGGATTATTAAATTTGCATTTCTAAAAGCTGGCCTCTGCCTAGTTTCTGCTTGAGGCTATTAAGAAAACTGAGCTTGCTTTTTTGCCTTTAAGATCTTCTCCATTATTCCTTTGGATAAATATATTTTGCCTTTTTAATGTTTCCCAAAATATTTCTTTCTCTGGATTCTTCCCACACATGCTTGTTCAAAGATTATTCCATCTATTCATTCTTCTAAGACAAGGAGTCTCTCTCACTCCACATCTCTTTGTCTGTCTATTTGTCCACATATAGCATACTAAACATTGGGACAGTTGGGCTTTGTTCGCTATAAGATATTTTGTGCCTCAGAGACAGTATCGTTTGCTTTGCTGAAGCGCAGCGATGATGCAATTTGCAATACTGAGACACTATGCATCACTTCTGAATCACCTCTGGGTACTGGAAGAGTCAGAAAAGGGATATGAAGTGAAACTACTGTATATTCTGTGCATTCTTTCTTGGCTCTTTAGAGGTAAAAGCTTCAAAGTTTTCATGATGCTCCTTCAAAGAGATACTTTGTTGAAAGCATTGTCAAAGCAAAACACACTTTCAGATTTTTTCCACAGCTCAAATAGACACATAATTTAAACATATATGTGCCCTGCAAAAAGCAGGTAAGGATGGGGTAAAAAACCACTGGTTTACAATTGATATCATGGAATATGAAACCAGACATTCAAACTAGATTCCACTTATACTGTTTGAGCTACATCTGGGATATCTTCTAGGATGTCTATGCAGATTTTCAGTCATCATGGTTATCCCAATGGTGCTTTTTCAAAAGACAACTGAACTTTCTTTGTTTTTTCTTGAAGACATTTCACTTCTCATCCAAGAAGCTTCTTCAGTTCTAAAGAAGCTTCTTGGATGAGAAGTAAAATGTCTTCAAGCAAAAACAAAGTCCAGTTGCCTTTTGAAAAAGCACCTTTGAGATCTCCTAGCATGGGTGGAGGAAGGTAATGAAGAAACAATAATAAGATGTTAGGCAGACATTTTCTTTGCAGGATGAGGATGCAAAGGGTTTTTTTACATAAGAAAAAAAGTAGCAAACAGATGTTATAGAGGTTTTAGCTAAAGTGGGGGAGGAGTTAAGAGACTGACTAGTCTGGAATCTCTGAAGGAGAGGAAGCAATGGAGCACTCCTTGGAGTGCTTATGTGATTGTTCTCAAGAGACTGCAGTTACTCTGGAAAGATTCTTGTAAATAGGTGAGTAGAAATAAATATACCTTTCTGATTAGTTCACAGTGTCATTCTGGTTCCTTGAGCCTGACACAGATTAAACCAAAATTGTTTGAGTTTCTGGATAATAGATAATAATGGATTATGGCCAAGTATTCATACTGGAAAAAGCAACTTCCTAATCATATTTGCTGGGTTTGGGTTACCATGCATCATTATAAAGGGTTTTGCTGTATTCAGAGTTATTTATTTTCAATTTAATATTAGCCGTCTCACTTGTTTTTTGCCTAACACAAAATTTACTAGCATTACCTGTGGTAAATTTGCTAACCCCAATAATTCAAAATAGTTCAAAAGTCAATAACTTTCTAAGTCAGCGATCCCCAATCTGTCCGGCTTTGTGGACCAGTGGGGGGGGGGGAAGGGAGAGGGAATGTTTATCATGCAAGCAGTGGGTGAGCACATGCATGTGCGCAGCTCCATTTGTGCAAGTGGTGGGCAGACGCACAAATGGAGCTCTGCATGCATGCTTGCTCACTGCTCATGTGCACGCTTACCCACAACTTCTGTGGCGCTGTTCCGAGTGGGCCAAGGCCCTGGGGTTGGGAACCCCTGTTCTAAGTGAACCAAAATAAATGAATATTTTATTTATCCATGTATTTATTTATCAATCAAAGTAAATGCTTGGAGAAACCATTAAACTACCTAGAATTTTATTTTTTATATTTTTAAAAAAATTGTATAAATATACAGTATTTAATGAAATCTTGTTAGCCCCATGTGTGTTTACCAACCTCAGAAGGTTGTAAGGCTGAGTCAACCTTGAGTCCTGTCAAGATCAAACTCCAAGCTGTAGGCAGAGTTAGCCTGCAATACTGCATTCTACCCACGGCAGCACCAGGGTTCTTACACACACAAATACACAAACACACACACACGTACACACAGTATGAATGATAACCAATAATTTTTAAAAAAAATAATGGCAGGTGTTTCATTAATCAATTAACTTTTTATAGGCTGTCCTCAGTTTATGACCATTTGTTTAACAATGATTCACAGTTATGATAGCCTCAATAAAAGTGATTTATGATCTGCTCTCAAAGTTATGACAGTGACACCATCTCTGCAGTCACGAGATCACAATTTGAATGCTTGGCCACTGGCTTGAATTTAAAATTCGTTGCAGCCTGCAGTCATGTGATTGCAACATGAAACCTTCTCAGTTGGTTTCTGATTTCAAGTGGGGAAGTCAGATTCTCTTAATGACCGCTGCAAAAAAAATGCCAAGAAATTGAGTCTGTTTATGTGATACCTTGACTTAGACTGCAACAATTCATGATCATAATTCTGGACTCAATTACAGTCATAAATTGAGGACTGCCTGTATTTTCCAGTTCCATCAGAGAGAGAGAGAGAGAGTGTGTTTCCCTATTTTCAAGATGATAAACAGCAAAGTGATAAATAGGTCTGAACCCTAATGAGTCTCAATGCATAAATATATTTCTTCCAAATTATTTGTAACTATATAGTCTTGAGCCATGTGAATCACTTCCTTGGCAACTGAACGGAATTGTTTAAAAATCAAACTTTGCCGAATAAAGAAGAGGCGTATTTTTGCTTCTTTCGATCCGTCTTATGACCCCTCTGTGGAGATGCATTTATCATACCCTGGACTCCATCAGTCAATTTTTCTAGGTAGATCAAATCAATCTTGAAGGATAGCTTCAAGACTCGAAAGTTTAAATTAATCTCACAAAATGTGGCCAGATATCAGTTAGATGCCTCAATCAAACTTGCGTCAGCTGAGGCATGACATGTTAATAAGCTATTTTATCCTTAAATGCCTTGCAACATGGCATTGTAGGTTGCCTGTGTGCCACAGTAGGTGTTTGTGGGCACACACAAAAATAATATTTGGCTAATTTCTTTTTATTTATTTATTTTAAGATTTTTGTGATCTTGCTTCCCCCCCCCTGTAAGATTACAGTTCAGAAATTTGTTGTTCTAATCTGTAAAAATAAAACTTGCTGATTTTTTGTGACATGGAAAACCTTCTTTCCTGTCTCTTCCAGACTGATAATATCACAAGTCACAGAGTCCTTTCTTTATAGATAGCTACTGATGAATACCAATATTTTGCAAGGATGTCTTTTATCTTTTTCTCCTCTCCAGTACTAACTTTTCTATATTTTGTACCAGTTGTTCTTACCCAGTCCCTGCCACTTGGTCTATAATCTATTTCAGAATATTGTATATTTATAGTATTGATGCACTGTTCTTATATTTTTTTTTAAAAAAAAAAACTAGGGCACTAATAATGAATAATAAACCAGAGCAAAGTAAAAATAATTTATAGAATTAATTAAAACTGCCATCTTGATTTTTTGACCCCTGTGCCTGGTTCTGCTCTGGTTTATCAATACATATTCTTGTGTGCAATTGGAACCATTTAATTAATATGTCTAAGTATCAATGAATGTACACACACAAACACACACAGATACACACACAGAGGAACACGGACTCTAAAAGACAACGTTTCTCCATTTCATGAATGCATATAAGGAACAGTTATTTAAATCACTTTGTAATGGCATTCAGTGTTGGAATCAAGTAAATTATAAGTGAAAAGAGAACAATGGTAAACTACAATTAATGAAGTGGGAAAAAAAATCTTTAGTGCTTTAGATTAGATTCTCTAATCATAGCAGAAATCCTCCATGTAAGCAAGATGACTTTCCCCTTCTTTTGACCCACTGCTTTGATTTCACTTGAGACTGCATGCTATATATTGTGTTTAAGAAGAGATAAGGGCCTGCAATATAGGACAGGTGGGTGAAAAGGGATCCTTATCTCTAGCAACCTATTTTATGAAAATCCGCCAATAAGAAATCAATAAAGGTTACTTTACAATATGAGTAAGTGGTACATTGATCTAGTGCACTTGAAGGGCTGGATATCTGAGCCAATCAAGTGTCTCAAATGACCTATAAGCTTAAACTAAGAAAATGCTGGATAGTGGAGAGATGTAATTTTGTTCTCACAAAGAAGTTACGGGCACAGCTAAGTGAAAATTTTAGAACCACAGCCTGAAAACATACAGTATGATCAGAATTCTAAATTATATTCTGAACTAGATACTGTCTGTCTGTCTGTCTGTCTGTCTGTCTGTCTGTCTGTCTGTCTGTCTGTCTGTCTCTGTCTGTCTATCTATCTCGTGCTTTTTTTGTAAGAAAAAAGGTGCCGGAACTCAACCCCGCCCACCAGGCCATTCCTTGATCGGAAACCTTTCACTCCTCTCCCGAGCCGGACTGCCATGCAAAGGTGGATGGGATGGGTTGGGTAGGCCCGGTCTCCCTCTGCCATTTTGGAGCCAGGGGGGGAGTGATGGTGAACGGCTCCACTGCCGCTGTGCACCACTGGAGGGGCTTTCTTTAAGCTTCGCCCCGCAGATCACCTGCCCGGACACAGCCGCTGCCTCTTTGTCCTCTGCCAACTCTCCCGTGGCTTGCGCCGTGACCAGGTGGCACAAGCCTCCCCCGCTACCTCCCTCCGCCAGTCCTTTGTCACCTGCTCACGGAGAATGGAGAACACAGCAGCTCTGCGCAGGG
Source organism: Azemiops feae (assembly GCA_023970755.1). Taxonomy (NCBI): domain Eukaryota; kingdom Metazoa; phylum Chordata; class Lepidosauria; order Squamata; family Viperidae; genus Azemiops; species Azemiops feae. Next base: position 1,157,360 of record JALGBA010000028.1, read on the forward strand.
ATGCAGAGCAGAGAACAGCACTTGCTTGCTGCCCTGTATTGCCCCACATCTCCCTTCTCCCTTCTGGAAATGGCAGCCCCATTTCCTGCCACTTCTCCTCCTGGCGCAGCTCCTCCCTCTTCCCGAAAGCATTTCTGTGCTAACCTGCTTTCCAGCTCTGGCTGTTTCTCTTCTGCTGCAGGGAAATGGAGTTTGTGGGACTAAAAAAAGTTCAGTCAGATCTTCCAACTCCTTGTGAGATCTTTTTTTCCCCGCAAGAAGTTGGAAGGTCTGACTGAACTTTTTTAGTTCCACAAATTCCGTTGAAATGCGTTCTATGACAAAAAAAGTCATCTATCTATCATCTATCTATCTATCTATCTATCTATCTATCTATCTATCTATCTATCTATCTATCTATCTATCTATCTATCTATCTATCTATCTATCTATCTATCATCTCCTTCTCTCATCTATCATCATTTATCGTCTATCTGTCATAAAATTGGTGATTTAGATTTGCAAACATTTGTTTTCCTCTTTCTCCTTTTAGTCTTTTCCTGTATTCTTCTTACCCTTATAAGTAATAAAAGACTTTTTTTTTAAATTGGGGAAATGTTGCTACCACTCCAAAATCATGCCATTTGATGGGTTTCAGAAGGAATTCATCTATTGAAGGAATAAAACCTGGATCCAACAGTTTATGCAAATTTGTGTGCCAGCTTTATTTGCTCAAACGGGTTACTTATTTTTAATGGTTTGCCTAAGTTCCTTCTCTAAAAAAACCAACACACCATTGATTTGAATGGCATGGGAATTATACCTTTATGCTTGTCTCCCACACTCTTCACTTCTTTCAGAATGGCAATGAATATGGATATTTTAACTGTACAAAAATGACATTTAAGAAATGATCCCTTTCAAGATTTGAATTATCATTCCCACAATCACTAAATAAAGGGGATAAAGAAAAACTTACACATAAAAATACAGAAAAAACTCTAACAATTTCCTTTTGTAAACTACTGTGAATAGTAAAAAAGAAATACCATTAGTACTTGACTAGGGGAAATAGAAGCTACAGGAATTCCAAACGAAAAGAATTAAATATGTAAAATGAAATATTTACAGTTGTGTTTCTTTGTACTTATGTATGTAAATTCTCAAAATATATAACGTTTTTAGCTTACACTATTGGTAAAGTATCCTTAGGAAATTCAATTGTCCATTGTTTACCAAATCATACATCTTTCAAAAAAAAAAAGTTGTATGATAAAGGCTTGTTTTCTTTCCTGTTTGTTTCTTGCCCTTAAAAAGAAATTTCTGATGATTGTATGTGTACATCAACTGCAAAACTCAGGAAAAAAGCAAATTCCACTTGGACTGACAGCATGTATCTTGTCTGTTTGCAAAGAAGTATATCAATTTTTGTTTGCATAATATCTGTATCACTAAAATATGCATAACAAAGGATCAAAAGGCTCCATTCTGCTTTGGAGGAACACTGTTTTGGTGTAGGCATTTCCTGAATTTTCCCAAGTCAGTTGAATATATTTCTGAATGGTTGGCCATAGTTCTGTTTAATAGTTACAAATCTGGAGCACTCTGATAATCTATCAATTTTCATTGATTTCATACTGTGACTGTAGGAGAGATGTTTCATAGGCATTATCATGTATGCTTGAAGAATAGATATAGATATTCTTGATAATATAGGATCTTATTATTTATTTTTTTCCATCTTTCATAACATCAAAACTACAATTTAGTAGTTTTTGTGGATCTTAGGGTTTTCACCAAAGGCTTTTGGACAGTGCATGCAGCCCTATGGTGCTATGCTCTGCACTTTTGAGATAATGTATATGAGGGAGAGATTGAGAGATGTACATCGTATGATAATTTGTCCCCATATTTTGTGCCCCTATTTCATTTCAAATCAACAGCTGTTTCTAGCATCAAAAGACTTTCTTTAGGTTGATTTATATGTCAAGCTAATGAAATTAATTTAAGAATACTTCATTCTCTTCGAATGGGTAAGAATTTTTGGTTCCATCTATGAAATCATTAAAACGATCAGTGAAGCAGATTATCTGGATCCTTTCAATCAGGATTCAAACCTGGGTATGGCATGGAAATGGCATTGGATGCACTTTTGGCTTGAGTAGGATGGGGTTGTGCATCTATCCTTACCCTATTGGACCTCTTGGCAGGCTTCAGTACCATTCTGGATCAATTCAAAGTATTGGGGGTGGATGGCAAGGTGTTGTGTTGGCAAGGTCACCTGAGTAGTGCAAATGGGTGTGGAGCCTTCTCGGAACTGTTGAAAGGAGTTTGTTGCAGACTGAAGATAGATGGAAGATAGAACAGAAGAGGAAGGATATGACATCATCTATCTTCAGTCTACAACTGAAGAAATAGATAAGCCTCCAGGTGTCATCAACAACTCTCTAAAAGAATGCAAATGACCAGCTGTCTGCAAGGAATATAAATCCTTCCATTCCCCACCATACAGTCAGAGCTGAAGAAGCTTCTTGGATGAGAAGCGAAATGTCTTCAAAAAGAAAAAAGAAAATCCAGTTGCCTCATGAAAAAGCACCGTTGGGACAACCATGAACTGGATGACTGAGAATCTCCATAGACATTTTCTGGAGTTAATTCCAGTCAGTGGGGTGGGAAGGGAGATCCTGCTCTCATCTCCTACTGTGTTGGATGCTACAGGAGTCAATGCCCTCTACTCTTCTATTCAACATCTACATGAGACTGCTGAGTAACCTCATCTCATGCCATGGGTAAGATGTCAATAGTATACTGATAATACCCAAATATACATCTCTGACCCTGGTGAATTAAGAAATGTTGTGGATGTCTACTATTATGTGCTTAGCTCTTTAGAAACTGTGTCTGCAACCTGAGACAGAATAAATTCAACATACTGATTTTGATATTTAAAGTCCTACATGGCATGCGGCTGGGTTATCTAAGGCAGGGCTTTTCAACCAGTGGTACGCGTACCACTTGTGGTACATTAATGAGTGGCAGGTGGTACGCAGCCCTGCCTAGCCAAGTGTAGTGGGGAAGGGAAAGAGCCAGCGCAGGCAAGGACTTACAGTGAGAGAGTCCTCTGGAGCTGCAGAGTGGGTGGGGCGAGACAAAGGCCCCAGGCTCACTTCTGGCTCACCCTCCCCCATGAGAAAGGAGGGGGGGGGCAGAGACAGGAGAGGCTATAAAAGGAGGCAGTTTGGGCGGGAGAGGGAAAGAGAAAAAAAGCAGCAGCCTTGGGAGGAGGCGGAGTCAGCTCTAGCTGCACGGAAGGGAAAAAAGAAGAAGGAGGAGGGTGGGGGGGAGGAGATCAAGCAGGCCGGCCATGAGCCGATCTACAACTGCTGTGGCAGCCACCTGTGCTGGCAGTAGCAAACAGGCAAGAAATGCAATGGGGGAAGGGTCGCCCTCCAAGAGGAATGAAAAAAGGCAGCAATGGCTGGAGTGAGGCACGGAGGAAGGAGGGAGGGAGATGGAGAGTGGAAGGATTCTCATGTGCTTTTGTGACTTTGAAGTTCTGGGATTTGTGCAATGTGGGCTTTGTGTTCTTAAGGAGTGTTTGGCAATTTCTATTTGGCTGATGTCTCGTGGTAGCTTCTATTGCTCTGCTATTGTTAGCTGTAAGTTTTGCTGCAAGGGATTTTGAAGTATTTTTCTCCTGAATGGATTTTGCCTGTAGCATTCCTTTACTTATGAATGGAGCCATTTGGGAGGCTGCCTTAACCGGCAGCCAATATTTACTACATTTTTTTTTCTTCCTTAAGTGCCGGCTGTGCTCCTTTCCTTTCTAGCCCGTAGCTAATTCTTAAAGGGGAATGTGCCTCCTTCAGAAGGAGATGGGAATGAGAAAAAGGGAGGCAGGGAAGGGAGGGAGGGAAGGAAGTTCCGCCTGAGCACTTGGCCACCAGCAGCTCTACCATTGACTTTGCTTGTCAAAAGGTTGCAGAAGGGGATCACATGACCCTGGGACACTGACCATCATAAATATGAATCAGTTGCCAAGCATCCAAATATAAATCACATGACCCTGGGCATGCTGCAATGGTCATAAGTGTGAAAAATGGTCATAAATCATTTCAGTGCAATTGCAACTTTGAACAGGGTTTTTTTGTTTTTGGTCATCAAGTTTTTGACACCTTGCTAGGTGGTACTTGAATACTGCCATATCCTAAAAGTGGTACAATTGGTAAAAAGGTTAAAAAGCCCTGATCTAAGGAAGCACTATTGCCCAATTATGCCTAGCCCTCACCCCAGTTCCAGCAGAACAAGCATGTTGTTGGCTAAGGGAGCTCCATTTGGCTGGTCCTAGGTGGTGGGCATCCTCCACAGCCCGAAGTGAGGCTACTTCCATCCCTATTCCCAGAGTCCCTGAAAACCTGATTGTGCCAGGCCTAGGACCCCTGGCAAGATTCTGAGCTAGCTCCATTATTATTAACATGTGTCCTTTACCTAATATTTGTTCTTTTTTAGTCCTGTGGTTTTTAAATAGATTTTTTTTTAAATAATAATAATTGTTTTGTATATTTTAATTCTCCTTCATGGATTACTGCCTTGTCGTGGCGAAGGGGCTTGCGTAACTCAATGAAGTTATGAGCTATGCCGTGCAGGGCCACCCAAGACGGACAGGTCATAGCAGACAGTTCTGACAAAATGTGATCCACTGGAGAAGGAAATGGCAACCCACTCCAGTATCTTTGCCATGAAAACCCCATGGACAGTACTAAAAGGCAAAAAGATATGACGCTGGAAGATGAGCCCCTCAGGTCGGAAGGTGTCCAATATGCTACTGGGGAAGAGCAGAGGGCTAGTACTAGTAGTGCCAGAAAGAGTGAAGCGACTGGGCCAAAAGCCGAAAGGACGCTCAGCTGTGGATGCATCTGGTGGTGAAAGGAAAGTCCGATGCTGTAAAGATTTTTTCTCCATAGGAACCTGGAATGTAAGATCCATGAATCAAGGCAAACTGGACGTGGTCAAACAAGAGATGACAAGACTGAACATCGACATCTTAGGAATCAGCGAACTAAAATGGACAGGAATGGGTGAATTTAATTCAGAGGACCATCAGGTATACTAGCGGGCAAGAATCCTCAACAGAAATGGAGAGCCTGCATCGTCAATTAAAGGAGTAGAAAAGCAATTATGGGCGACAATCCCAAAATGACAAAATGATCTCAGTGCGAATCCAAGGCAAACCATTCAATATCACAGTAGTCCAAGTCTATGCCCCAACCACTGGTGCTGAAGAGGATGAAATTGACCGGTTCTATGAAGCCCTACAGCACCTTATAGAATCAACACCAAAAAATTATGTCCTTATCATCATGGGGGATTGGAATGCTAAAGTAGGAAGCCAAAAGATAAAACGGAATAACAGGCAAGTTTGGCCTTGGAGTACAAAATGAAGCAGGGCACAGGCTGATAGAATTTTGTCAAGAGAATACGATGGTCATAGCAAACACTCTTTTCCAACAACCAAGACGTCTCTACACATGGACATCACCAGATGGTCAACACAGAAATCAGATTGACTATGTGCTCTGCAGCCAAAGATGAAGAAGCTCTATACAGTCAGTAAAAACAAGACCAGGAGCTGACTGTGGCTCAGATCATGAGCTTCTTGTTGCAAAATTTAGGCTTAAATTGAAGAAAGTAGGGAAAAACACTAGGCCACTCAAGTATGAACTAAATCATATCCCTGATGAATATACAGTAGAGGTGACAAATAGATTTAAGGAATTAGATCTGATAGACAGAGTGCCTGAAGAACTTATGGACGGAGGTTTGCAACATTGTACAAGAGGTAGCAACTAAAACCATCCCAAAGAAAAAGAAATGCAAGAAAGCAAAATGGCTGTCTGAGGAAGCTTTGCAAATAGCTGAGGAAAGAAGGGAAGCGAAAGGCAAGGGAGAAAGAGAAAGATACACCCAATTGAATGCAGAATTCCAGAAAATAGCTAGAAGAGATAAGAATGCCTTCTTAAATGAACAGTGCAAAGAAATAGAAGAGAACAATAGAATAGGGAGAACCAGAGATCTCTTCAAGAAAATTGGAGATATGAAGGGAACGTTTCATGCAAAGATGAGCATGATAAAGGACCAAAATGGCAGGGACATAACAGAGGCAGAAGAGATTAAGAAGAGGTGGCAAAATTACACAGAAGAACTATACAAGAACGAGCTTAGCATCCCTGATAACCACGATGGGTGGTCACTGACCTCGAGCCAGACATCCTAGAATGTGAAGTGAAATGGGCCTTAGGAAAGCTGAGCAACAACAAAGCTAGTGGAGGTGATAGTATTCCAGCTGAGCTATTCAAAATCTTAAAAGACGATGCAATAAAAGTGCTACACTCAATTTGCCAGCAAATTTGGAAAACTCAACAGTGGCCACAGGATTGGAAAAGGTCAGTTTACATTCCAATTCCAAAGAAAGGCAATGCCAAAGAATGTTCAAACTATCACACCATTGCACTCATTTCACATGCAAGTAAAGTTATGCTTAAAATCCTACAAGCTAGACTCCAGCAGTATGTGGATCGAGAACTTCCAGAAGTACAGGCAGGATTTCGAAGAGGCAGAGGAACTAGAGATCAAATTGCCAACATGCTGGATCATGGAGAAAGCTAGGGAGTTCCAGAAAAACATCTACTTCTGCTTCATTGACTATGCTAAAGCCTTTGATTGTGTGGATCACAACAAATTGTGGCAAGTTCTTAAAGAGATGGAAGTACCAGACCATCTTATTTGTCTCTTGAGAAACCTATATGCGGGTCAAGAAGCAACAGTGAGAACTGGACACGGAACCACTGATTGGTTCAAAATTGGGAAAGGAGTCCGGCAAGGCTGTATTCTGTCGCCCTGCCTATTTAACTTATATGCAGAGCATATCATGAGAAAGGCAGGGCTAGATGAATCAAAAGTTGGAATTAAGATTGCTGGGAGAAATATCAACAACCTAAGATATGCAGATGATACCACTCTAATGGCAGAAAGTGAAGAGGAACTAAAGAGCCTCTTGATGCGGGTGAAGAAGGAGAGTACAAAAGTTGGCTTGAAACTCAACATTAAGAAAACCAAAATCATGGCATCCGGCCCTCTCAATTCCTGGCAAATAGATGGGGAAGAAATGGAGGTAGTGACAGATTTTATCTTCCTGGGCTCTAAGATCACCACAGATGGGGACTGCAGCCAAGAAATTAAAAGACGCTTGCTCCTGGGGAGAAAAGCTATGGCAAATTTAGACATCATACTAAAAAGCAGAGACATCACCTGCCAACAAAAGTACGTATAGTCAAGGCCATGGTTTTCCCAGTTGCAATGTATGGCTGTGAAAGTTGGACCATAAGAAAGGCTGAACGCAAAAGAATTGAGGCCTTTGAACTATGGTGCTGGAGAAGACTCCTGCGAGTCCCTTGGACTGCAAGGCGATCAAACCGGTCAGTCCTAGAGGAGATCAACCCTGACTGCTCCTTAGAAGGCCAGATACTGAAGTTGAAACTCAAGTACTTTGGCCACCTAATGAGAAGGAAGGACTCACTGGAGAAGAGCCTAATGCTGGGAAAGATTGAGGGCAGTAGAAGAAGGGGACAACAGAGAATGAGGTGGCTGGATGGAGTCACTGAAGCAGTAGGCGTGAGCTTAAATGGACTCCAGAAGATGGTAGAGGACAGGAAGGCCTGGAGGAACGTTGTCCATGGGGTCGCGATGGGTCGGACACGACTTCGCAACTAACAACAACAACAATATTTTAATTGTTTTTAGCTTTGTTGTATGCCACCCAGAGTCACTTTTTTGTGGTCATATAAACCTGATAAATAAATAAATGGGGAAGGGGTTTCTGAAAGTTCATTCTTTTCATTTCAGTATTAAGGGTAAACTTTATGAGAAAATAAAAAGCTATTCAGAATCTAAGCAGCAAGAACTTATTATTTGTTCAGATTGAAGGTAGAAGTAAATACTGCTTTCTCTCATCAGTTATTTGTAGAGTGGGGGATGCAATATAATAAAGTGCATTATGGGCTCAATATTTTCTGCTTTTGAATATAATGATTAGGTATGTTCTGAATGTAATTTCCCATCAAAGTGTCTCCTTTATCCAGCCATTATTGTTCAGCAATAGGCCATTATCTTTCAAAAGTACATCATTCAATTTGCATTATCTCTTAAACCAATCAATTGTGGTGTTTTCCACTTTTATTTGCCACAGTGCAAAGAATTTTACTCACATGGCTTTGCAACGGAATTTGTCTGCAGCTTACATGAAAGGAAATTCTGGTTTAATAGGAAATACTGTATAGCCTTGAAAGAATTTACCAGCAATGTCACATACGAATGTATAGGAAATAGTTTTAACCTGATCTAAAATATTACAAAAAATATTTGAGTTTTTATTTGCACGCTAAGTAAGTTGTCCATTTTAGATATTGGAAGACAAGCAAAGTATTCAGAGAGGCATAGTATGAAGATATATAATAAACGGTCCAGTATATATATATTTATATTAATATAATGTAGTTATATTATAATTATATATTTATAATTATGTATCTAAACAATGTAATATAACATATGCTATATGTTATAATATATATTATATATTAAAGTTATTATATTAAGATACAACATTATTATATATTTTATATTTATAAATATTATATTTTACATTATATTATTATATATATATTATGTTACTTATTATATATAATAAAAAATACAGAAGCAAAGCATTCAGACATTCAAAATATGAAGGTATATATAAAATAAAGGTCCAGTTAGTGAAACATTTATTTTATTTATTTTAATTACATTTTGGTGCTGCCAATCTCCGTATAAGGTGACTCCTGTCCAGTGAGTTGTACTGGAAACTTGGTATTGCTAAAACAACTTTAGATGAAATGAGTGACATTATCACTCATTAATATACATTAATATAGAGCAATCTGATAAGGAAAAATAAAGTGGTGAATTTAAACCTCAGGGAATCAGTCATAACCTTACTCTTGGGCAATGTGTACAGCCTTTGATGGAGAAAAAGGTTTTTCCCCCCTTTCATTGAATCCAATCTTTATATGGTCAATAAAATTAATTTTGAAACAATGTTTATAAAGATTGCTTGAGTGACCCTTTATATGTATACCATTTTATGGGTATGTCTCTAGTTTGCCTAATGAGGTTCTGTTTTATGTAAGCTTTTGATTTGCTATTTCATGCAGAGGAACTACACTTGGCCTTGATACATGGCAAGAAATTACCAGTGGTTTTCCTGAATGGGTAAAATGGATCTATTCTGTCTGCAAAATCTTTGCTTATAGTGCTCTATGGGGCATGATGGCTCAGGGGTTAGAGACGCTGGAAAGCTGACAGCCCGGGTTCAAGAACTGAGCGCCACGTGGCAGCATGAGCCCCCAGTGCCTGCTCACCTAGCAATTCAAAAGGATGCAAATGTGAGTAGATAAATAAGTACCACTTCATTGGGAAGGTAACAGCATTCCATGCGCCTCAGCATATACTCATGCTGGCCACATGACCATGGAAATGTTTTTGGACAATGCTGGTTCCCTCAGTTAAGAAAGGGAGATGAGCACTTACCCGTAGAGTTGGACACAACTGGACCTTTGCCTTTATAGAGTTCTCAGTTTCGTAGTAGTAATAGTAGTCATTTAGTGACTGCAATTGGTTCTGACAATTCTATCATTAAGAGAAATGGTCACCAAGTGAACACATGACTGAGAAAGAGGGAGAAAGAGACACTGCAAAAAAGACAATGTTTGCTGCTATCTCATTTAGATAAACTTTTCTGTACAGTGTCTGGTGCTTGATTCCTTTTTTCCCTCTGTTTTGTCTCCTTGCAGGGTGGAGAGATAGCTTAAACAAGCTATTTCCTCCTGAACTGTATTTCTTCACAGTGCAGAGCTTCCCTAAAAAGTACTAGCCAGCAAGTTAACAAGTTCAGCTCTGTGTTCTTGATCAGTTGATTAGAACCCTCTAGCTATCTGTAGCTGCTGATTGAAACTGACCAGACCTTAATCAGTTTCACACTGAAAGTTTTTGAATAGAGGAATGTTGTCTATTTCTTATAGAAAAATCAAAAGAGAAATGTACATAAGATTTTCATCCAGTTCAGCATAAAGGAATTCAGCTATTGGCCTTGCTATGAATAAGATTGTAAAACATGAAAATAATGTTTTTGAGTGTTGGGTCCATTGTTTCATGAGCATACTTCTGTGATGGGTCAACCTCCTTAAAACAAAGAATAAAACAGATGCATTGAGTATCAGCAGACGCAAGCAACCATAGTCAATAACTATTGTTTAATACAAGTTACAAGAGTCTCACCAGACTGCTTGCCCTCCACTGGGAACAACCATTATCTTGGATGAGATCATGCCATTTGCAGCTGTGCACCAATTCCAGGTTATGCCAATAGTATAATACCATTAGTATGCAAAATGACATGATTCATTCAGTGTGAAATCTATGGTATAAAGGTCTGCTGGTTCAAGGATTTCCCCTTTAGGTATGCAGAATATTCACAAATACTTTCCAGCAGATTTTGTCACAGGGAAATAGAGGACACATTTCCAAAATGTATGAACAAAAAAATGATGAAAATTCCTTCCAGAATACTTCAAAAGGAGAGAGAGAGAGAGAGAGAGAGAGAGAGACAGACAGACAGACAGACAGACAGACAGACAGAGATGGAGAGACAGAGAGAGAGAGACAGAGAGAGAGAAAGAGAAAGAAAGGAAAGGAAAGAAAGAAAAAGAAAGAAAGAAAAAGAGTAGGCAATCAAATTGTTCCCCTGTGTGTTTAGTAAAGAGATGGGGTAATTCCTTTAAGTTCTCCAGAACACTCTTTTTTTTTTTCATGGTACTCTGTTTAAGTAAAGTTCTTGCTTACATTTCCAGGAGGTTGTTTGCAATCCAAGACTAATACAGAAACATCAGTAAACTAATCTAAACAAAGACCTGTTAGAAATCACAAAGCAATTAGCTAGCTTTCAAATTTCAAAGAACTGTACCACAGGATTAATGTTAAGCAAAACAAGCAATCAAAGAGAAAGCAAACAAAAAGAAAAAAGGAAAGGGAAAAAAGCAGTGCAAAATAAATAAATAAATTGCACACATTTTTTTAAAGGTATAAACAACTCGGAGTTCCATGTGTAAGTTGGGAAGCCATATAAATGTAATACATCAATAAATATAAATAAAATAATCTCTATAGAAAAATCCCCCTCATCAGTTTTGTTTCATATCAAGTTTATAGATATTCAGATTTTCTGAAATTTGAAATTAGTTTATTGCTTGTATGATTGACCCTAACAATATTACGGCTCCTTTACAAATAGTATTTTGGCATTAATTTCTGCCCTATGAGACCATCAAGAAAATAAACCAAACCAAAGGGGCATGATCCAACCCCAGAAAAACATCAAGAAATAATAACTAAAATGACAAATTTATACACAAAAGGAATAATATCAAGCCTTCTTATTCACCAGTGCCTCAGTAGAGAGGGATGATAGAACAACTAATATATGTTTTACGTGCAAAAAAACAAAACAAAACAAAACAACAACCCTCAGATTAGGGAAGATATCCCTAATATCTTCATATGTATTATAGAAAAATTAAAAAGAAAAAAAGATTTTCAATCCTATGGGCACACCTGGAATTTTGAGAATCTGTAATCAGCAGTTTTACAAAATGACTATCCTGAAACTCCAGGGGACTGGAGGCTAAAACATATAAAGAATGGTTGCTGGAATTGGGTATGTCTAGTCTAATGAAGGGAAGGACGAGGGGTGACATGATAGCAGTGTTCCAATATCTCCAGGGTTGCCACAAAGAAGAGGGAATCAAGTTATTCTCCAAAGCACCTGAAGGCAGGACAAGAAGCAATGGATGGAAACTACCCAAAGAGAGAAGCAACCTAGAACTAAGGAGAAATTTCCTGACAGTTAGAACAATTAATCAGTGGAACAACCTGCCTCCAGAAGCTGTGAATGCTCCAACACTGGAAAACCATTTGTCTGAAATGCTATAGGGTTTCCTGCCTGAGCAGGGAATTAGACTAGAAGACTTCCAAGGTCCCTTCCAACATTATTATTATTATTATTATTATTATTATTATTATTATTATTATTATTATTATTATTATTATTATTATTATTATTATTATTATTATTATTATTATTATTATTATTATTATTATTATTATTCCTTTATAACACCATAGCTTACTGTTAACTTTTTTTGGGATAGCTGGAGTGATTTCTAAACAAAATATTATACTGGTTACAGGGTGGAGAAAAGAGGTGATAACTCCAATATAGCATCAAATTCCAGATTCAAGTCTTCCAAGATCTGCCTGAATCATTGACTAGTTTGGCTCTCTTGTTTTCATATTAAAGGCACTAACCCCATTCTTTTCACCCTGCTTATGAAGGGATTTGCAAATTTGGTTAACTGAATTAAAAACAAACAAACAAAATGATGTTCAGCAGCTTGAGCAAGACCCCAAATACTCCAAAATAATCCACTTCTTGCTTATTAACTCATGCTATGTCAGAACGTGCAAGATAACCCAGGAGTAAACACAGTAAACAGTGGTCTATAGTAAATGGTGGTTTATCTTACACTGTCTACAATATCATACACTAGGAACAATATACATACATGAGCTAATATAGCAGGATCCAACAAACCACAGTTACAGCAGGAAACGGAAGAAGGAACAACACATCAGCAGAGCTTTCCCTTTATACAAAGGCTCTTAAAGAGACACAGACCCTGCTAACTCATTCCCATTATTACATCTTACATCTTACATTACATAAGCTGGTTAGCTGTTAAAGCAATACCTTGACATACTATGTCTTAGTTCCAGCTTAATTTCTCTATCTTCAACTTCGGTATCAAGAGCAGAGGAGCTACCACCACTGAAGCATGAAACCGAGGATGAAAAGTTGTTGTAGTTTGCTTCTGGCTCACAAAAACCCCAAAGCAGGAGAAACTGAAGCAAGCAAATGGTATAGAAACCAGTATATTAATTCTTACATCAAGTGTTTTTTATTCTGAGGATGGTAGGCAATCAGTTCAGAACTTGGATCAATTTACAAACAGAACAAGCTGGAGGGTCAAAGTGACACATGTAGGAGGACTTGTCCTGCTATTGATCATAAGAGATCTTTTGTCTTTTCCAGAAGATAGTTAGTCCCATCTGTTGTGGGAGAGAAAAAATACCTCAGACATTTATTATGGCACTGCATGGTAAACAAGAGAGTCTTTTTCATCTGGTGAAGTATTATTTTCAACCATAAGCGAAGAAAAAGAGGAGAGGGAAGGACTCATTAAATTCAGATGGAAGGGTGTTGTCTGTTACAATTGTCTGCTAAAAGTAAAATAAACATTGGTTGTTTAAAACAAATTAACTCTAACTGAATCATATGAGTAAAGGAAAACTTACATTTTCCATGAATTGTGATTGAATGATCACAGAATATTGATGGAATATTTACAAGAACTAGTGTTCTAAAATAAACCAGCTGTCAAATACAGGAAATCAGGAATCTAGGCTGTTCAAATGAATATTGAAGGTTTATTGCAAGCATATGTTCTCTGCAAGAATCTGAACTACTAACAGTCAAAGCAAATTGACTGTAGATAAGAGTCAATGGTTTTCTGATATTACATTTATATCTTTGAAAAGCAAAAAAAAAGAGTCAATGGAATTCAAAATGGGCTGGACTTAGATCTCTTGCGGGCACGAATGGACTTGAGACTGATGACACATTTGACTCCTCCTTCAGGTTCAGCCTGGTCATCTCTTACATCTCTTACTTTTCTATTTTCTAGAGGAACTTCTAATCCCACACTGTTCTTATAAACCAAGTAACAGTAGCATATGTAGACCTAATAAGTTATAGACTGTTTTTATTATATTCAACAAATTATGGAAGAAGTGTTCTAATGTTCTTGTTAGCCTCTTGAAACCAGAAGCAAACAAATATATACATATCAAGGTATATTTTAAAATAAATAATTATTCATGCCTCCCCCCCCCCATTTAATCATGGATGATCCTTGAAGACTGGAGTCCCTGCAGTTTCATTGGCAATGTTTTTCAGGAGCGGTTTGCCATTGCCACCTTTCTAGGACTGAGAGACAGTGACTGGCCAAGGTCACCCAGCTGGCTCTGTGGATAAGGCAGGACGAGAACTCACATTTCCTGATTTCTAGCCTGATGCCTTAATCGTTACACCAAACGGGATCTCTGTTTGCTATTTACTCTAATCTTATATCAACCAATTAATATTTTACCTATGACAGATCTTTGTGCCCTTTGTTTAGTGCAAGATTAGGTAGCACCCTCTCCTCACACTTTCCTCAGCTCCAGTATAGCAGACAATTGTTCCTGGTGTTGGTAATATCCTGTTGTCAGCATTGTGATTTAATGTATAACTAAGATATTCTATTAGTCTGATAAAGTGACTTTTGAGTATTCCTGAAACCAAATGAGTTGGCTTAGTTTAGTTCTCCTGGATAAGGAGCTTTTGAAACAGCCCTCCTGGTGCCCTCCAACTAGGCCAGAATGAAACTCCCATGTTCTTTTTAAAAAAACAAAACAAAACAAGTTTTATTAATTTTCCAGCTTTACAAAAATCCGAATATTAAGGAAGCAGTGTGGTGATTGGGTAATCCATAATCCAATAACAAGATCTTTCGTACATATGTCAGGTTACATCATCAAAAATTTCCTCTCTATTTCCCTTGATTATTATATCACATTCAAATTAATACATTGCTAATTATAATTCAATCAGTTAAGACATTTATCAGTATATTTTAACTTATAGGTATCCATGTCCTGTTTTTAAATTTTACCTAATTTCAATTACAGTATTCCAATTAGCTTAATATCCATAGTATTTAGATTTTGGGTAACCCAAAGTTCCCTTATTTCATTACAAAATAGTTGTCATATCTAAAATACATATATTGTTTACTCAAATAAATTCTTACTTTATTTCACAAATATATTCTGTTTCTCATCCTAGTACCTCATCACTTACTAATAAAATGTCCTTTATTGTCTCAGTCCAACTTCTATATTATAATTCAAAACTATTATTCTAATGGCTATTTTTTAATTTCCCTTATAAGTCTAGGTCCTAAATATTAAATCAATTAATACCTTTTAAAATCTCCTTAGCCCATTAAGTAAGATTTTAAGCTCTTCCATTATAGGTCAAAAAATCCCATTTTTTAAGTCTAACTCTAGCTTTCTTTTTGTGCCAAGCAGGCTTCCATACCAGTGCCTTTAAATCCTCAGGTGGATCTCCCTTCATTCCTACACGTTATTTGAATCAAGGGAGACCATCCAATTATCAATTTTTCAAAGGAACTGGCCCCTTTGTAATCATTGGATTGTTGGCCTGATAATTCAAATCTCCATGTTTGGTTTAATATATTTGTCATTAGTTCAGTCTGGTCTTCTTCTTCTTCCGGTTCCATTTGGCTTAAGTAAGAAGTCATGTTCAATGTTGTAATTGTTGTTTGGTTGTCTAGGTCAGGGCTTTTCAACCTTTTCACCGATTGTACCACTTTTAGGATATGGCAATATTCGAGTACCACCTAGCAAGGTGTCAAAAACTTGGCAACAAAAAAAAACCTGTTCAAAGTTGCAATTGCACTGAAATGACTTATGACCATTTTTCACACTTATGACCATTGCAGCAACAGGGTCATGTGATTTATATTTGGATGCTTGGCAACTGATTCATATTTATGATGGTCACAGTGTCCCAGGGTCATGTGATACCCTTTTGCAACCTTTTGACAAGCAAAGTCAATGGCAGAGCTGCTGGTGGCCAAGTGCTAAGGCGGGACTTCCTTCCCTCCCTCCCTTCCCTGCCTCCCTTTTTCTCATTCCCATCTCCTTCTGAAGGAAGAATTTGAACCCCCCCCATATTTTCCCTCTTCCGTATATTGATCAAACAAGGAAAGGCCTCCAGAGACAGAAAGGACAAGCTGCTGAGTGAACTAGCTTAAAAAGGCACTTCCCCTTTAAGAATTAGTTACTGGCTAGAAAGGAAAGTAAGGAGCCCAGCCGGCACTTAAGGAAGAAAAAAAAATGTAAGTACTGGCTGCTGGCTAAGGCAGCCTCCCCAAATGGCTCCATTCATAAGTAAAATCCATTCAGGAGAAAAATACTTTAAAATCCCTTGCAGCAAAACTTACAGCTAACTACAGCAGAGCAATGGAAGCTAAAACGAGCCATCAGCCAAATAGAAATTGCCAAACAATCCTTAAGAACACAAAGCCCACATTGCACAAATCCCAGAACTTCAGTCGCAAAAGCACATAAGAATCCTTTCACTCTCCATCTGCCTTCCTCCCTCCATGCCTCACCTCCAGCTATTGCTGCTTGTCATTCCTCGTGGAGGGCGACCCCTCCCCCACTGCATTTCTTGCCTGTTTGCTGCTGCCAGCACAGGTGGCTGCCACAGCAGTTGTAGATTGGCTCATGGCTGCCCGGCCTGCTTGATCTCCTCTTCCCCCACCCTCCTCCTCCTTCTTCTTCCCCTTCGGTGAAGCTAGAGCTGATTCTGCCTCCTCCCAAGGCTGCTGCTTTTTCTCTCTCTCCCTCTCCCTCCCAAACTGCCTCCTTTTATAGTCTCCGCCCCCCTGGGTGAGCCAGAAGTGAGCCTGGGGCCTTTGCAGCTCCAGAGGACTCTCACTGTAAGTCTTTGCCTGTGCTGGCTCTTTCCCTTCCCCACTACACTTGGCTAGGCAGGGCTGCGTACCACCTGCCACTCATTAATGTACCACAAGTGGTACGTGTACCACAGGTTGAAAAGCCCTGGTCTAGGTTGTCTAGGTTCTCAATGTGCTGTACATGTTGGTCTTCAGCACCCTCCATCTTAGTGTTGCTCTCTTCAGTTTCTGTTGCTTTTTGAATTGCAGATTTTTTAGTTGAGATCAAGGTTTGACTATCAAAGTTAGATTGTACCTGGTATTCTTTAAAGTCCACTTTGATGTTAATTACTTCCTCTCCTGTTGCTTTTTGGATTGTAAGTTCATCAGTTGAAATCTGGGCTGGATGTTGTAAATTTAGGGTGGCACCTTTGCCTTTCAATCTGGAATTCATTAGCTCAGTAGTCTCAAGGATTTTTTCAAGTATAAGTTTATAGTTAAATTGTGGGTAGTATTCCTCCATTTCTATGGTGTTTACAGATAGTCCTTTAGTGGAGGCTGTTTTTGATAAAAGTCAGTGAACATCCACCTCCACTATAAAGAGTTGTTTGTGATCGCGGCTCCGGCGGACGTGTAGAGAGAGCGCTCTCTCCGCCGTCTGGTTTTCCTTCGTCGGGAGACCCTGAAAAGGGTCAAAACTCACCCTGGAGGGGCGACGACCGTGAGGAGGACCCTCGACAGATCGCGGAAGGGCAGCAGCCCTTCCGTTTGATCCGAGCCAGCTCCTTTGGACTGACGATGAAAAGATTGGCCATCAATATGACCGATCACTAAGCCGTACCAGCCAAAAGCCAAAATCACTACCAAGCACAACGAAAGCACCGCGGAGGAATTGGGTGAGACCTTACCTTACCTTTCTTGTATCCCAACTATCTTCCTGTAAAAGCCTCTTGAAATTTCTTCCCCCCTCTTAACTTGGTGGCGTCTGCCTACCTTGGGAATATAAGGCTTTGAAAAAAAAGAAAAGAAAAGAACAACTAAACTAAACTCCCATGTTCTAATCATGATTGCCTAATGGCCAAGCTGAAAGATAAATTGAATATTTTCTCAGATGCTTAAACAATAGTAACTGTTGTTATTATTAGTAACTGTTGTTATTATTAAGATTTGTATTTTTACATTTTCAGTGAAGTAATACTTTTACTGTGAACCATCTTGAGACAGTGTTCTGCTTTGAAAAAACAGTATAGAGTTTGCTTAAGCAAGCAAACAAGATTATTTCCAGCAAGCAAAAATCACCTCTGCTCAAGGGTACTATCTAGGTATACATAAAGCATCCCTCACAGACTCCTATTTAAATGTCAAGCACAGAGCCAAAATGCTGAATTCCCTGTTCATTATTTCTACACCACTCAACCACATGTTATTTGTTATTCCTTTTCCTTTTCCCCTGCCCCCCTTTTAGTCTCTTTTCTTTTTTACAGGCTTTGCTAGTATAAAAAAGTGCTAATTGGTGCCACATACTGTTTACATGTCTAGGATCACAACATTGTCTAGGCAGACACATTCTGTACAAAAATAATTGTTCCTACCATACAGGATGTATTATTGGAGCAATTAGTCTACTGATTTAAAGCTCAACTAATATGGGGTCCTTGATGCTTTCTGAACTTGGTTGTTTTTTGACAGACATTTCATTAGCCAAACTAGGTAATATCAACACTAACATCCACATCAATCTTGATGTCATCTTGTTTGGCTAATGAAATGTCTGCCAGAAAACAACCAAGCTCAGGGAGCAACCAAGGACCCCTCATTTCAACCTAGAGCTTCAAATATTCTCCTTTATCAGAAACTCAACTAAATACCAACTTTAAATGAAAGCAAGCGGTAAACACTACCTTCAGTAGAAAAATACAGACAAGCTCTATTACAAAGGCTCAGTTTAAAGTTTCCTCTAGAGGCCAAGGACCAAAGTAGTTATTACAAAAAAAAAAAGTTGGTATGTAGCTATATCTTGGAAATAAATTGTTGGAATCAGGGGTGAGGGGATTATATTGATTGCCACATGCAGAGAAAAGAAGCTTATCCCATCATCTACCCCTAAACTGTGCTCAACTTTATTTTGTTAATTGGCATGATTTATTAATCAAACACAAAGGTGTAATACCTATTACGCAGTTTAAAGTAAAATCATGGATCAGATTGTTCAAATTCAGATGCTGCATTGTTTTCTTAAGAGGTTTTTCTTTTTTCAAAGTCTGGCACAGTGCAAGATGGAAAATATCTGGAAGCAATATATTTTTTTTCTTCAAAAGCAACCTGGCCAATAGAAGAAGAAAAATGTACATATGTGTTTTCCTATTCTGTTACTATATGTGTAATAAGAAAAGCTAAAAGGTTCAAAACTGAAATATATTCTGTGTGGTTGCCCCTCATTTAAATTTATTTTGGTGATATTTTCATGCTGTTTTAGAGCAAAAACAGAAAAATTAGGAGGGATGGTTAGGAAGCTATGGTTTATGTCTTCCTTCTCTTTTCCACATAAACATAGCTCTTTTAAAAACATATTTTTAAACATTTTAATTTTATTTTAATAAAAAAGAAAGATTTGCAGGTAGGGGCTATTCCCATTATGCATTTAATGGCTGATAAAGGAGTATTCCCTTTAATTTCACCATTGAGATAAAGGCATTATCAAAGACAATTTACCTCACAGAACTACTTCCCTCAAGAAAACTGCTGTTAATCTTTAGCTAATTGACTTTATTGGCATTTCATACTAATCTTGATGCTGATGATATTCAATTGTATCTCTCAGGATTATGATGGCCACAAGATTGCCTTGAACAACAAGATGGGCACTCCTATAAATTCAATTGACCCTTTGTAAGTCTATGAAGGCCTAGTTCAGGGGTCTTCAAACTTGGCCCTTTTATGACTTGTGGACTTCAACTCCCAGAATTCCTCAGCCAGGCACGCTGGCTAAGGATTCTGGGAGTTGAAGACCACAAGTCATAAAAGGACCAAGTTTGAAGACCCCTGGCCTAGCTCTTCCTCCATCTTGTTATGTTAGTTATGGGAGCTCTGCTGTGGGTACACGTGATAATTAGTTTTGTGATTTATTGAACTTCAGTTTGGTTTTGTGGAATGTTTTATTTTTACTGTATTTGCAGCCCAGAGTTTTTAGATAGATATCAAATCAAATCAGTTTACTGCTATTGTATGGAAAGGATCAGTTTTAGAACAAGCCAAAACATTAAATCATATCAAACTATGGTTTAAAATCCTGTCTGGCTCTGAAAATGATAACTATAAATCCTCTATTTAGCTGAAATAAGAACCTAGAAAATATTTCTTTTAGTGCAAGTAAAGGCCTTGCAGTCTTAACTTAATTAGAATACTATATATAGTAGATGGCCATTATCTACTGCAGCAAACACCAACAGTTACCATATGAACATTTTACAGAAACCAACATCACATGACTATAACTTCTAAACATGCTAATTTCTCAGCTAAGAATATGTTGTGTTGAGCTTTGAAGTGCTTTATTATATTTTCTAAAAACTGAGCCTTTCCTGTCCCCCCTCCCCCAACTCACAAGCTGTATCTCTATAATTCTGCACCAATCCTTTTTTTTTTCCTATTATGCCTTCCCATTTTACTTTTCTGATTCCTGGAGTTTTCATTTCTTTCTACTTACCCAATTTCCTTGTACCTCAAGATGTATATTTATAATGCTGTCAATCCCAATATAGCAATTTCATACTGTCTCTTTGATCTCAAGAGATTGATAAATTTGATTTTTATTCAGTTTCATATTTTAAATGTATTTAGCATTCCAGTCCACATTTTAATACATTTGTTTTTTCTGTAACTATTTTTCTTCATTTTTAATACTTCATTACCATTATGTTTGTTCCCTTCCATTTTCAGTTGTTGGCACTCTGAATATATTAATAAAGGAAAATATTTGTAGTTCATGGTTGAGATGAGGGGTCCTTGGTGCTCTCTGAGCTTGCTTGCTTATTTTTTTTTTTTTTTGCAAATGTTTCATTACCCAAACTAGGTAACATCATTATGATGACGTTATCTAGTTTGGGTAATGAAACGGTCTGCAGGAAAACAACCAAGCTCAGAGACCCCTTCTGAATATATGTATATGTGTGGGTATATGTGTATCATTTTTTTATTTAACATATAAAATATAAAATACAAAGAAAAAATAGAAATAGGGGATTAAGGGAGGGAAAAGGAAAGGGGAAGAGAAGGTGTGAGGTACAAGGAAAAGAAAAAAAAAGTGTTGACTTTTTAGCACAGTACAAAGTAAAAGCACTCTAGCCTCAACTTTTTGTTTTTACACATTATTATATAACTAGCCATTTCTATAACAGCAAATCTATCTAATCGACAAAACCAAATTCAAAAATACATTTTTTTTTCATCACAAGCACAAAATCCAGAAGTGGTATCCAAATGAAAAACATACTCAAGTATATTCTCCTCTTTAAATGGAATGATCAATTTAACCATTCCTGCTTTACCTTGCTGTGGAAATAGTATATGTTTCTATTTGCCCCTACTAATCTTTGTAAACTGTCACCATTTCTATTAACAAAGTTAACTGTATACTTTCTCAAATTCTTTGACCTTACTGGGGGGAAAAAAGTACCCCTTTTTTTTTTAAAAAAGAAAAATGCTAAACTTTCTTTAAGTACTTTTCTAAAATCAAAACTTTCTAGTACTTTTTTTTTCATTTAGCTTCTTAACATACAAGCTTTGAATTTCTATATTGAATTTAGCTCCCACCCTCCAAACTATTCTTATAGAATAGTATTTTTTTCTTCCTTTTATAAACATTCTTTTTAGAACACAAAGTTTTCTTTAAATTAGTACGTCATTTTCTTTAGTTTTCTCTTAACACAAGTACTCTCAAATACATTTTCAAAAACATTTCACATACTTTAAAAATTACTTAAGCATTATATATATTCATACATATATTCCTAAGCTATGTGTGTTTTTAATCTTTTGGTCTTTTAAAACTTTTTAACACGTCACAAAAATGGCATTGGATCAAACCACTGACACAAAAAGAAGCTGCAAACAATTTTCTTAATTCTTAATTCTTTAGCTCTGGAACAAAACAGACAATTGTCTGGTGGATGCCTAAATTGTTTTTTTTAGTAAAATAACTGGTTCTCTTGGACATTTAATTGCTTGGGGAGCCTCTACAAATATGGAAAAGTCCCTGCTGCAGAAGCTGACCAGTGTCAATCAAGGGTATCAGATTGCTGTGCAACCTTGACAGCAGGACTAAATGTATTCATTAAATCTTCATGGACAAAAATATACAATCAACATATTGCAAATGTATTCCAATTAATCATGTACATTATCCAGCTTATGATGTGTTGACATAACTAGTATGTGAATGCCAGTCTCCATATTCTTAGATCCACAAAAATTCATAAAAATTGAAGGGAGAATTTAGGGTAGATAGAAACAGGTTGAGCTGAATTGAAAAGCTTCTTCGAGAACTAATATCTCAGGTGCTGCTCATTTTCAGCTTCCAAAGCTGGATTCTTAGAGACTTCGCAGTGCAAAGCTTTGGGTTTACCTGCCAAGAAAAAAATAAGCTAACCAAGACTAATTTTTTCACGTAGGTTGTCAGTCCAATTGAGGATATAGTCTGGCTCACTGTGACTTTGATACAAAAACGAAAGCTCATGCTTATCTGGTCCAGCTTAATTTTAATTAGCATCCATGTGACAGCAGGTAAGTCTTTTTGAAGCCATTATATTCAGACACCAACTCCTTGACCATTCTTTTCCCAGGTCACCATTTATTAGACTGGCATAGCCAGTGATTAATTGCTGGGTCCCTGCAGCATGGCACTCTGAAGTTATGGTGCAGGTTTTACTTTTAAAAGCATACACCTTCTTGATGTAAGTAAATATTCTCTCTTTCATTACATTTCATTAGGCAAGTTTTCTGTCCAGGTATCCAGTGGCTTTATTTTCGTATATAATTGTTTCTCAAAGTTGGCAACTTTAAGATGTGTGGACTTCAACTCCCAGAATTCCCCAGCCAGAATGCTTATATTACCATATACCAAAACCTGGAAAAATATACAACATGCCTTAGGAGTAGGCATATAAAATGTCATGGCTTTGTCACCAGTAAATGTCCTTTCCGTAATATTTCTCCATGTCAGCAGCTATGGTTTTGGAACTAGGATATAGAATTACACTAATAAAAAAATACAAGAAACATAGCAATTCCTGCCTAGCAGCAACTACCTTTCAGAATCCAGAGGTCTGATATATCAGTTCAGAACTGTTGGAACATTTTGAATACGTTAAAAGAACAGAGAACTCTGAACATAAAGGGGCCCTATAACAAGAGGGATAAGAGATTTAAGTAATATAGTATGTTTTACAATATATGAAATGTAAAAATATTGGGATGATGTAACTTTTATAAATATAAGTGAAATATAAGGTGATCATAAAGGATGTTATACCCAGATGCTATAAAATAGATAAGAAGTACAGTATTTTTATAATGCATGAAATATGAAAATATTGGGATGGTGTACCTAAATGGAAAAAATTGGATATTTAGATGACTAACATCGAGAAAATCATGACCGATAAGAATGGATTGAATATTAAGGGTGAAATTAAGCTTAAATAAAAATCACAAAAATAGGATGCATGGTGAACTAATGCAGATGATGGTTAGAACTGGAGCAAAGAATGGGAACTCATCCCATCCATGGCAGCACTCAGGTCTCAAATGTGGGCTTGCTAACCTCTAACTCAGTGTCCTAACCATCCGAGCTACCATGCTCCTATGCACATAAATAGATCTTGATGTCACAAGAGGAAACCTACAAGAATGTCATGTCACATGTGAAATCTCAGGCATCAGATTGGTGAGAAAGGACACTCAGTTGCATAATTGCTTTCCCCATGAAGTTCTTTACATCATCTGTTGACTTTTTATTGTCACATCCTGAAGCACTATTTTACCTGTCTTTCTAAAAGACCCACATATTCCCATATATTACATCCTCCCTAAATTTCTAATGCTTCTGGCCAAGCATTTGGGGCTTCCTGCTTTTTTTGCTTGTTTTGATATTTATAAAATTATAAAATTTATTTTAGAAGGACATTTCCTGTCTACGTTCCCCCCCAATAAGATCTGATAAAATTCTTTGTTTTTTTTCTAAGTACCACCACGGGACTCCCAACTCTTGAAAACACGGACAGATGCTTTCATGGCTCCCCAGTTGCTTCTTGACAGTTCAGTAACATGTATTTCTGTCTCAATTGTCTAGATTTGCAAAAGGTCATTTTGCATGGTATGTTATTATATGCCATGACAGGAGGAAAATTCCTTTCACTTGCTCCCACATATCTCTGAGGCTGTTGGCATTTATTCTTTTTTTATCAAGAGACTCTCTCTTGATAAAAGTATTTGAATATTCTTCAGTTCCCCCTCCCCACCCCAGATAGATTTGCTTCTTTGAAAGAGGGAGATGGGGTGGGATGGGGTGGAAGAAGAGGGTGGGAAAGCAAGCAATGATCTTGAAATGATGACATGGGTGCCATTACATCATTGTGGGAATGCCACAGTTGCAAACCTGGCTCATAATGCCTGACATAAGAATGGAAATTGTGGCATTTGTACAATGACATTATCCCTCGTTCCATTCTCTGTCTCCCTTTCCCCCCTCCCACCATGAAAGCCTGGGTAGAAGTTATGTTAGAGTTTTTGAAGAGGAGGGGATTGTCTTTATGTCAAAAGTAGATGGCACATGTAAAAGAACATCTAAGCTTTCAGATGTCCTTGTCTCAGTGGGAAAAGTCACATCAAGATGTACTCTCCCATTCAAAAGAAACAATGGCTTACAGTTACTTTATTCCAGTTATTCTGGCAACAATCCAACCCTGTTCTAATTCAAAGAAGCATATTTTGAAGGAGTAGGACAGTCACATTTTATGACATATGACAGTAGACAGTAGACTCCATTTTAGTTGTATATTGAGCATTACCCATATAGCTAAACCCCATGAGAAGAAGCCTTATAGGTTCCTAAGCAACATGGGAACAATAATCAACTCGTTGTTTCAGGTTCAAAATTGGCATTTGAAATTTTAAATTTATGTGCTGCTTTTCATGCAGTTTTTAAAAACGTCATGGAAAGAAATAGGAACATACATTGTAGCCCATCTCTGTTAGTTCCCCAGGTTGATGAGTAAGTCCATAGGGCGAGTAGGACCATCTGGCTTAATGCAGTCTTTATCTTTCAAAGGAGTACTGTGCTTGAAAAAAAAAATCAGAGGTCAAAATCCAGGGGAGAGATTGCTGGCATTTGGGGACCAGCTTGGGATTGAAAAAGAACAATGCCAGCCGAAGAAACTCTTGCAAGTCCCTGCCCTGGAACTCTTAGCTACCAAGACCCTCATTCTAGAAATGTATTTCTTTGTCTTTGGATTTGTTCATTCGTTCTCTCTCCCATTGCTTTTCTAAATATACACTGACTTCACTGAATTAAAAATTAATGATTCCTGTTTAATCTTGTATGAACTTGAACCACATTTATGAGTTTGCAATAAGCCTGACATATTTACCTAAATGTTACGTAAAGGTAGACAAGGACAGACATTTTGAGAGAACTTGACATCCACAAACCTTGCCCGCAATCTAGAGTAGATGTTATAAAAGGAAGCTACATTCTCCATGTTTTTTTTGAGTATGCATAGACAGCTTACTGTATGTGTACACAACAAGCACACTTTAACTAGTACATGCAGCTTGTAGAGATACATTCACCCTCATCTCCCACTTGTGCAAAGATGGCTGAAGTATGTGAAATTGACTCAAATTTTCTTTTCTTCCAAATATTATGTGTCTTTGTTTTAGGTATATTTGATTGCTGGCCATGATTATGTGGCAATTTTCACATGATTATGTTTTTAAAAGGTCCCATTTTAGATAATGAATACAAACTGACTAAGCAATCTAAAAAAATGGTGCACATTAACAGCTGAATTATTTTCTCATTTTAACTCATGCAACAGAATTAAATTAAACTTCAACATAAACAGGGCAGGCGGTAGTTATTAATTCTCCCCAGAGAATCTATAATTATGTTTTTGCAAACTCTGATTTCATTTGCATATGTATCATTGAATTGTAAATTGCAGTTAAACCAGGGCAGGTGTTCTGTGTATAGCTAGATTAAGTTTTAGCTTTGTGTAGTATGGCATGGGTTTGAGCATTTGGTAATGAGTAGTATTTTATAGAGGAATAACAGGCCTCTATCTGGATCAACTTCCATTCATGCCAGTGGAATTTGCTTGATGAAAAGCCTTCTGGGTTATATCCAATTTTATTCAATTAAAGAAAAAGAACTAGTTGAAATTCTATTGTTTCTTTGCTGTTCTGTTTGTACCAGCAATTATGAGGAAACCACTTCTTTAAAAACTGACTTCGAATGGATGGTAAAAGAAGTTAACTGGTGCAATCAAGGAAATAATTTGTTACACATTACTGTCTTCTTACTGCAAACAGGAGTACACATCAGTAACTTTATACTCATGCATTTAATAGGGAT
This sequence comes from Azemiops feae, assembly GCA_023970755.1. NCBI lineage: Eukaryota > Metazoa > Chordata > Lepidosauria > Squamata > Viperidae > Azemiops > Azemiops feae. The sequence goes on from JALGBA010000028.1 coordinate 1,183,706, forward strand.
ACTCACATGTCTAGCATTACATGTGTAGACATTAGCAGCCTGAAGAAATACAACCTGGCTTCTAAATTGATGGACCATTTGTGCCTTCTTTTCCCTAGAGCTCAAGGCATAGGTCAGTAAATTGCATTCACCCCTATTTCTGGCTAATCATCTAGTGTGTTTTTATAACATGAAGTCTCTAGGCAAAACTGAAACATGGCACATGTATACAAAGATGACTCCTTCAACCCAAAAGAGAAAAAATATCAAGGTTAAAATAATAAATAGTCCTTGACTCACAACAGTTCATTTAGTGACCTTTCAAAATTACAATGGCAATGCAAAAAGTGACTTATGACCATTTTTCACACTTATGCCCATTGCAGCATCCCCATGGTCACGTGATTTACATTCGGATGTTTGACAACTGATTCATATTTATGACGGTTACATTGTCCTGGGCTGATGTGATCACCTTTTGTGACCTTCGGACAAGCAAAGTCAATGGGAAAGCCAGATTCACTTAACAACCGTGTTACTAATTTAACAACTGCAGTGATTCAATTAACAAATGTGGCAAGAAAGGTCATAAAATGGGGCAAAACTCACTTAACAAATGTCTCCCTTAGCAACATAAATTTTGGGCTCAATTCTGGATGTAAGTCGAAGATTACTTGTAGTTAAAAAATTCTAAACTCAGTTGCCCATCCAGATCAAAGTTATCTGACCTGATGTAAGATGAAATCTATGTTACTTATGGACCACAAACATTCCATATGTTACTGATGATGATTTATGGATATTTTATATAAGTCAATGTTCTCCACAGATGCAGATGGTACCAGCATCATTCTCTCAGTCTGGATGGATGCCAGAAGTGGTAACATGATGCGATATTTATGAGCATGTGCAACTTCTTAATGTTTAAGTTTTGCTAAATGTATACTCTAAAATTTCATTACATGAGATTAGCGAACATCTTCCACATTTAGAAAAGGCAATGGCTTCTAATAAAAAATAATCCGCTTTCTGTATTTATCTTACTTTCTTATGGTAGCCAACAGCAAGATCCCCCAAATTCTCCAGGGAGGAGAGATTACTTTGAGCCTTTACTAGTGCAATGCTATATGGTGCAAAGATAAGCTTCTCGAAATAGAGGCTTATAGGATAACCATAGACATTTTAACTACTGCTGTGCAAGAGGAGATTGTCCTCTTTAAAAATCGCAATAAAAATGGTTCCTGGAGATTATTGTTTTCAAATCAGTCAAAGTGTTAGAAGTGGCAGCATTGAATACTAAGCCAAATTACATAGTCTTTGCCAGGTGCTTACCCATTCATAACCTAGAAGCATTCAGTGAAGAAAATTATATATTATAATATCCACTGCTTATTTGTGAGATGGAATGTTATACAACATTTGCTTGTGAATAAACATGCACGAAGAATTGCATTGAAAACCATCTTAGTTTAAGCTAATACTTGAGGCTGTAGTGTGCAGACTTAAGCCCATTTACTTGTTAACACTGAGAAGCCTACTCCTTAGTCAATACAAAAGGATTGTCCTATAAATCAACTTCCTACAACTTCAATATTCTATGTATTTTCATGCTTCACTACAGTGTTCCACAAAGCTCTTAAAGCTTGAATTTACTTAGAATATATAATTTGTACGGCTGTTCTGGTTTCTTAACAGAACAGAAATTGTTATTTAGGAAAACAAAATCCTTGAGACTGCCAAGGATTTTATTTCTATTGCTTCTGTGTCTGTGAATAAAGATATGCCACAATGAACAGACTAGATTATGACAGTCAACATCTGTTGGTTTCAATATTATCTGCAACCCAGTTTGTTTCTCACCTCTGTCTCCATTTTACCACCTATAATCTGTATCTCTCTACACTTTGACACGGCAAGGAAGATATAGGGAAATAGTTCCAAGAGAAATGTGTTCAATTCAAATTTAATGTGAAGCTAATTAAGGCACAGTTTCTGAACCAATATGCAAACTGAAACCTACTTATCTTTCAAAATCCAATGAGCTCTGTCCACTCTGTTGGAAGTTATTTCAAAGATCTGAAATTCAGTGGACGTTGTTACCACATAAACTTTATTGGTGGAGAATTGGTGGTAGATCTCATACAGGTAGTCCTCGACTTACGACCACATCTGTCGCTAAGTGAGACAGATGTGAAGTGAGTTTTACCCCATTTTAGGCCACAGTTGTTAAGTGAATCACTGCAGTTGTTAAATTACTAACATGGTTGTTAAGTGAATCTGGCTCCCCCCATTGACTTTGCTTGTCAGAAGATCTGGAAAGGGGATCACATGACCCTGGGGCACGAAAACTGTCATAAATATGAGTCAGTAGCCAAACATCTGAATTTTGATTATGTGACCATGGAGATGCTACAATGGTTGTAAGTGTGAAAAATGGTCTAAGTCACTTTTTGCAGTGCCGTTGTAATTTTGAATGGTGATTAAATGAACTGTTGTAAGTCAAGGACTGTCTATATGTTTATTGCTGCAGTGAACTCGTACCAATCATTTTCAGCCCATCATTTTTCTGCCCCAGATACCCTATAGCTGAACGCTGAAACTTCCATGAAACTCTCAGCCAATCAATAGTACCAGTTGCTGATCTTACCCTGGAAACTCATAGCACTTTTAAAAAAAAACCCCAGAGTTTTCTTTCTTCACACAAACACAATCGAAGCAGAAAAAAAAATAGGCCTTGATTTATGCTTATTATATTCATTATAGAATGTACACCTTATATTTTTGTCTATTTCAGCATTCAAGGCAAGATCATAAATGGTATCTTTTGTGTTAACCTCACAGATTCTGCATAAGAAGGATGCAGAAAAAGATTTTGATTTGGGTCAGATTAGATTCTTAAAGCAGGTGATGATTAGATATGGTTTCCCAATGCTTTCCCAATATGGTTCATTGAATTAAATTTTATCATTTATAACCTAGTGCAAGAGTGAAAACAAATCAAATGATTTCAGACTCCTTTCCAATTCAGCTTGGCACTTGACACAGTTGCCCATTTATGCCCTTGCTTTTTATTTAATTCTGGAAACTTTAGTTATTATTGTAAGTTCAGATATTATATTACCTTCTATTTCTTGGTTCTGTTGAGGTTTTCTTTCTTATGGGAGGAGGAGGTACATGTCTTTAATATTTCATTGTATTTTTCTATGTTTGTATTTTATTTATTTTTGTTATTTGTTAGGGAACTGGAGGCTAAAACATATGAAAAATGGTTGCAAGAATTGGTTTTGTCTAGTCTAGTGAAAAGAAGGACTAGGGGTGACATGATAGCAGTGTTCTAATATTTGAAGGGCTGCCACAAAGAAGAGGGAGTCAAGCTATTCTCCAAAGCACCTGAAGGCAGGACAAGAAGCAACGGATGGAAACTAATCAAAGAGAGAAGCAACCTAGAACTAAGGAGAAACTTCCTGACAGTTAGAACAATTAATCAGTGGAACAACCTGTGAATGCTCCAACACTGGAAGTTTTTAAGAAGAGATTGGACAACCATTTGAAATGGTATAAAATTTCCTGCCTGAGCAGGGGGGTGGACTAGAAGACCTTGAAGGTCCCTTCCAACTCTATTATTCTATTGTATTCTAACATTTGGAAGGGGTGTGAGCAGATCTTCCTCAACATGCCTCTGTAATCCTGGCTAAATTCAGTGCAATGTTTCTTATACAAACTATTCATTGGTACCTATGCAACTGAAAATATTCTGGCTTCCACTGCATGATAGCAGTATTCTAATATTTGAAGGGCTGCCACAAAGAAAAGGGGGTCAACTATTTTCCAAAGCACCAGAAGGGAAGACAAGAAACAATGGATGGAAACTACTCAAGGAGAGAAGCAACCTGGAACAAAGGAGAAATTTCCTAACAGTGAGAACAATTAACCAGTGGAATGACTTGTGGCAAAATGTAAAATTATGTAAAAAAGAAATCAAAATATCCAGAACATTCTAAAAATAAAATTGGAACTGAAGCCAGAAATATTTCTGTTAGATATAATCCCAGAAAATATAAATGAAAAGGAACACAATTTATTAAGATGCATGATAACAGCTGCCAGGACAATTTTGGCATAACACTGGGAAAAAGAAATTCTGTCAATGGTATCAAATTGAGAGACCAAAATTGGAGAATATGCAGCAATGGCAAAACTGCCCATATATATTAGTTAGAAGCCTAACTAAATTCAAGTGGGAACGACTCTTTTATATATGATACATTGCACAGCAAAGCAAATGTACACTTTTGGAATATGGCTTCTATGAAAAGATGTATGAGACAAGTCAAAAATAGCAGATAAAGTGACTTAAATAAATACTATGAATAACTGAAATGTTCATTGTAAAGTACAACTATTTAGGTTAGTGATTGGGGAAACAAAGGGAAAGGGAGAAGGATCACAAGCAAGTATCTCTAAGATTTTTTTATTCTATACTTTTTAAAACTCCATTTTACAGCTTTAACTTTCTAAAAAAATCTTGTTAAAAGCTTCAAAAAAGAATAGGAGATTTAGGGGACATGGGGATTCACTAAAAAAAAAGAATTATGTAGCCCTAAAATGAGTTATCCCCATTCACAAAAGGATTGCTTTTATGTATGTATTATATATTAATCTTTGAATTGTTTCTTTTCTTTTCTTTTGTTAATAAAGAAGAAACAGGGAATTTGGTAATATTTCCTGACTGAAGGGACTGTAAATTCTGGGTCAATAATTTGTAGAAAAGGACTTACTCCAATGTGACTCCTCTTTCTTTCATCATAGTAGTAGATTTACTCTACTTTCCACAAACCTGGAATTTTGCAACACAGGGCCTAACAAGGATGACCATACCCTCATTTTTTTAAAAAAAATAATACTTTGTGGGGACAAAAGGCACATAATGCCAAATTTTAGCTATTCCAAATTCTTTCACTACTTGTGTTAGCTTCCCTCTGGACCCCTCAAAAACCTAGAACATTCTTCTTAATGAAAATAGTAGGTCAACATGACAGCTGGATTCTACGCAAACACCAAAACTGGGTTTAAAAACATAAAAGAAGAATCGGGAAAGATTGGAGAATTTAATGGAAAGTAGAAATGGTAATTCCCAGTAAATTAAGAAGGATAGAGAGACCTTCAAACATATTTTAAAAATGGGGTTCTTTTGTGGAAAAGAGAAAGAAAGCTCCCACCCCTCTCTGTAATACAGGGCAATGAGATGGACTATAGTAGAACATGAAATTCATCTTTACTCATTACATAATGCTAAAGAAAGATCACTAAACATTTATTGGAGGATAGTCTGTGTATGGGGTCTGAGAGTCTACTTTCCCTACTTGTTTAGATTCTGGGGCATGCTATTCATCTTTGAATGGCATTGGTTATTCAATGGTCTGGCTGGAGTTTGATGCTGGCTGCATCAATTAGAGGAACTATTTTGTTCCCATGTTCTTGTGACACATTATGGAAGCACATCCAGTGACTCAACAATAAGAAACTTTGATATCTTGCATTCATTCTCTGCATTCTTTATAGCGGTGGTTGGAATCTAACATTTTCTATTTCTATCATTTTTTCCCAGCATTGTTATTTTCTCACAGGCCAACGGAAAGGCTTTATGGTTTTTTGCATCAGCTGACATATATAAGACCAAGCACATGTCAAGGAATTTATATCTTCTTAAATGTTTGTTGTTTCGAACACAGGTCTGGAGAAACTGGAATGCACCAGTCTGTCTGAAACCATTGAGAAATCATCCAGTGAGGTTTGCTTTATTGGCAGTTTTGAAGAGGTGGAAAAACTAACAGAATTATTATCATAATATGATTTTCACAGCATAAAGACTTATAGCTAGTGATTGATAGCACATACCAGTAATCCACATAAGCCTTGCTTAAACTGTTGTATTTTATAGACGCTAGAAAGCAATATATTTTCTATATTAAAAAACTGGCATTAATAGGTTATTTAATGCAGATCTGGAATAAGACCTTATCTGCTTCTCCCTCACCTCAGAGCAAGTTTCTGGAGACTGGTTTCATTATAGTACAGCTCATTTGTCTTTGACTAAATAAAAAAAAATGAAGAATGAAAGAAAAGAGGGTGATAAAACTGAGTAAGAATAAATACAATATTGAGTAAATTCAAAGGAGAAAATATTTAATTAGGTATTAATTATCTGTTGTAAATGTAGATATACATATGTCTGTACATATATTCTGTTATTTTATATATTTCCTGCCTGAACTTCAGTAACACCATTTGGGGGAAGGTTATGAAGAACATTTCTTCTTTTTGGAAGAAATGTTGAGGGGAGGTCTGTGGATTTATTTATTTTATATTTATAACTCTAAGTTGTTAAAGCAACACTTATTGCCCCTAATTCATCACTGTTTTTTCCTTCCATTATTTACTAAAGGCAGGGTTTCTCAGTGTTTGCAACTTGAAGATGTGTGGACTTCAACTCCCAGAATTCTCCTGCCAGCATGCTGGCTGGGGAATTTTTAGAGTTGAAGTCCACACATCTTTAAGGTGCCAAGGTTGAAGATGAAACATTGCTTTAATGTACTTAAGCTGTAAGATGGAGGCTGCCTTATAAAAATGCAGAATGCTAGCTGGGAATTCTAGGAAGTGTAGTTATAAGTCATCTTGCTGATACCAGGGTGGAGAAGGTTGTTATAATAATAATAATAATAATAAAGTTGGAAGGGATCTTGGAGGTCATCTAGTCCAACCCCCTGCTCAGGCAGGAAACCCTATACCATTTCAGACAATGGCTGTCCAGTCTCTTCTTTAAAACTTCCAGTGTTGGAGCATTCACCGCTTCTGGAGGCAGGTTGTTCCACTGGTTAATTGTTCTAACTGTCAGGAAGTTTCTCCTTAGTTCTAGGTTGCTTCTCTCCTTGATTAGTTTCCATCCATTACTTCTTGTCCTGCCTTCAGGCGCCTTGGAAAATAGCTTCACTCCCTCTTCTTTGTGGCAGCCCCTGAGATATTGGAACACTGCTATCATGTCCCCCCTCGTCCTTCTCTTCATTAAACTAGACATACCCAATTCCAGCAGCCGTTCCTTATATGCTTTAGCCTCCAGTCCCCTAATCATCTTTGTTGCTCTTCTCTGTACTCTTTCTAGAGTCTCAATGTCTTTTTTACATCGTGGTGACCAAAACTGGATGCAGTATTCCAAGTGTGGCCTTACCAAGGTATTGTAAAGTGGTATTAATACTTCACGTGATCTTGATTCTATCCCTCTGTTAATGCAGCCTAGCACTGTGTTGGCCTTTTTGGCAGCTGCAGCACACTGCTGGCTCATATTTAAGTGATTGTCCACTAGGACTCCGAGGTCTCTCTCATAGTTACTGCTATTGAGCAAGGTACCCCCTATACTGTACCTGTACATTTGGTTTTTCTTGCCTAAATGTAGAACCTTACTTTTTTCACCATTGAATTTCATTTTGTTAGATAGTGCCCAGTGTTCAAGTCTGTCCAGATCCTCCTGTATCTTAAGCCTGTCTTCTGGAGTGTTGGCTATTCCTGCCAGCTTGGTGTCGTCTGCAAATTTGATGATTTCTCCATCTATCCCCTCGTCCAAATAGTTGATGAAGATGTTGAAGAGCACTGGGACCAGAACAGAGCCCTGGGGCACCCCACTATACACTTCCCTCCATGTAGATGCGGTTCCATTGAGGACCACACACTTGAGTCCGGCCGGTCAGCCAGCTACGGATCCATCTGGTGGTGATGCTGTCTAACCCACATTTTTCTATCTTATCAAGTAGTAGGTTGTGATCTACTTTATCAAATGCCTTACTGAAGTCCAAGTAAATTATATCCACAGCATTCCTCTGATCCATTAATTTTGTCACTTGGTCAAAGAATGCAATAAGATTTGTCTGGCATGATCTGTTTTTGACAAACCCATGTTGGCTTTTAGTAATGACTTTGTTTGCCTCTAGGTGTTCGCTGATTCGTTGTTTGATTATCTTTTCCAGAATCTTCCTAGTTATTGAGGTCAGGCTGATAGGTCTGTAATTTCCTGGGTCCATTCCCCCCCCCTTTTTTTTGAAGATGGGAACTACATCAGCTCTTTTCCAGTCCTCCGGTAGTTCCCCAGTGCTCCAGGATCTTTGAAAAATGTAGTTCAATGGTTCTGAGATCACATCTGCCAGTTCCTTGAGAACCCTGGGGTGTAATCCATCTGGTCCTGGTGATTTAAACTTGTCTAGGCTGGACAGGTGCTCACTTACCGTTTTCTTGCCTATCTTAACTTGCGTTTCTATTCTGTTTTTTATGGCACTATTTTTGGTATGTTGGTCTGTTTTTTCCCTTTGTGTAAAGACAGATGCAAAAAAACGAGTTAAATAGTTCTGCTTTCTCCCTGTTGCTTGTCACCTTCTTGCCACTTTCACCCACTAATGGACCAATCATTTCCTTCACTTTTTTCTTGTTTTTTACATGTTGAAAGAAGCTTTTTTTGTTATTTTTGACTTTGGTCGCAAGCCTTAGTTCATTTTGAGCCTTAGCTTTCCTCACTTCATCTTTGCAGGCTCGGGCTATTTGCTGATATTCTGACTTAGCTATGTTCCCCTGTCTGTCTTCATTAAGCAAGAGGGGGACATTTAAGCATAAGGGAAAAAAAAAAACATCAACAGAACAAAATAACAGAGAGTTGGAAGGGACCTTGGAGGTCTTCTAGTCCAACCCCCTGCTCAAGCAGGAGGTCCTATATCATTCCAGACAAGTGACTGTACAGTCTCTTCTTAAAAGCCTCCAGTGATGAAGCATCCACAACTTTTGGAGGCAAGCCATTCCCCTAGTTAATTTTTCTCACTGTTATGACATTTCTTCTTAGTTCTAGGTTGCTTCTCTCTTTCATTAGTTTCCATCCATTGTTTCTTGTCTTGCCTTCAGGTGCTTTGGAGAATAGCTTTGGAGTTATAATGGCAATGGTGCACCTAACCAGAGCAGGTTAGGGACAGATCATCCTGTAGAAAATTATTTGGTTTATTTGGTTCTAAGAGTTGACACAGATTTAATGGCACATAATCAATCAGTGGTTTTGAAAAACAGGCTGGTTAAAAGGCATGGAAATAAAAGATTCCATTCTGATGATATTCCCTCATAGGTCAATTAGAAGAACTCAATTTTTAAAGCAAATTCAGGAAATTGTTTACTTAAAAATGTGTTCGAATGGGGTAGAAAAGGAGGGAAATGAAATCAAAGTAAAATTGAATCAATTTCTTTTCACTATTCCAGTTACAATGGAATAAATGCAACTGTGATTTTAGAAACCCGCATCTGCATTTGAAAAAATGATTATATAAGAATAAATTAAGCCATTTTCAATATGCTTGCACAAAATAGAACCACTGTAAGTGTATATTTTAGATTTGTGGTGGTGGATGTTATTTATGGAATGGTGGTCATTTGAAGAATACATGTACCCACCTGTAAAGTTATCGCTTAATACCATTTAAGCAATGTTATTACAAAGGCAAATTACAGAGTGAAGATGCAGTATTATATTTCATGGGTATAAAACGCCAACACCTATTCCTTGGCCTTCTTTTAACCAAGCATTCAAGAGTAGGAAATATGATGTGTTACAACTCTCTTTACAGCTCTGATCAGCTGCAAGTTCAAAACTGTTTGTGGCCTGATACCCATCCTTAAACTGCATTCACACATTGTGACAAGCTATGTTTTTTTTTTTGAATTATTGAATAAAATAATTTATTCACAAACTATTAAGTCACAAACTACGATATACAAACCTTCATGAGCTGTGGTGGTGCAGTGGTTAACTCTGCCCACTGCCAGCAGTTTGATCTTGACAGGCTCAAGGTTGACTCAGCCTTCCAACCTTCCGAGGTCGGTAAAATGAGGACTTGGATTGCTGGGGAGAATATGCTGACTCTGTAAACCATTTACAAAGGGCTGTAAAGCACTGAGAAGTGGTATATAAGTCTAAGTGCTATTGCTAAGTGCTCATGGCTGGATGCAGAGGCCAGAGCTGCCAGGCTTACTCAGAGACAAGATGGCTATGCCTGAGAGCGATAGCATGATCCAAAAAGGGAAACATCATTCTGAGCAAACACAAATGATAGGTCAGAATTTATATCCAATGGGATCTTGCTCTCTTCCTGGTTTCTTGTAATACCACCCTATTACGTACAGTATAGATTTCTCTTATTTTTGGTCCTTATTGTGTCCATTAATGACAGGCATTTGTTTACATGCTCTGCATTCCTGTTTTCACATTCAGATAAATCTACCAGGATGTACAGGGTGAATCTGGTCTCAGTTTGACACGCTTTGTCTTAGAAACAGTGATGCAGTTATAGTCAATCAGATTTCCCTCCTGTATAGGCTTTTGTCTTATTCATACTGTCAAGCAGTCAGATTAGAAATAGCTACTGGCAATTTCATGTTTTTAAGATGGAGGCTAATTCTAGAATACAAATTGATGTTGAAGTTGCAGCTATTTAGGTAATGTTGCAGGAAATTTCAAGCCCTCTAAATCCCATATGTTTGTGGTTTGTATTTGCTTTTGTTGCAACAAAACATTTTGCTCAGCCCAAGTATAGGTAGTAGATTGCATTACACAAAGTCTAGTTATTTATCTTTTTTTCCCCTGTAAATCATAAGAATAGTCATATTCTTTCATTAATCAAAACTATCTTTGAAACATGAATGGGATTATGTTGTAATTTGGACATCAAATCGCATTGTGTGGTTTTAAATAGGCTCTGAATGTATATTGCTTTAGCTTCACTTGCTGACAATACCTCTTTAATTGCATTTTGTTTTTCTTTTCTTGCATCCTACATTTTGATTTCTCTTTTTCTTATTAAAATGTCAAGGTCGGTTTGAAAAGGATTAGGAAAAAATGGGACAAGTTTGACTGCATTATGTAGTGCTACATTTATCTTTTTGTCAAAAGTTTTGGCATTAGAAGACAATGAGTAGAATTGATGGATTATTTTTTTGTTTTGTCATGTATTTTATATTGAATGATAAATGACAATATTATTAAAGGATACAAATAATTCTAATTTCTGTTTTCTTTTTGCTGCATGTTGCATTTAAAAATGCAAGCACAATATGCTTTTATTAACTGGAAACTGTAAATATATTTTAGTTTTTTTAACATCATTATAGAGGTATTCTCTTTGTCATATTATATTGCCATATAAATGATTTCCAGGAATTTGTTTTATTCTAAAGTTAATTATAACTATTGACATTAACATTGCTAGTCAACAAAACATAAATGCTATTATGCCAAAAAATATATTACCAGACTTAAACACACTCATTAATGTCCTATTTAATATTTATAGTTAGTTGCATTATATTTACAAGAATGACATAACTGTACAAGTGGAAAGTTAGTTGCATTATATTTAGTTGCATTATATTTACAAGAATGACATAACTGTACAAGTGGAAAGTTTGTGGAATTTCTTGAGTAATCTTGCTAATAAAGGCACATACATTTTTGTCTTTTATTTGAATAAGTAGTGCTTTGTAGTAATTGCATTTATGAAATGGTTTGTCAAAGTAAAGATCTGCTTTGGAATACATTTGCAGGAATTTTGAAAGGACTCAAAATATTATTGGAAAAACTAACAGAAGTCTTTTCAGTCATCTTCTGATTACTACCCAGTTTCACTTCAGAAGACATCTGAATAGAAATTGATCAAATAATTCATTTAGTGACATCTGATGAAACTATTTTCCTCTCAAGAATTGTATTTATCTATTTTTTATGGCTCTCAATACTTTCAAAAATATTTTGCCCTTCCCCCTAAATTTAAGTTGTATTTCACACGGAACAAAATTTAGCCTAGTTCTACATCAGGAATGGGGACCCTCTGACTCTCTATTATTAATTTACAACTCTCAACATTCCTCATTATTGAACATATTGCTGGGGGCTGTTTGAAGCTATAATTATCAAGGTCTGTAAATTCCATCATTTCCTGGCCTTGAATTATGCCACCAATTTAGATAATAATTGCACTAGTATCTTCTTGAAAGTAGAGCTGTTAAACATTGGAGGCATGTTATGTGTACCAACCACATATTTATAATATATTTTTCCACTAAGGAGCTCAGAAAGGGTTTCTCCCTGCATTTTATACTCTCAAATAGTTTAATCTAGAAAAGAATCCAATGTCATCCAAAGAACATCATAGCTTAAAGAGGTTTGTTTTCATAGCTTATAAAAACAGTCTACGATGTGCAATATATAAGCCTGGCATCATATTCATGAGCTGATTCAGTTGAACCAATAAGTGTTCTTAAGAGCCTGGTGGCGCAGTGGGTTAGAATGCAGCATTGCAGGCTAATTCTGCTGACTGCCAGCAGTTCAATCTTAACCGGCTCAAGGTTGACTCAGCCTTTCATCCTTCCAGGGTTGGTAAAATGAGGACCCAGATTGTTGGGGCAATATGTAAACCGCTTAGAGAGGGCTGTAAAGCACTTTGAAGTGGTATATAAGTCTAAATGCTAAGTTCTATAGTAGATACTCAAAGCAGCAAAAAAAAAACACATAATACTGGAGTTAACTCTGTGTATGTATATGTTTTTAAGACAGTAATTGGGAACAGAATTTACATTGCAAAATGAGATGGTCATAAAGCTAACAGGTGCAAGAGTATGTGCCAGAGGCTGCTGCAACATGGTATAAGTTGAGCAGGGGTGCCTGCCGCAGGGTGTGGCAGAGCATGGTGGCAGCATGAGGGGCTAGTACGGCATGAGTGTGGTGGGGTTTTGGGGTGGCAGCTGCAAAGTGCACGAGGATGCTTGAGGACTCAACTTGGTGCAAACACCGCAAGGCTTGGGATGGCTGCTGAGAGTACAGGAGGGGTCAGCACAGCATAGCACAAGCACAGGGCTTAGGGTAGCTGATGCAGGGTTGGGGAGATTTATCCAAGCAATTTTCTATCCCTTTGTACTTTATCATCAGCAATGTGGATGGAACTTTTGTGGTCCTGTTACAAGCACAGGTTGGAACACCATAAATTGGGGAAAGATGAGGGAGGCTCAAGCAAGAAAGACTTTGGCATATAGTCATGCCAGCCACATGACCATGGAAGCATCTTCCTACAAAGCTGGTTCCTTTGGCTAAGAAACTGAGATGAGCACCACCCCCTAGAGTCGTACATGACTGGACAGGGGAAACCTTTATCTTTATAGACATCCTATAATGGGGAAAGCTTGTAACATTCTAATGTAGCATGTTGTGTGCTTCTGAGCAAATGACTCCAAAGGGGCTATTTCTCTCTATTTATTTGTTCCTCCCTCCCCTGCCACAATCACAATGGTTAAAATATGTTAAACCCCTTGTGCATTCTTTATATAGGCAGCAATCAGATGTTTACTTTAAAGAACAGACCTCTGGAAAAAGGATGGTAATGGCATGATCAGAATGCAGGATTCCCATGGGTGAAATAAACTAATCCTGGACACAAAGAATTGGCCAAGGCTAGAATTTATTTCTTCGACATGTTTTCCAGAGAGATGTTGAACATGCACAATAAGTTCAGTGCAATCTGTTCGGTTTTGGTCCTTCATTTATAAGTCCCTTCCTGAGATTTGTGGGAGTGTTATTTAGGAAAAAATAAACCAGGAGAGCAGCAAAATATTTAAAGTAGAGCTCATTAATGTAAATTTTTCTGTTCCCTAAAGTAGTCTAAATCTGAAACCACACCTGTAGAATAATCTCTCTTTCTCTCGCTAGCTCTTTCTCTTGCTCTCTGTATTTGAAAGGAAACAGTAAACAATTTAGAACAACTAAAGAGATACATGTCACCACCACCACTAACACCACCACCACCACCACCATCATTTTAGCCATTGTCTATCTACTGCAGGATGAAGGCCTCTTCTGCTTGTTTCCAATCAATATGGTCTTGAGCTTTTTTTTGCCAATTGGGCCCGCAATACTTGCTGATGTCCTTGATCCATCTTGTCTTAGGTCTCTTTTGTGGATACTTTTTATCAAGTGGGATCCATTCTATGACTGCCTTGGTCCACCTGCCATCAGTTCTTCTTGCTATGTGACCAGTCCATTTCCATTTCGATTCTTTTCCTCTCTTGATGATATTGTATACTTTCATTTGTTCTCTAATCAATGTGCAAGTCTTTCTATCTTGTCTTGTAATGCCGAGCATGTATCTTTCCATGTTTAACTTCATGGTTAAACACTTGTTCTAATACAAAAGTATTAGAATTTTCTTTATCATGAGAATCACCTTTGTGCCAGAAGTGTCTAATTCCATGTCACATCTTTGTTCAAGCAACTGCTTTGACTGCCAATTAGCGTACTAAGGCAGGTTCAAGGTTTTGGTTCAAACTTTCAAGAACTTGGGACTAGCATGCCTGTGCAATCAACTTTATTATTATTGATCTTTTGAGTTACTGAGATCATCAGGGGACATCCAATTCCATGTACCAAGAAATGCTGATGCCATCTGGTGGTCAATGAATGGCCCTGATAATAACCACAGTTTGGAATGCATTGTCCCCAGAAATTTTTTTTTATCTGCCTACTGAAATCTTGCCTGTTCACCCAGACTTTCCCAGTAGGAAAGTTGGAATATCTCTCTCTCTCCTACCTTTATATTAAATAAGTTTCATGGAATGCTGTTCTACTTGTTTTAATGTATTGTTTTAGAAGGTCTTTAATTTATTTTACTGAAAACAGCTTTGGCATGTGAAGTGATGTACAAATATATTAAATAATGAATGAACACAAAAAAAAGAATACTCTATAGCAGTGGTGGCAAACCTATGGCACGGGTGCCAGAGGCGGCACTCAGAGCCCTCTCTGTGGGCACACGTGCTGTCGCCCCAATCCTAGGCCTTCAGATGGGTTTTATAAAACCTTTTTGCTTTAGGCCTCCACCGCCGTGTGCAAAAAAAAAAAAAGGTTCAATCAGTCAATTTCAACTTCTTGCGGGGAAAAAAAGATCTTGCAAAGTTGGAATTGATTGATTGAACTTTTTAGTCCCACCCTGTCTGCCATTACCACCACAGCCACACCCACCCAATTGGCCATGCCCACCCAATTGGCCTCACCCAGCCAATGGGTCACACCCACCCGGCACTCGACGATGCATAAGTGGGTTTTGGGTTGCAGTTTGGGCACTCAGTCTCTAAAAGGTTCGCCATCACTGCTCTATAGGTTTGAAACTGACTCCTGCTGGTCCTAGTATTTCACTGCACATTCTGTGATTCCAAATGCTTAAACATATGCCATCAGAAGGAGGATGTGCCCTCTTGTAAAACCCACACACTAACTTAGCCAGGAACATGTGGTATAAAAATATAAATATGATAAACACTTAAATAAATGTTGCTTGGAAAGATAGCCCCTGCGAGTATAAACATTTGTATTCCAATTTGAAATAATGATATACACTACTTCATGTTGTTGCGTAGGACTGGAAGGGTAGTAAACTAGAGAAGATGATGGAAAAGAAGGCATTATGGCTATCAACATTGTCCTGGTGTTTCACAGAATTGAGAAGACAATCAAAACACGTTACAAGCAACCCTCCTCACTGGGCTGCATTGCTGCAGAATAGCGCCATCCACAGCTACCACAGTATTTCAGAATGTTGGTCAAAATGGCAGGAATCCATTTTCACTTTGTCAATCAGCCATGAATCTCGTTAGGCAGCAGTGTTAGTTACTGTCTTTCAGTATAGGTTTCTCGGCATAATAGGATTAAAAAAAAAGAGAATTCCATTTTCTTCCATTTTAACACTGGATTTATGTAAAAGTAGGATTCAGATAGCAGCGAATATTATTCCAATGGAAGCAAGTGGAAACCTACAAAAACATATTTAAGGTTTAGACAAAAGAGATGAAGTCACATAAAGGTCAGTGGAAAATATGGTCTAACAATTCTTGGTTTGTCATTAAATGGTTCCTTAATTGTTCTGTACTGAGAAATAATGACAGCATTTCATACAAACCTATTTGCTTCAGATGCACAAGACTACCCCTAGACTTAAATAATATGGGGTTTCCACTTAATTACCAACTTTGATTAGCTGTGGCTTGCATTGCTGCAAACAACATTCAAAGAATCTTCATCATTCATCTCCTTGGCATAATTTGTTTTGCTAAAGTTGGGCTGTGCTTTGTGCTGAATTCATAAATTCTTGAGAGCTATTATTGACTTGATTAGCTAATTAGAATTGTACCCAAAATGATTCACTCAGTAATTCAGAAGTGCCACATGCCAAGATAAAGGTCCAGCTGAAGTTCGAAACCTACCATCTGAAACAAGCATTTAAGAGGGTCTCAGTAGTTAACAAGATCATAGCAACTCTATTATACCAATTTGTTTAATTAATCCATCATGTAAATTCAAGGTCAAAGCATAACCGATACTTATTCCTAGGTAATTTATTCCCTCTGTATGTGCTGGATGTGTGTTCGCATGCATATTTATGTCTATGTCAGACTAGAATGGAAAACTCCTTGTGAAGGGTTAGCTTTCTCCTTGTCCCCTTTGGCTGATAACAATTGCCCCACTCTTGCTATTTTTTTTTTGTTCTTTTACGTATGTATCTCTTTTACCTTCTGGTACCATAAAAAAACTTTGGAAATCTTTAATGGAAACATGACTGTATACCATGAGTTTGGTATAATGGCTATTGCAGCAATGCAGAATTTTTTTTCCAGGCACGAGCAAAATATACTTTTGATTTAACCTAATTCCAATGTTAATTAAAAATAAATCAAAGTAATTACAATGGGTAAAACTACTCTTCACATCTTTAGTGGTTTTCCTATTATTTTTAGAGTGGTTCTGTGATGGCATTCCAAGCTTCAGAGTGTCTAAGGGACTATATTCCGGCTCTGGGTCTTTTGGGTTGTAGAGCCCCAAATGTCAAAGACTGGGAAGACCCCTACTAAAATGTCTATTCAGCCATAAAGCTCGGTGGATAACCTTGGGCCACTAATTATCATTGACTCTAAACTATCTAATTGGATTGTAATATGGAAAGTTCTATAAATGTGATAAGTAATAATAGAATAGAGCTGGAAGGGACCTTGGAGGTCTTCTAGTCCAGCCCCCCGCTTAAGCAGGAGAGCCTACACCATCTCAGACAGGTGATTGTCTAGTCTTTTCTTAAAGATCTCCAGTGATGGGGCGCCCACGATTTCTTGGATAAGCTGTTCCACTGGTTGATTGTCCTCACTGTCAGGCTTTGAAGGCTTGCCTCCAGAAGTTGTGAGGGCACCATCACTGGAGATTTTTAAAATGAGATTGGACAACCATTTGTCTGAAATGGTACAGGGTCTCCTGCTTGAGCAAGGGGTTGGACTAGAAGATTTCCAAGATCCCTCCCTACTCTGTTATTCTGTTATTCTTTGTCTCCCTTAAACCCCCTTCCCCTAATTTTTGGCTTCAGTTTGCAAGCTCAGCATGGTTGTGTTTTGCAAAACAGCCAAGATCAGGGACAAAAGAAATATATGATTCAATCTCATGCATAATCTGGAATCCCAGGGGGAAAAAACCCACATGGGATAATTTAAATTTAGATCTGAAGTTGCCATAGTCTCCAGGAAAGGGAGATAAAGTACCAAAATGCTTTTTTTTTTCAATCTAAATACAATATTTTTCATGCAGAAAAATGCCTTCTATGCTATAGAGTTATTTGAAACAGGGTTACATAAAATTATTGGAAGGAGTGTTTTGGATGTCTGAAGAAATATATTTCTCTCTGAATCTGTTTGTATGTGAATGTGAGTGAGAGGTGGTGATGGTAGTAGGAATGTAAAAAACATTAGTTTTAGAGTTAAATGTTTTATTAGCATTTGAGGACTATCTCTACTTTTTGCCATTTTTATATGCCTTCTAGTTTTTTATATATAGAGATGCCATTGATCTAAATAATTAATAGACCTGCACTGGAAGAACTAATGTGGAGATTGTTTTTCCTAACCACAGGAAGAATGGAACAGCAACCTTTGTCTCCTCATGCAGAGTTCCCCAACCTTTCAGGATTGGCAGCCCGGTGCGGGAAGAGGGGAGAAAGAAGGGATGGTTTTATGGGGGGATGAATGCATGTGCGCATGCATGCACACGCACGAACACCCATTGCTCATACAAGAGGCACCATGAGCACTCGAGCATGTGGGGACGTGAGCACTCATCCATGGAGACATGAACTCCCATGATGCTCGTGGCAACGCTCGCGCAAGTGGGGCCACTAAGGCCCATGATGGTCATGGCAATGCTTGCGCGAGTAGACACGCGAATGCCTGCACATGCACACACACCAGCCAGCCATTCACGTGGCCCAGTGGCCAATAGGCCACGGCCCGGTAGTGGGCCACGGCCCACAGGTTGGGGACCCCTGTCCTAATGAATCTCTTATAAAAATAGATATTCTCTATGAATTATAGCCTCTTTGCTTAAAATATGTGTCAGAAAAAAAATATTCTCTATTTCTTTGGTTGTAGCTTCATATATGAGAGAAGTTTGTCATGGATTCCTCTTCCACTGAAATGGCACGATCCACCAAAATGAGCCACACTTCGCAGTGTTTGAAGTTTAAAAATGCAAATAAAAAGCATGCATTGGGGAAAAAATGGTTAGGGGAAAATATTAGAAATAATTACAAGCAAAACTGTATACATGAAGAAAAAAAACTGTAAATTAAGTATTATTGGGGAAAATAGTGATACACAGCAAAGGGTATTTTTCTTTTTAGCCATAGAACATGAATGGTTCTATTCCTGCCTAGCAACTCAGATCAGTTTTCAGCTGACCCATACATCCGATTCCATGCCTTTTGGAGTGTATATTGGATACAAAATCTCATATATTTCAACTGGCAGGGAGATAGAGAACGTTCTCTGCCATTGCCCCCACCCTGTACTACTTGTTGCCCCCAGAGGTGAGATACGACTCAACTCTTCTGGCTTTCTGGAAGACATCAAGACCGGGCTTTGCCAACTGGCATGGGAGTCCAGGAGTGGCATGCAAACCTGGGGGTGATTGGTGGCTTTTAAAACTTTTTTTTTTTTTAAAAAAAACCGTTTTCATTTTGTTTTTAAACTTTGTGTTGCTTTAATTTGCAAAACACCCAAAGTCACATAGGTGAGATGAGCAGTATAGATGTTTCATAAATAAATAAAATCTATTGATGACTGAATTTTTTTATGTCCCACTTTTTGCTATATGCATAGGAATCATGCATAATCCAACGCAAGAGAAGCATTGCCAGCAACACTCCTGTACTCCTGGAAAGAGTACAGAGAAGAGCAACAAAGATGATTAGAAGACTGGAGGCTAAAACATATAAGGAACGGCTGCTGGAATTGGGTATGTCTAGTTTAATGAAGAGAAGGACGAGGGGGGACATGATAGCAGTGTTCCAATATTTCAGGGGCTGCCACAGAGAAGAGGGAGTCAAGCTATTCTCCAAAGCGCCTGAAGGCAGGACAAGAAGCAACGGATGGAAACTAATCAAGGAGAGAAGCAACCTAGAACTAAGGAGAAACTTCCTGACAGTATAGAACAATTAACCGTGGAACAACCTGCCCTCCAGAGCAGTGAATGCTCCAACACTGGAAGTTTTAAGAAGAGACTGACATCCATTTGCTCTGAAATGGTTTATAGGGTTTACTGCCTGAGCAGGGGGTTGTACTAGAAGACCTCCAAGGTCCCTTCCAACTCTATTATTATTATTATTATTATTATTATTATTATTATTATTATTATTATTATTATTATTATTATTATTATTATTATTATTATTATTATTATTATTATTATTATTATTATTATTATTATTATTTCTAGCTCTGTAGTAGATTGCAGTAACACAGTAGGTTCCCAGGAAGAGAGAGCACATTCAATGGAGGAAGTTGAGACAAGAGACCCTGCATTCCAGAGTTGGATCAGAGAAAAAGGTTTAGGATAGCCACTGCCTAGAAACTCCCAAGTTATATTCATTAGGTTAGCGTTGTGTAGGTTTAATTTGGCAAGATTCTGTCTACACAGCGTATGCATAGAACTGAACTTTGGCTAGATTGTTTTACATCATTCGTGAGCTAGCTCTGACAAGCCCCTTTATGAGTAGTGACCATAGGAAGCATCTATAGTTTCTTTATGTAACAAAATCACATGTTGAATCAAGCGTACGTGTACATTTCTTCCTTCCCTTCATGTTGCATCTGTGTGTCTTTACTGAAGCACAGGACTGGCTACATGAAATTTGTTCTGGGTCATGTAACTAAGAGGGAAAAGAGGGACAGCTTAGAATGTAAAGCCAGTTTAAAAAAATAATCCTTAATGTTATGCCATCTTTGCTGGCTGAAGAAATGTTTTGCTAATTGTCACATTCTTTCTCTAAGATCTTTTTGTGTGTGTGTGTGTGGTTCTCTACAGTGGATAAGAGATGATTCTACTATAAAAATGGCTGTATCATATCACCAGAATCTTGTGATGAGGAATGGGGACTCAGATAATTTCTCAATTCTCAGACCATTGAAGAAAATGGCAAAGGAATAATTGTATACTGCAGAGTAAAGCCCACGACGATCCTTGATATCATACTAAATGAAAACCTCCTTTAGGCTGTAGAGGCAGGAGGAATATCGGGAACAAATAACCATCCGGTGCTAGAGTTCTTTAAATTTTTAGATTTTTAAAGCAACTAAAGTGGCTATAATTGAACATGTATCTTGTCTTTCAAAAAGTATATTGAAATAAACTCAGAAATACAAAAAGCAGGATTTTATGGTAGGAGAACCTAGTGGAAAAAAGAGTTTGAGATGGACAGACATTCCTAACCCTAAATAACAAAATTCTTCAGCTAGTAAACTGGGACAGCAAGCAGGAGTGTGGCAGGAGAAGACAAGTCCTTTTTTGCTCCTTGTTCCTTGAGAACACTGCTCTTGTTATCTGTGGGGGAAATATCTTTTTTTCTTCTTCTTTTCTGAATACAGGAAGAATTATACAAGCTGCTTCAGGCTAACCTGTCTGCCCTCCAGCTCATCAAAGAAGATGAAGAATTCTTGGTCAGACAAAGGAAGCACAAGCAAAGGGAACCTGTAGAGAGAAACCTTCCAGAAGATAGAATTCAGCCAGGCAGAAAGGACAAAGAGATGGAGAAATGTGACATAAAGACTGTCAAGCAACGTTTTAGCTACAGAGTAGATTCCGGAGTTTCCCTGTTGAAGATGTTTCTAGATGTTTGATACCTTCCTTGGGCACACATTCAGAATAAAGGTGAAGAATGAATCCCCACAGTCTTTAAGCCTAATTGATGCAGATAGAAACCAATGAAGCAACAAGGCAGAGTCTGGAAGACATCACTACAAGACACTGTGAAACAATGGGAAGTAACATGAAGGAAGTAGGGCACAAAGGTTTTAAGTGACCTCATTTATAAATATGCATGTGCAGCTTCAATTGCTGATGAATCTGAATGGCTTTACACTAGCAGCATATATTTCATCTACCTAATGATGAGAGGCGCATGGGGAGTATCTGAGAATATGTTAAGAGAAATAACTAAAAATGAACATAGCAGAATGAAGCTAAATAGAGACAAATACAATACTCAGTGAGACTTGTTCATCATAGAAGAAGGTCTCCATGCATAGAGATGGTTCCCTTTTTCATAGCTTTCCTCTGATGCTATGAAAGTTTAATTACTTTCTGTAAATGAAAGTTTATTTACGTACTTCCTGGCCTGTCCCTTTTACTGCAAAAGGGACAGACCAGGAAGGAAATAGTGACCAAAAACCCAAAGGTGTTTTTCAAATCTTCATAGACATTTAGTGACCAAAATGTGATCCGCAGCAAGCCCATCCTCCTCCTCCTCCTCCTCCTCCTCTCCTCCTCCTCCTCCTGATGCAGTTATAATTGTGACGGAGGTGGGCTGGTAAAATGAATGTGATGAGCAGTATTTTTTATATTTGAGAAT
Source organism: Azemiops feae (assembly GCA_023970755.1). Classification (NCBI taxonomy): domain Eukaryota; kingdom Metazoa; phylum Chordata; class Lepidosauria; order Squamata; family Viperidae; genus Azemiops; species Azemiops feae. Next base: position 1,205,680 of record JALGBA010000028.1, read on the forward strand.
AGCAAGGATGACTTGAAGTGGGCAAATGTTGGCAATTTGATTTATCTCCAGTTAACTACTTTTCTGTGAAATATAGAAGAAGGCCAAATTGCTTCAAGCTAATATGACTTTATCCTTTGAGAAAGATCTGCAACACTTTATGTTAGAAGAATAGTTCTGCCACTCCATAATAACAGTGTCAGGGAAAGGAGCTCTAATAGGCCTTTTTATCTGACTTCTTGACAATTTATGGGTTTTTTCCCCCCTTCCAGGATGTTCTTCCAATCTTTTGTCAACTGTAATTTAAACATTTCAAGTGATGGGTATTCTAAAGGATCCCCAGTTAGGCTATTATACAAGTAAATTACTGGAAAGGAACCACAGCCTAACTGGAATAAGCATAACCTCAACTGAGAAGATTATTTCTTCCTTCTTCTACTAGCCAGAGGAAAAGAAGATAAGGTTCCTGACTAGGAAAGAATTTGAACAGTTTGCTATCTATAGGTGCTCTCTGAGCTTGGATGTTTTCTTGCAGACGTGGACTGATAACGTTACCTAGTTTGGTAAGGAAACATCTGCAAGGAAACAACCAAGCTCAGAGAGCGCTAAGGACTCCTCAGTTTGCTATCTGGATTTCCTGAAAAGTGAAACTCACTAATAAACTCCAGGAATAAGAAGCCAGATCAACACTTTAGAGATGATGCTATAATGGTCTAAAGTTTAAGTCATTATAGCCTCATGTCTAAAGTGTTGATCTGGCTTTCCATTTGATATGGAGTTCATTAGTGAGTTTACAGCCCAGGGTGGTTATGGGGAAAAAATGGGGAGTAACCTCAACGTGTACCATTGTGATAATCTGAGGATTAAGGTATTAAAGGGGAGGCCTTTAATAAAACGTTGCAATATGGATGCTCCATTCAGATTCCTTCAAATTTCAAGGTTTTTCAAGATACCCTTTTCCTTTTTATCCTCTTCATCTCCTCCACTTCCTTTATTTTTGTAAGTATTATCTCACATTAAAGCTTCACCGAGCATGCTAAGTTTCCTTTCCTCTTTTCCTTCCAAAAATATTTTGTACTTCTGTAGAATATTGTTCTTTTTGTAAAATGCATCTATATCTGTCTTGTCAAGCAGGCTGATTCCTCTTTTTGGGGCATGGATGGGACTATTTTAACTATGTTATGAACCATATTGCAATAATTTAGTTTGCTCTCAATATAGTGGACCTCAGAAGACAGACAATTACCTGATACTATTCTGATTTGATTTATAGCAGCCTCCCCTTCCCATTCATATAAAAATTAACCCTTGCTTCACTATTAAAGCATTTCAGAAAGGAGAAAATGGAAAGCAGCCAGTAGAGTATAATAGGAAGGTATAATTCACTATAAAATGATACATTAATACATGGAAATGAATGTCCCTTCCAGTTTGGTTTAATAACCTTAGATTAGAGGCCTATAAGTTGATAATAGTCTAGTTTAGTTACGTCTATTATATATTCAATGTAATGACTTCAGCATCCCACAGCCCTAAAACACATTTCCAGAGACTCAGAAATGATTGCCAAATTTGCATGGCCCCAGTCTTTTTCTAATGTATTATCTTTCATTCATAACTGCTAAAAATTGAGTCAGAAATAGAAATGTGCTTTTGTGTCATCATCTAAGGCAGGGCTTTTCAACCTTTTCACTGATTGTACCACTTTTAGGATATGGCAATATTCGAATACCTCCTAGTAAGGTGTCAAAAACCTGATGACCAAAAAAAAAAAAATCCCTGTTCAAAGTTGCAATTGCACTGAAATGATTTATGACCATTTTTCACACTTATGACCATTGCAGCACGCCCAGGGTCATGTGATTTATATTTGGATGCTTGGCAACTGATTCATATTTATGATGGTCACAGTGTCCCAGGGTCATGTGATCCCCTTTTGCAACCTTCTGACAAGTAAAGTCAATGGCAGGGCTGCTGGTGGGCAAGTGCTAAGGCGGGACTTCCCTCCTTCCCTGCCTCCCTCTTTCTCATGCCCACCTCCTTCTGAAGGAAGAATTTGAACCCCCCCCCCATATTTTCTCTCTTCCATATATTCATCAAACAAGGAAAAGCCTCCAGAAACAGAAAAGACAAACTGCTGAGTGAACTAGCTTAAAAAGGCACATTCCCCTTTAAGAATTAGCTACTGGCTAGAAAGGAAAGTTAAGGAGCCGGCAGCCGGCACTTAAGGAAGAAAAAAAATGTAGTAAGTATTGGTTGCCAGCTAAGGCAGCCTCCCCAAATGGCTCCATTCATAAGTAAAGGAATCTACAGGCAAAATCCATTCAGGAGAAAAATACTTCAAAATCCCTTGCAGCAAAACTTACAGCTAACAATAGCAGAGCAATAGAAGCTAACATGAGACATCAGCTATCAGCCATCAGCCAAATAGAAATTGCCAAACACTCCTTAAGAACACAAAGCCCACATTGCACAAATCCCAGAACTTCAAAGTCACAAAAGCACATAAGAATCCTTCCACTCTCCATCTCCCTCCCTTCCTCCCTCCTCACCTCCAGCCACTGCTGCCTTTTTTCATTCCTCTTGGAGGGCAACCCCTCCCCCACCCTCCTCCTTCAAATTCTTTCCCTTCGGTGCAGCTAGAGCTGACTCCACCTCCTCCCAAGGCTGCTGCTTTTCTCTCTCTCCCTCTCCCGCCCAAACTGCTTCCTTTTATAGCGTCTCCTGTCTCCGCCCCCTCCTTCTCCTTTCTCATGGGGGAGGGTGAGCCAGAACTGAGCCTAGGCCCTTTGTCTCTCCCCAGCCACTGCAGCTCCAGAGGACTCTCTCACTGTAAGTCCTTGCCTGTGCTGGCTCATTCCCTCCCCCACTACACTTGGCTAGGCAGGGCTGCGTACCACCTGCCACTTGTTAATGTACCACAAGTGGTACGCGTACCACCGGTTGAAAAGCCCTGATCTAAGGCAATGAAGGTTGCAACAATAGAAAAATACTCAATTGACAAGCCTCAAGTATATACCAAATACATGTTTAAATAAAGCATGAATTTGGTAGGTAGATAGTCAGACTTTCCTTGAGGCTACTGAATTCCTTAACAACAAATACTGCTGAAAACTATCATCTACCTACCTACCTACCTACCTACCTACCTACCTACCTACCTACCTACCTACCTATCTATCTATCTATCTATCTATCTATCTATCTATCTATCTATCTATCTATCTATCTGATAATGTATGTAGAGAATTATTAAAATTAGTCAAAATGTCATCATTAGCAGCATGAAGTTGGGAAGATCTCATTGGGGATTTAGCTTCATAGCGATTCATAATTAGAATGGAGTGAATGCACACATGTCTGCTCCTTTCTTACACTACCAGGCAATTGAAAACCTTGCCTAAACCTTTCTTTCTGATCAGAGCTTCTGCTGTGTGTGATGTCTCACCTTATCTATATAATTAACTTTGTAATTTTATATTTATAATTTTAGTGCAATTTTGATCATTATATTTTATAATAATTTGGCATGATAAATGGGATGTTTAATTTAACTGGAATATTTAATAAAGGATATTTAATTTGAAATAAAGGAAATAATGAAATAGAAATACAAAATCCATTCATTACAGTTGCTTTCCAAAGGAAAAAGAAAATTCTGGGGACTATTGAAATATGCATCTTCAAGAAAAGAGAAACTATCCCATATAATAATTTGGAAATTAAAAGATTGTTTTTGAACTCCCTATTTGTATTTGGTACTTAAAAATTATTTAAATTTATTTCTTATTTCCCCAAGATATATTCTTTGCACCATAATAAAAAAATGTAATGTACTATGGAGGAATGAAGCACTATACTTTTTGCACACATTTTTCAATTTAGTTTTAACCAATAGTTGTTTGTTCCTGAGAGATGGATATGTATTTCGTGGAAGAGAAGGTTAAATGAAAAACAGAGAACTTAAAAAGATATGTTCTCTTTTGTAGTCATTATATATGAAAAATCTGAAAATTAATATTTATTTTAGATTTATATTTTTATTGCTGATTTGGCCTAAATAGTTTTTCTTCAGTCATAGATTTTTTTGTGGAGGGGGGGGGGGGTCAGAAACATTTGGAAACACAAAGAAGAACAAAGAAAGGACTAATGAGAAGGTGAGCAAAAATTGATCATTTGTAAATACTGTAGTTACACTGATGGCTTTCAGATTATAATTCCTAGAGTAAAATCAATAAGGAAATAAAGTAATGGTATCTAAGGCTATTGTTTTCACCAACTGTATTTGCATTTCAGAACTTCTTTGTTAGAGGAACGTGGTCTTGCTCACCCTTATCTGTCTTTCTGGAGTCTTTGGGGGGGGGGGAGAGTTTAGATGATGTTAGCAATTTTGTATGTTCTGGAGATAAGGTCCAGCATCTGATAGAGCAATTCTGGAAGAGCAAGCAGACTCATTTAGCAAGATTCGGCCTGCAGCCTGGCCACCAGCCTGCAGATGTCAGTGTGCACTAACAGTATTATGATTCTGAACCCAGATCTCACCATTACAAGGAATTCCAAGGGTTTCACATATTCCACTCCAGGTTGCAAAGAGGCCTGGGCAGAAGTTGGCTTCAGGTTTTGGGAAAAGCCAACTAATCTATGAAATTTAATCACCTTATTTCTCTAATTATGCAGGAATGATTTCTTGCTGGTAGAATAATTTCATAAAAGCTAGCATTCATAAAACATATACTCTTTTGCCCTCTCCAAAAATCATTTAGATAATGTTTTGGACAAATCCCTTCTCTAATACTTTCTCATGTGATATCAATGCTCTTCAAAAAGGAAGTGCAGCAAATAGAGCAAATGAACGTTTAGATATTGTAAGATGGTAATATAATCACCCAGATGATGACGTTCCAGTGGAATATAAATGGATGGTCTTCCAAGGCAAATCTGAGAGTATTTATGAGTATGGGAGACAATTTTATTATTTATAAATACAAGCAAAAATACTAAATAATGATATAAATTAAGCAGATTGAAATGTTCAGAAGTCAAGGTTGCTGCAACCATGTCCAATCCGCGTCCATTGAGAAATGTAACAGAGAATGTATTAGATCATGTTATTACATTTGACCCAGTGTTCTTTGTTTTAGCCTGTGTGAATTATTTGATAAGAAAAGATCAGAGAGAATTGGCTTGTTTGATGATAATTGCTATTAGATTCATTTATGCTAAATACTGGAAATTATCTGACAAATCTAATATGATTTTTTTTTTAAGCAAAAATGTGGCAATGATTAAACTGACAGCATGTACATGAACTAAATAATATTGTCTCTATGAAAAATCTGTAAAAGGATTGGGTGTTTTTACCAATATTTGCAAGCTTTTTTAAATCAATGTTGAGTCCACATTTTCTATTTAAATGAATTATTGTCACAGAATAAGCCATTAACATATTGATAATAACACCTGAATCTCACCTGAATAGAGCCTAAAACTATTGTGTGCTAGAGATTAGCAGAGGGACAGCTTTTGCTGCCAGCCCCAGAATAAGATTGGTGTGCAACATAATGTGCTATTTGTAGGTCATTATGGAAGGCAGGCCCCAGCCAGACAATATTTTAAAATTAAAATTAACTTTTTTTTTCTCAATGAGTGCAATTACTTTGAGCATCATGGATGCTTAAGATCAATTCTGTTGAAACATATCATCTTATATTTGCCTTCACCTATCATCCTCTTTGCAGTACTGTACTCTAAGGCTCTCAAGTAGCCCCATAAAATTCCTAGTTATCAATCTGAGCAGCAGTTTCGTATCTTTCCAATCTTTGGATGCAAAAGACATAAAAAGGACATGAGACTATCCAATGAGTTAAGAGAACCTGCTATACCTCATTCATTATCTTTTCCACTGGTATCAGTGGTTAGCCTAGTGATTTTTTCCACACTGGAATGGTCCAGGGTGAGAAAAAACAACAGCAACAGTAAAGCACAAAAGAAAAAGAAAAAAATAAGCTGAGTCAACAAAGCAGAGCCTGCTGGATCAACAGCAGCTTCTTGTCATTTAGTCATATTGCAGTTAAGATTTAAGGATGCCTTAACTGATGAAATTCCCAAGCTAGTTAGGCAACAGAACCTATTATTATTTCAATCTGCTTTTACCCAGGCCACAATACTCTAGGAAATGTACATCATTCACCGTTTCCAAATGTTAAACCAGCCTTATCCACGTTATTAACTATCCGTCTGCTCCAGTCTATCCCCTTGGCCAAGATGTCGCTCATCACTTTCTAGTTGAGTATAATCTTCTTGTTGAGGGTTGTTTTTTTTTGAAGGGGGTGGGAAAGTGGGCAAAATAGCTTCTCTCCTTTTGTGCTTGATTTTCCTGTTCCATTTAAACTACAAGTTGTCCTAGAGTTACAACAGCTGATTTAGTGACTGTTTGAAGTTACAACAGCATTCAAAAAAGTGACTTATGACCGTTTTTCACAGTTGCATCATCCCCGTGGTAACGTGATTAAAATTCAAATGCTTGGCAAGTGGCTCATATTTATGACAGTGGCAGTGTCCCAAGGTCATGTGATCACCTTTTGTGATCTTCTGACTAGCAAAGTTAATGGAAAAGCCAGATTCACTCAACAATTGTGTTACTAACTTAACAACTGCAGGGATTTACTTAATAACTATGGCAAGGACGGTCTTAAAAAGGGGCAAAATTCATTTAACAAATGTCTTGCTTAGTAACAAAAATTTGGGGCTCAATTGTGGTGTATTTAGCAGCCAAGTGGATGTTGGAGATCATTGGTTTAAATAGAATAAAATGAGGACGGGAGTTGGAGTATTTGGGTGAAGCACCTAAAGTTAATTTTTAGAGTAAAAGGAGAATTAATGAACCTGACATCTTTTAGTATCAAGATGGCTTGCTTACTTAGAATCTTGGTAAATAAGAAAATGAGCTGTCAACACTGCAGCAATCCCGGCCGAAGCCATTTTGTTTTGTTTTCAATTGCCACAGGACTGGGAGGAGGGATGGGTGATTTTAATGTTAGCCTAAACAATATTTTGTCCCGTGGGAACCAAGGTCATCGCTGCCTGGGAATTTGGCAGGCTGAGCCTTCCTTTAGAAAGCCTGCCAAAGTATTCTATTGGGGAACGTAGTTGATTACATAGTGCTGGGGTGGGAAGTTCAACTTTGTAACATTGTAATGCTTTGGAGGGAACTCCAAACTTGGTTTCACTTTTGACTGTGCTGATACTTTGTAGCCAATAAACATGTTCTTAAGGAAATCTCTAGCTTTAGTCTCATCTACTGGTCACATCTACTGGAACCATGACACTAACACACTATAGATTCTTTATTTGTGAAGTATCTGAAGTTGTCCCAGCAAACTGAATACATTATTTCTTTCTCTTTTCCTATTTTCTTCAGTAGAGAAGCAAATCCCCAAAAGAAAACTGGTGTGGCAGGCAGATGGAAGGGCAATTGACTCTGGAGGCTACTTTAAAATGATGGAACAAAAATGACTTTTTCTTTTCCCTCCCTGCCACTTACTCACTCTAATTTATAGCTTTCTAACATATATACCAAACCAGCTGCCCAAAATGAAAAGGAAAATGACACAGAAATTCCTTGCTACTGTACCATTCTGGATCCAGAAGTTGACCCAAGGAACAATTACACCTTATTTCAACAACTAGTGTCGACACATATTAAGGTCAGCAAGTTAAGCTTAAGAGACTCAGGCCTGGCCACGAGACATCAGCAATCAGCCCTTTGCAAAATTGCCATCACTTGCTCACTCACTGATCTACCTGACACTTATTCATGCCCTGCTTCAGCTGCATTGATGGTGCTAACATGAGTCACAAAGATATTAATGAAACTGCTGGGATGCATGGCTTGAACTGCTTCCTCCTTATTTGCTCATTGGTCAGGGTCACTCATGTGCTCAGACTAATAAGAAGGAACTGGAGCTGGAGGAAAAGTTCAAAGAGGTAGGAATTGCTATTCCCCACCATCAGCTGCAAAAGCAGGAACCTAAGCCAACCAAATGGTAAGATGAGCTCAAATCTTGTTTCACATGATCACATGGACTTTTCTTTTTTGCTGATTTTTTTTAATGATGCATGCCCATAATGCATAATGTATAAAGGAGCGCTAGATATTAACACTTCCTAGCAATAAGAATAAAGTTACTATTTACTTTCCATTATGAGCCTGTTCTGTTTGCTCCTTGCTCATATTACATCGCAGTTTCCCTGCAGCAGTATAATTGATTATCTCTTTGATAAATGGGTGATTTCTTTAATAATTAAAGGGCAGTAATTAGAGACTGTGAGCACTACCCATGATAAATTAATATTTGCAGCTGCCATAATGATGATGAAGAATGCTGGAGAATTGGGTAGTGATGGTCCATGATATATAAAATAGTTTTCCTCTAGAGAGCACTGCTTACTCTTAAATCTGGAACAGGTTTTTAAATCCACTGATTTTAAGAAAGCATATAAACGTAGCTTGAATGCAAACTACTTGGATGTATACATATGTTCATATATGTGTATACATTCAAGAAGCTTGTATTCAAGCTATGTTTATATTTGCATGTTTACACACACACACACACACACACACACAAATATGTCTTAGGAGAGCAGAACACCAAAAGGTGTTCAGATATTTCCAGAAAGTCAAAGATGACCCCATGTCATCTTAATTTTTGGTTTCTTACACTTAATTCTAAGCACAAAGCCTGCTAATCTTCCATGGCGTAATATTATTTCTCCATATTAACACAAGTGCGTCTCATTTGATTGCCAATCACCATTGTTGCTTCTCTCTGAATACACCACAATAAAATTCTTCCTTTAGTAGCTTGAAGAGCAGTCAAGCTTCAGATAATAGCTGTATATAAAAATCATCCCTCTATTTCCTTACTTCTTATAATTAAATCTGCCATAGAAATGCAGATGTGCAATTGTTATTAGGATTCATTTAGCAAAAATTATAAGGTAGGCTTTATCACGAAGAAGGTTTCATTTATCATCCAATGTATGAATAAAAAATAATTTGTCATTTTTTATTCTCCGCAGACTGTCTTCGTAGTTTTCCATAATTTCTACAAACTGCCACTGAAGGGGGATAGTATAATAATTGCAAAAATAAAACTGTTAAGATTTGTTTCTGCATAGAACTTTTTGTACACTCCAGATCTTCAAAGGAATGATTCAGAATGGCTTCATCCCAGTACTTTAGTCTTTATGCATACCAAACATCTTGCTGATGTATGGGAAAGCTTAGGAAAAGAAAAGAAAAAGCTTTCCCCAGTAAAAACATCAACCATGTTATATAACAGACAGCAGGAGAAACAACAAGGATGATCACAGCTTGAAATCTTAAAGCATGAAAAGAGCCAAGGAATAGACAATGATGTTCTCTATTAGTGGGATCAGATAGGGACAGAATAGAGACGATTAGATTTGAAACTGAGAAGATCACCTGCAATTTTTTTTCAAGGGCAGTTTCAGGAGAAAGAAGACCAGAAATTAGATTGTGTTCAATAAAAAATGTGATTGAAGGCAAAAAGCCAAGGCAGCAAGAGTTTGAAGGAAAAAGAAAGAAGCGGGATCATTCTGTAATTAGAGGGTGGCTAAGGGAAGAATACTATTAAGAAAAAAGAATAGTTTGAACTTAGTTTGAACTTAATACGGAAGGAAACAGAAGAAGGGGAAGATTGGTGACGTAACAGTGAAGGTAGAAAAGATAATACTGAGAGTGGAATCATTTGATAAACAGTGTGGCAATGAAACTAGAGATATTTTGGGGAGTAAAAAGGCAGAAATTAATAGGGAAAGAATAACAGAGTTGGAAAGGATTTTGGAGGTCTTCTAGTCCAACCCCCTGCTCGACCAGGAAACTATATACAAAATGGTTGTCCAACCTCTTCTTAACCTCCAGTGTTGAGTTTTGAAGAAAAGCAGGATGAGGTTTTGAAAGCCAGAAAACTGAGACAAATTTAACTAATATCCTTTAAGGACAAAACACTATATTTCTTTGTGGACCTTTAGACAGGTACTGTGACATTCTAAACATATTAATGAAAAAAAAGTTGGTTTGAGTTGACAATCACAGTTGCCATCTTGAAACTGATTCAAAACTGCAATGTCAAACTTCATGACTGCAAATTCAGTATAGGACAGGGGCAGGCAACCTTGGCTCTTTTATGACTCGTGGACTTCAATTCCCAGAATTCCTGAGCCAGCCATGCTGGCTCAGGAATTCTGGGAGTTGAAGTCCACGAGTCATAAAAGAGCCAAGGTTGCCTACCCCTGATACTACTCAACTTATGACTGCAATTGGGACTAGAATTTCTGTTGCTATGCAAGGCAATTAGGTGAGTCACACTCAATTTTATAACAGTTCTACCAAGCAAATTTCTGCACTTGTTTAGTGAGTCATGTGATCATTAAATGAATCCATCTTCCTCTATTCATTTTGCTTGTCAGAACCTGGCTAGGAAAATAGGAAATGGTTATCACATGACCTGGAACACTGCAATGGTCATAAATACATGCCAGGTACATATATTACATGTACCAAGTCCCCAAATTTTGATCAAGTGATCATGAGGATGCTGTAACGGTCATTATGTATGAGGCTGGCCATAAGTCCCTTTTGTCAGTGTTGTTGTAACTTTCAATGGTTGCTAAATGAATGGTGGTTAGTCAAGGATTACTAGTATTCAACAAATTGAACACTAATATGGCCTAATTTTGGACATTTTCTGCTTTTTCCTGTTTCATTTTTTTTATTTTGGCTAGTGAAGAGCTTTAGAAAAATCTTCTATAAAATGGATCCTAGTAGAGATATTGTCCAGCATTTTATTTTGGACTTTTCATTCCCATAGATCCCCATGGCTACTTTTGTCATTTATTTCTTTAATGCACACTGCTAGACAATAATATAGCTAGAAGTTTCATTTCTTTACTATGATATTTATACATGGCTGGACTTCACAAAAAGGGTGAAGAATTGTAAACTGAATT